>JADLZK010011154.1:0-356755 GCA_015847255.1 Hyparrhenia diplandra | reverse complement strand
TCGGGGAAGTGAAAGAAAGAGTCGGGGGCAGACAGGTCCTGATTAGCTCTGCTATAGGCCTGGGCTACGAATTCCCTGCGCGTTGCGCGGGTGAAGGATGAAATATAAATGGATTAGAATGCTAACTTAAGAGGTGAAAATGAATTATCTCCATTGTCTATTATGGTTAAACTTTTGAAATTTTAAAATGTTAATCCATAGTACTAATTAAAAGAAATTGATGGCAAGTGATCATAGAATGTTGTCTGTGCATCTCTATGATATTAGTAATCCAGGTAAATTTATGAACTTTGTGATGTAAGTAAGCAACTATAGAAAATAAGTCTAAAAAACAACACGGTTATATGGCAAATGGTAATAAAATAGATATATTCGTTACAGGAACTTGATTTGAATATGGCAACAACTATTCTGTAACCTACACAAAATCCATGATGTTGGTGATTGGGTGCCCCCTTCGACCAAACCGCGCGATCCGGCTTCATGTCTCATGGCCTTATGCCCCTACGTGGCGGCATCAACCCTTGGTTGTTGGCGTCCATGGCTCATTCGTTGGCGTGCTAGCACCACTCATGGCTTGGAGCAGCATGCAGAAGGGCGGTATATATGGAATTTATGCAGAATTTTAATAGAAACGACAAATTAAATCAAATAATACCTGCAATAAACTAACCAGTTTTGAAACAACAAATTAAATCAAATAATAATTGCAGTAATGTCGGCGCTTTTGAGGAACGGTGGGTGCCTCGGTGCCGCAATAAAGAATTTATAAGCCGTGCCCCTCCCCCTCGATGGCGTAGCGCAAGATGGACACGGGACACGTTTATCCCCGTTCAGCCAACGGGCCCTACGCCCGCCGGGGGTGTGTCCCGCCGTGTTACCTCGGCTCAAAGGTGAGCCTGCGTGGGGGTTACAGCGTCGCGGGGAGAGACGCTGGTCTCAAGCCCCACGATCGTGGTTATGGTGGTGGTGGTGTGCGCTTTCCTCGTGTGAACCGGAGTTGAGCGGCTCGAATCGAATCCTCTCTAGTGAGGCATTACTCCCCTTTATAGGAGAAGGAGAGAGATAATTTTACACCGGTGGACACCTAGGTGGCTAATTTCCGAGGGGTCGCACGGTTAGCGTCGTGTGGCGCCGCCAGGGGTCGGCCGCTTGGATGTCGCTTTTGACGAAGACACGCCCCCCGATCCGATGGTGGACGTGCCGCCCTTCCTGGGCGCGCCCCGAGGGTCTGTGAGGCGTCCCTCACAATCCGCATGGTGAGGGCCGGTCCCCGAGGTCGCTTGGCTATGCGTGTCGAGTGCCCGGAGTGCTCGCCCATCGTGGGCGTTTGACGGTGCTACGGGAAATGCACGCGTGTCATCTGGTTTCCACGCCTTGGGTGGCGAACATGTCACGCGGTTCACTTTGCGTCCCATCGACGGATTGGGGAGGCGATTCGACGATTCGATTTGATGGCGTGTCGATGGCGGTGCGCCGGCCTCGCTGCCGGCGACCGCGTTGAATGCGGCGGTTTTCCTTCCCTCCGGACCGGAACCTCCCACGCCCGGGGTCGGCGACCCTGGGGACGGGCGGTGGGCTGCCTCACCCGAGGATGGAGAGCTGGTCTCCCTCGGGCGGGGCGGCGGAGTTTTTGCGCCCGGGTAGTGAGCTGGGCCACCCTCGGGGCCGGCGGGGATTTCTCCAGGGGGCCGTGAGCCTCGGCCCGACCTCGGAAACTTTCGAGATGCGTGGTCGAGTCCGAGCCATGGTTTGGTTCTTGTCGGCGTGGAGCGTCATGGTTCGTTGTTTTGCGCGAGGTCCTGACCTTGTCCTTCGTGAGCGTAACAAGCTCTTTGCGTCGTGGTGATTCCATTTGGGCCGCCAGGGCCGCCTCAGAGGCCATCCGCAGCCGATTCCGTCGTCGTGTGAGCGTCGTGGCTCCATGGCCTGGTCCATCGTCCGTCGGGCCATCCCTCCGTCGCGGGATGATAGCGGGCTAGGTTTTACTGGGCCTTGGCAGGCCGCAAATTCTCACGGTTTGGAGAATGTCTCGGGGCCCAATATTTAGGTCCCCGACGGTGTTTCGAGCCCCGGCGCGGTGAGGACTCGCCGGGTTCCGCCGTTCCCGTCGCCTTGTTGTTTCTCGGGGTGGTTTTGTCTGATACGGGTGCGAAAGACCAATTCCATTGTAACTTCCTCGGGCCTCGAATGGAATGGCGGATTCCTTCGAGGTCTTTTATATCTCGCTGGCAGTGGCAAGGCCAAAATGACTCTTAAATTGCGCTTATTTGTGCGAGTCCTGCTCTCATTTTGCGTGGGCGCCCGAGGCGGGTGCTTATGTGCAAAGGTCGGCCCAGGCCTCCTCGACTTTGATCATACGCTCCTCTGTCCACTCCCGAAAAGGGAGGAGGAGGGGAGACACGTCACAATGCCCCAAGAAACAATGTGTCGTGCTCCGTTGAGCGTTAGCGGGTCCTGTTTAAGCGGGGTGTCCGTGCCCTCGCCGGAGCAAGGGTCGGCTATGTGATCCAGGATTCACCCCATGAGAACCCGCGGACCGCTTAGCGGCATCCGGGGTTTGGGCGGACCAACCCCGAGGGCCATGGGCCTCCCACGGATGGGACATCTCTATAAGCAAAGACCCGCGGGCCTTAAACACGTTCAAAATCCAGAGCGGGGGGCCCGGTATAGGCGGGTTGTGCATTTTCCTCCTATCCCTCGGCTCGGGTTATCCCGAGGCGATCGTAGAAACCCTCGTGGCCCCGCCGCAACCTCTCGAACGTAGGGGTGTGTCGCCCGAGGCTCGTTTGGTTTCCGCCGGGGCGGGAACCGTCAACGGACCGACTTTTTTGCCCGGGGGTCGGGCGCTGCTTGGATATGGGTGGCCGGGACGGTTTTACCCCCGGCGGAAGACGAGGCATCTAGTCGCCTCGCCCAAGGTGGCGCGGCTGGTGCGATCGATGGGACGCGACCTTTACGTCTTCTTGTCGGGGCGGAGATCGAGGGCTCCGTCAAGGTGAATTAATGCGCCTGACGGTTCCACCGCGCGCTTGGCCGTTGGATGAGCCGGTTTCGCCTCCATCGTGGGCCGTCCATTCCGGGAGCCGGTTTGGTTGCCCAGCCCGCCGTTTGCCTTCCCTTCCCTATAAATATGGGGTCGCCGCCGGGCGCGATAGTTGCTCCTTTGCTCTTTGCCATCGCCTTCTTGCCTTCTTGCTGCGGCAATCGGAGATAGAGAGATAGTGTGGGAGAGATTAAGGGAGAGATTCACTTTGCCTTACGCTCGTGTGATCGGGGTTGCTAGCGGTTGCCACCCCTTCGCCTCCCTTTCATCCATGGCGCGGTCGGTAGCGGTGACGGCGCGAGGGAGGTGCTCGATGCCGAGCCGTGGCCGAGGACGCGGCGACGGAGGAGAAGCTCCAAATCGCCGATGAAGGGCTTCTTCGTCCCTCGCACCGATGAAGCGCGGCCGGAGTGGATTGCTCGATTGGGCGAGGAGGAGCCCAACCCTCCTGATGGCTACGTGGTGAGCTTGATGGATCTTCACCGGCGCGGCCTCGGTATGCCTAAGAGTCGGTTCATTCGGGCGATCCTCCACTACTATGAAATCGAGCTTCATCATCCGCCCCGAACTCGATCTCCTGGCCGCCATCTTCGTCACCCTTTGTGAGGGATTCACAGGGTTCGAGCCGCATTGGGACCTCCCGGTTGTGGTTCTTCAAGGCGGACCTTACCACCGCCTCGGTTGCGCCAGGCCAACCACGGAGGGCGCCGCGCGTTGGAGGCCGTGCGCTCCAAGTCCGCCGGAGCGACGGCCGAACCGAAGCCGATGGGTACATCGTCTCCAAGCTCACCTCCTCCAACAAGGGGTGGCAAGATCGGTGGTTCTACCTCCGCAACGACGAACGCCGCTTCCGGGTACACACGGCGTATCCTCAAGCATCGCCCGCGAGAAGTGGAACCGGGTCCCCCTGAGGATCATCATCGGTTGGAGGGCCTAAGGCGGGCGGTCTCCCGCGGCTCCGAGGAAGGACGTGAATGCCGCCGCCGTGGTCGCCGCTTTCCATCGGCGTCGGGTGTTGCCGTTGATGGCTCGCCCTTTGCTCATGTGCCGATGACCCCCGAGGCCGCGGTCTTGGTGCGTCTTCTGATGTCGCCTTCGCTTCCACCGATGGCCCGGCCAAGAGGGTGAGGGATGCGTTGGGGTCCAACACCCGACACATATCCCCGAGATCCCCATGCGCCCTCGGCCGAGGGTATATCTCCCTGGTAAGTGCTTCTTGACTTCGTGTCCTTGCATTGCTTCGGTGCATTGTCGCCATGGCGGTTCTCACTCTTTCTTCCCCAGGGCCGTCGAACTACCGCGACTCCCCTCCGCTGTGTCGGCATTGGATGCCGATCGCCCGGCGGCGAATCGCGTTTCGGAATCTAGCCGCGTGCGGCGCCGGCGTTGAAGAAGGAGGAGAAGAAGAAGAGAAACGTGGCTCGCGAGAAGCGTCGGGGCGAGGCGGAGGCGGGCGGAGTCACCGACACCTCGACCACGAAGAGGACGAGGATCCGGGAGGACCAGTTACTGCGTGAACTCGTCGGATGACGACATGGCGGCTCGGATGGACCGAGCCATGGGGCTCCCGGCCGAGTCGGGCCGTTACGAGCCCGAGCACGAGCACGAGGCGTCGGGGGCTGCGACACCCGTGCGCCCGAGGGCTCTTTCGCCGAGTCCTCGGGACCATTGGGCGTTGGCCATGTAGGCGCCTCGGCGTCAGGTGAGCCGGCGGGAGGAGTCGACGCCTCGCCGCGGGTACCCGGCGCCGCTGAAGCGCGGTTCGGGACGGGCCGGCGACCCCCGTCCCGATCCAGCCCCGTGCGTCGCGAGCGTCGTGGGGGACGGCGCCGTCGGCGTCGAGCGCGACGCCGAGGTCGCAGCCATCCGAGCCTCGTCGGCGCCGGGCGATCCCCTCGGGCCGTGGAGTTTCCTTTCGCCTTGCAATCTTGATTTTCTTCTCGGCGTATGGTTGCCTTGTTTTGACGTGCGCTTGACTTTAGGAAACGGGGGCCGCTTCGTTGCTTCGCACCCCAAGAAGGCCCTAAAGGCTAGTGCACAATCCTTCGCCGGGCGCCAGCCGGGGGGGTCCGATCCAAGATGCCTCGCGGCTGCGTCGAGTCCTCCGTGGTGCCGGCCCGAGCCCCAAGTGGGGTCGGTCCCAAACCCGACCGCCGAGGCGCGCCCGAGGCGGTGCAGCCCATGGTGGCGATGGTGGGTTGGTCGCCCCCGGCCGGTGGTGATCGACACGGAGAGCTTGGTCGCGCCACGGGACACCAGCTCGGTGCGAGCAAGTGGCGCCGCCGAAGAGGTCGTGCCGCCGCCCACCCCGAGGAGGCGGTCCCCTTTGTTCGGGAGTTCTCGCAAGAGGAGCTCTTCGACGCCTTGCGGAGACGCGCAAGTCTCCGCTGTTCCGGCGCCGCCGACCTGGGGCGCACGAGCCGTACAACCCGACTTCCCGCTGCTCCACGTGTCCGGGTTCGAGGCGGCCCTTGGCGGCGACGTCTTCGGCCATGATGAGGACGGTGCTCGTGGTCACCCCGAGGGGCCCCTCGGGACTTCTGAAATCCGGGTTCCCCAGCTACGGGGCGCTGCCGGTGGGGAGATGTATCCCTCCGAGCCGACTCGCCGGGCGGTCCGCCTCGACCCCGGGCGAAATGCCCGGGGTCCTCCCGCCGCGTTATCGGCGATCGCCCCGAGGTCTTGGAGTGGAGGACCCATGAGCGGATCCGTCGGTGGGCCGCCGAGGGCCTAGCGAGGATCGGGGAGACCATAACCGGCCGTCTCGCGGAAGTCGACGCGTAAGTATCTTGATGGCCATCCCCGCCGCATGTCCTTTGTGCTTGCGTCTTGATGAGTAGTATTGTCGTTGCGGACTCTCCGTCGCCGCCCGGGAGAAGTCCGAGCTCCTTCACCGAACGTCCCGAATCGGAATGCCCTTGGTCGAACTCGGGTGAAGTTGATCAAGGCCCGTAGCGAGACCTCCCGCTTGCCGCCCGCCGAGGAAAGGGAGTCCCAGCCGGACCCCCTGGGCCGAGCTGATCAAGGCCAGTCCGAGTCCAAAGAAGATGGCGGTGACATGGCTCGGATGAGCCACGATTTTGAGGAGGCTCGGACCCGGTCCCTTCGTGTTCGGGGAGGCACATGACGACGGGACCGGTCCCGGAGGAGGCGACGAAGCAGCGGAGATGTGCGACGCCTTGAACACTCGCATCGGCGAAGTTGGTCCGAGGGCGAGACCCTCGGGAAGGAGAAAGAGCGGCTTCGTCGATCGCCGAGGAGCACAACGCCATCTTTGGGGCGGGCGGGCCGGTGCCGTGGTGCGTCCTTATCTTCGGTAATCTTTTCCGTTCTTGATTACTTCGTTTGCCGACGCCATCTTTGCGGCGCCACGGCGAGAAGGTCCGACCGAGGCCGTGAGACAACGCCGCCACGCTTGCCCGTGGGCCGGAGCAAGAGCGAAGTCATACCGGGAGCCGGAGGATGCCCTGTTCGACCGTCCGCCGCTTTGGGGCGGACAACCTAGAGGTTGGTCCCCACGGCTCGCTTGATTGCTCCTGAGCGCCGTGGGCGGCTATCTTCGGTCCGAGCTCGGAGCGCCTTCCTGAACGGCATTCGCACATGCCTCGGCGGTGGTTTGCTCCCACTTCCCGATGGAGTCCAAGACCGGACGGTGTCGTGAAGGGCTTCTTCCCTCGGCTCCGATGACGAGGAGGAGGTTGATCCCGCCGAGAGGGATGCCGCCGATGCCGCCAAGACCCAAAGTCTATATAACTTTGTGGATGGCGCCGCGACTCGGCCGCCCCTCGCGTTTTGAGGACGAGGTGTGTCCCCCGCATTCCCCATAGAGTCCACCTACGAGGCGGACACGGAGATGGTGGACGCCATGTCCGAGGGATGCGCCGAGGGGTCCGACGCCACCCTCGAGAAGCAGCCGCCGGGCGTTGCTCGTGCGCCGGCCTCCTCGTCGGCCGGCCGTGAGGCACAAGTAGATGAGGCCTCCTTGCCCCCCGATCCTTCCTTGCATGAAAAGATTAGATCTTGTGAGATGGATGTGTATAAACAATGGCGCCGCCCGAGGTCTATGGCCTTGGCGGGTGCACTCATGTTTTAAGGTTGCGTTCCCGAATCTCTCATTTATTGGCCGCCGGTCGCTTGCTTTCTCCGCCATGCGAGATAGTAACCGTGGACGCCACCGGTGATGGAAACTAGGGTGGCCTGATCTTCCGAAAGGTTCGATAACTCGATTTGGTGGAAACGAGACACAATTCGATCCGGCTTCCGAACAACTCGATCCAAACCCCCGCAATCGCAGCACCACGTCTCCTTCGGTTATCAACCGGCGCTGCACGGTTGACCTCGCCAAGAAGGCTAAGTCCTTTGCCTGCGAATCGAAGAACACAAGCAAGAACAAGGAAGAATGCAACCAATTTGCGGATGAATGATTAATCTCACGATTTGGGGTCTCACAAACCGATGAAACGGGCGAAAACCGTTTCTTGACGTAATAATCTAAGCAAAACCCAAAACCTAACGAGAGAGACAGCGGCTGAATATATAGGTCTAAGGGTCGTCACCACCCCTGGACGCGCCCCCTAATGGGCTCAACATCGATACACGGTCCGTTGGACCAAAAACGGTGACGCAGCACCGAAACAGATTCTGGACGCTGACTTGTTTTGACGTTTCCCGACGACTCCGAATGAGTTTGGACCTGAAACCAACGCCATTGGTTTCCTTATGAAATTATCTTTCGAACCATGGGTGGATCGTGAGAAAACGAAGCCCGGATGCGTCCTGGGCGTCCGTTTTACTCCTTGCTGGTCCTGAACTCCGAAACAGGCTCGAAATCGACTCGGTTTGGGTCTCCACCTTGTCTTGGGCGCCCTTCCTGATCCTCCACGCCTCCAAGCCATCCCTTATGCACACTCTGGTCCTCTCCATGATTCCTAAGCACAATACAATCATTAGGTAGCAATCTATTCTCAAAATCATATAAAGACTTGCTTAGGAAAGAGCTCACCAGAAATTTAATTGTCGTGCGCGTGCTCTTGTAATTGGACCTTGAATGTCCAACATAGGTTCATCTTGTGCATCCGAAAGAGTGATGTCCTCATCATCCTCCCCTTCTTGAATTGGAGTCGCCCTCGACTCAAGGTCATCTTCTTCTCCCAAATATGGCTTCAAATCTGAAATGTTGAAAGAAGGACTAACCCCCTAACTCGGGTGGCAATTCAAGTTTGTAGGCATTATTATTTATTTTTTCAATTACTTTATAAGGACCAGCAGCTCTTGGCATTAATTTTGACTTACGCAGCTCTGAAACCTATCTTTTTCTCAAATGTAACCATACTAAATCTCCCGGTTCAAACTTAATTTCTTTTTCTACCTTTACTACCAAAGAATTCTATACTTTTCAGTCATCTTTTCAATATTTTGTTTAGTGGTTTCATGCAACTTATGAATAAATTCAGCACGTGCACTAGCATCACTATGAGTTCTTTCATGGGTAGGTAAAGGCAAAAGATCAATAGGAGCACGAGGGTTAAAACCATACACTAACCGAAAGGACTTACCTTGGTGGTAGAATGTGTGGCCCGATTGTAAGCAAACTCCACATGAGGTAAACATTCTTCCCACATCTTCAAATTTTTTCTTCAAAATAGCTCTCAACATAGTGCCCAAAGTACGATTCACTACCTCTGCTTGTCCATCGGTTTGGGGTGACAAGTTGTTGAAAACAATAGTTTTGTACCCAACTTGTTCCATAGAGTACGCCAAAAGTGACTCAAGAATTTAGCATCGCGATCCAAAACAATAGTAGAAGGCATACCATGCAACCAACAATCTCTTGGAAAAAGAGGTCAGCAATATAAATGGCATCATCACTTTTATGACATGGTATAAAATGTGCCATCTTAGAAAATCGATCCACAACAACAAAAAAAAATGCTATCCCTCCCCCTCTTAGTCCTAGGCAATCCCAAAACAAAGTCCATCGAAATATCTCCCCAAGGAATCGAAGGAACCGAAGAGGCATATATAACCCATGTGGATTTAGGCGAGACTTAGCTTTTGACATGTGGTGCAGCGTGACACAAACCTTTCAACATCTCTCTTCATTTGTGGCCAAAAGAAATGTGTGGCCAACATATCTACTGCCTTCTTAGCACCAAAATGGCCCATCGGTCCTCCACCGTGGCGCTTCCTCGCAACAACAATAGACGAACCGAACCAACCGAATGCATAGACGGTTAGCTCTAAACACAAACCCATCATTTATCACAAACTTGTTCCATGTGCGTCCCTCTTTACAATTCAGCAAGACATCTTTAAAGTCGATCTAGAACATATTGCCCTTTTATCGATTCTAGTCCAAAAATTCTACAATCAAGTTGGGACAAAGATAGTATATCGCCTAGACAAAGCATCAGCAATTATATTATCCTTTCCCTTCTTGTGCTTAATAACATAAGGAAAAGATTCAATAAATTCAACCCACTTAGCATGTCTACGATTCGGATTATTTTGAGAACGAAGGTATTTAAGTGATTCATGATCTCAATGTATAACAAATTCCTTAGGCCACAAATAATGACGCCACGCCTCTAAAGAACGCACAAGTGCATACAATTCTTTATCATACGTAGAGTAATTAAGAACAGGGCCATGCAATTTTTCACTAAAGTATGCAATGGGCTTACCATCTTGCATCAACACACCTCCAATGCCAACTCCACTAGCATCACATTCTAGCTCAAAAGTCTTACCAAAGTTTGGAAGTTGCAACAATGGCGCGTGTGTAAGTTTGTCCTTCAAAGTATCAAAGGACTTCTCTTGGGATATACCCCAATGGAACACCACACCTTTCTTCGTCAACTCATGCAAGGGAGCAAAGAATGGCGCTGAAATCCTTGGACGGCGGCGATAAAAACCTGCAAGACCAAGAAAACTTCGCACCCGTGTGTGATAGTGTGGGGAACCGCCAACTCTTGATGGCTTCAACTTTGGACTTGTCCACCTCAATCCCCCGTGGAGTAACAACATAGCCAAGAAAAGAGACTCGATCCGTGCAAAAAATGCACTTCTCAAGGTTACCAAATAAACGTGCATCGCGTAAAGCATTAAAAAAAAGACGTAAGTGGTCCATATGTTCATCCAAATATTTGCTAAATATCAGTATATCATCAAAGTAGACCACCACAAATCGCCCAATAAAAAGGCCTTAAAACTTCATTCATCAATCTCATGAAGGTACTAGGTGCATTAGTTAAACCAAAAGGCATGACTAACCACTCATATAATCCAAATTTAGTTTTGAAAGCTGTTTTCCATTCATCTCCAAGTTTCATTCTAATTTGGTGGTATCCACTACGCAAATCAACCTTTGTGAAAATTACGAGCCACACAATTCATCTAGCATGTCATCAAGCCTAGGAATAGGATGACGATATCGAATAGTAATATTATTAATGGCTCTACAATCAACACACATACGCCATGAACCATCTTTCTTGGGAACCAAAATAACAGAACGACGCAAGGACTAAGGCTTTCGTACATACCCGCGGTCCAAAAGGTCTTGGACTTGTCGCTGAATTTCCTTAGTCTCCTCGGGATTGGCTCGATAAGCGCCGCGGTTTGGCAATGTTGCTCCCGGGATCAAATCAATTTGATGCTCGATTCCTCTTATAGGTGGCAGCCCCGGGGTATCTCAAATGGAAAAACATCCTTATACTCCTGCAAAAGGTTAGTAACAACAGAGGTATCGAGCCAACAATATCATCAAGTGAATACGTAACTCGCTTTGCAAACCAAAGTATAACAAATATCATCATCGAAAATTTCAGCAAGGTCACTTTTTCTTGCAAGCATAACTGCACCCTTCAATTTAATTTCCTCACCCTTAGAATTAGGGGCCAAGACTTCATTTTTAGGTGGGTAAACCGAAGTAGCAACTTGCTGATTTTCAGATTTAGTATCATGCAAACTAGCAGCTCGTTCTTTATCGCCTTGTACAATTTCAGCAGGGGTCATAGGTACCATAGTAATTGTCTTTCCTTTATGCATAAAGGTGTATGTATTACTTCTACCATGGTGTATAGCATCATTATCAAATTCCCAGGATCGACCCAATAAAAGTGAACAAGCCTCCATAGGTACCACATCACAATCCGCATAATCGAATAGGAACCAATGGAAAAGTAAACTCGCAAGTTTGTGTTACCTTAGCTTTTCCAAATCATTAAACCACCGAAGGTTATATGGATGGGGGTGTTGACGAGTGGTCAAGCTAAGCTTCTTGACCAAATCTGAACTCACCAAATTATTGCAACTACCTCCATCAATGATGACACGTGCTCGGCGATTGTTGATGACGAAGAAAATCTGAACAAATTATGGTGTTGTAGCCATTTGGTTGTTGTACTTTTTGTGCTAAGCGCCGTTGCACAATGACGCTCATGTAGGTCATCGTGTTCTCACTTCCCACGATCTCATTGCTTGCTTGCACATCTTGTTCATCTTCATCATCGCTCGACATCGACGCGCGATGTAGCCATCGTCCGTAGCAATGTACGCCCGCCGACTTGGGCAATCCTTCCGAATATGTCCAAACCCTTGGCGGCGTCGGATCGAATGCCGAGGTGCGACCGGTGGATGCAAATGTGGTGGAACTCTTTGCCGGTTCTCGCAAAAGCAGATTTATTACGGAGCTCGAGGGGGTTTTGTAGCGCCGGAGCGGATCCTTGCTTCTTTGGTTCGCCGGGTAGAGGCGCCCAGTAAGTGGAAGACTTGGACACACCGAACGAAGGTCCCGAACGTGGCGTGTACGTGTTGCGGGTCTTGTACTTTCTGAGGAGTCCTCGCCCCTCCAACTCCTTCTCTCGCAAGCATAGCAAATCAAACAACCGGTTGACACCGTTAATTTCTTTATAATCAATAATGTCCTGAATTTCGCCTCAATCCCGAATAAAATCGACAAATAGAATCCTCGGGTCCCTCTACAATACCACAACACATTAAACCCTTTTGAAGCTCACCATAGTAATCCCGCACGCATTTATCACCCATTTCTAAACGCATCAATTTTTTACGTAAATCTCTATGGTAAGAAGAGGGAACAAATCTATCACGCATAGCAACCTTAAGTTCTTCCCAAGAATGAGGTGTTTTACCATCTGCAGCCTAAAAGCAATCCACCAAATAATAGCAAAATCTTTAAACTCACCGGTGGCTTGTCTAATTCTATGTTCTTCGGTACTTGGTGGGAACTAAATTTTTGTTCTACCGTCATCTCCCAATCAAGATATGCCTCAAAGATCATAATGTCCATCAAAAGAAGGTATAGTAAATTTAACCTTAGCATAAGGATCATCGGGAGCTCGATTATGGTTACCTCGATGGTGATGGCGATGAGGTGGTGATGGCGATGAGGTCGCCCACCCATACCTTTGGTGTTCTTGTCAAGACGACGCTTGAGTTTGTTTTGAAATGTCGCCTGAACATCAAGATTACCGCCGGCATCATATACCTCAAGATCGCCTTCATTGCTAGCATCTCTGCCGCCGCCGAAGCGTGACAAGCTTCTTCCAAAATATCAATCCCGCTCGGTTAGATCGGGATATGCGTTTATCCAACCTCGCTAATAGCGCTAGCGCTAGGAAGGTTGAGTTCAAGCAACGCCGAAAGTGACAGCCTTTGATGACTCCTCCTCCATGTCCTTTTTGGATTGGTCGGCAAGAGCTTTGAGCTGCTCTTGGCTAACGCAATCACTGGTTCGTGGGCTTGCCGGCACCGACATTGTAGACACAAAAATAGGAACAAACAAAGAAGGTTATCCCTAATAATTGTACTACGCCGATAAGTGGTGCCTCTCAAGATGACAAAGAAAAGGAAGACACCTTACCAAGGTCTTACCGGTGTTCTTACCAAAGAAGGCAAAAGATACGGAAGATGTGGAACCGCGATTGCGGGGATGCGAACCTTTGTCAAAGAAGAATATGTGGAGCTATGGGAAGGCACACAATGACACAAGGATTAGCAAATAACGAAAAGTGCGGATTAGCGGTTGTTCAATGCGGATCCAAAGTATAAGTCACAAGTGCTTTGGCTAAGACGTGCCTAGACGTAGCGCAACAAGATGAAACAAATGAACGATGGAGAACAAAAAGATAGAACAAGCGCACACGCCAAAGCACTATTTCGTCTTTTTCTCGATTTTTGGCGTCCCTGTGTATCAAATTTTTTTATTTTTTTATTATCTTTTTGCTATTTTTCCTGGAACAAGGATCACCAAAGAAGAAAAATCACAAGAAGAATCACCTAGAACAGGGTGATATACGGCCCAGTAGAAAATCAACAAGATCTCCGAAAAAGCGTGCAAAACTCTTGACAATTTTTTTTTTTTATTTTCCCGATTTTTTTGGCACTTTTGCCGGACCCCAATAGGCCTTTGGTGTATTGTTTTTGCCGAATCGAATCAAGAATCTGCACAAAAAATTTCAGATTTTTCGGACAAGCGAGTCAAAAGTTGTGGCCGTTTTACCGAAGGTACCTCAAAATATGGTGTTTGGAAACTCCGAAAAAGCACGAATCGGCGGCGGCAGTTATGGTAAAGCGTCCCTAAAACTCCAACACCAAACACACGATGAATCTCCCCGTCAAGAAGAGCAATAGGTATGTGCCGATGATGTAAGGAGGGCTGCGATGCGCAAAAAATTGAAGCGGATGGCAACCTAACTAGGGTTTGCGCGGCAGCGATAGATCACACAAGGCGGCTAGCGATGGCAAGTCGAGTAATGTGGTGGAATCGACTTGTTGTATGGAAACGGTGGATAGGATAGCGGCGGAAACACAAATCATAGCGATGGGCGGTTGAACTACGACGCAAACACAATCCTAATCCAAAGAAATAGACTCGACCCACGGACACAAACTCAACAAAGCAATCAAAACGAAATTGCAAGGCACAAAGGGTAATAGGACAGCGGTAAAAAAATTTTTGTTGGATTTTTGTGGACTCTAGGTAATGAACAAATATGAATCTAAAAGGTGGATGTGAACCCGACGGGTATACCCGAAGCTTTGATTACCACTTGATGGAAACTAGGGTGGCCTCGATCTTCCGAAAGGTTCGATAACTCTCGATTTGGTGGAAACGAGACACAATTCGATCCGGCTTCCGAACAACTCGATCCGAAACCCCCAATCGCAGCACCACGCCTCCTTTCGGTTATCAACCGGGCGTTGCACGGTTGACCTCGCTAAGAAGGCTAAGTCCTTTGCCCTGCGAATCGAAGAACACAAGCAAGAACAAGGAAGAATGCAACCAATTTGCGGATGAATGATTAATCTCACGATTTGGGGTCTCACAAACCGATGAAACGGGCGAAACCGTTCTTGACAGTAATAATCTAAGCAAAACCCAAAACCTAACGAGAGAGACGGCGGCTGAATATATAGGTCTAAGGGTCGTCACCACCCCTGACGCGCCCCCAATGGGCTCAACATCGATACACGGTCCGTTGGACCAAAACGGTGACGCAAAGACCGAAACAGATTCTGATGCTGACTTGTTTTGACGTTTCCGACGACTCCGAATGAGTTTGGACCTGAAACCAACGCCATTGGTTTCCTTATGAAATTATCTTTCGAACCATGGGTGGATCGTAGAAAACGAAGCCGGATGCGTCCTGGGCGTCCGTTTTACTCCTTGCTGGTCCTGAACTCCGAAACAGGCTCGAAATCGACTCGGTTTGGGTCTCCACCTTGTCTTGGGCGCCCTTCCTGATCCTCCACGCCTCCAAGCCATCCCTTATGCACACTCTGGTCCTCTCCATGATTCCTAAGCACAATACAATCATTAGGTAGCAATCTATTCTCAAAATCATATAAAGACTTGCTTAGGAAAGAGCTCACCAGAAATTTAATTGTCGTGCGCGTGCTCTTGTAATTGGACCTTGAATGTCCAACATAGGTTCATCTTGTGCATCCGAAAAGAGTGATGTCCTCATCAATCAAGGCAGTCCATACGGGTGCCACTAGGGCGATCCGCTTTGCCTCGGTTATCTTGCTTTGGATTTGTGCGTCGCGACCTTCGCAACTTAAACGATTAATTCGAAAGTATCTAAAGAAAAACTTTTTTCCCCGAAAAAGTTTTTGAAAAGAGGGGTCCCCCGAGGGGGTCCCCCATGTAGCCCCCGAGGGAGTTTTAGTCTTGTGGTGACGAGGCTAAGACTCCCTTGAGGTTTGCACAAGAAGCACTTTTTTCGTAAAAAGATGTAGATCTTTTATTGAGTGAAAAAAAACACCGATGTTTGACTTCTAGTGCGAATTTAAGGGTAGAAGCGACGTAGTCGTTTCTATGTTCCAGCGTTGGAGTAGACTTCGCCCTTCTCGCTTCTTCAACTTGTAGGTTCCGGCCTTAATATTTCGGGCGATGAAATAAGGCCCTTCCTAGGGTGGCGTGAGTTTGTGACGCCCTTTATTGTCCGCCTTCACCGAGCACGGGTCGCTGACTTGAACTCCCGAGGCTTCAAATGCTTGGCATGATAATTGCGCAGAGCTTGTTGGTATCTCGCCGAGTGCAGGAGCGCAACGTCCTCGGCTTCATCAACTTGGTCAATGGAGTCTTGCCTCGCCGCTGGTTGCCTTGCTCGATGTAGGCTCGCAGCCCTCGGGGACCCATATTCGATGTCCGTGGGCAAGATTGCCTCAGCCCCCATAGACTAGAAAGAAAGGGCTGAACCCCGTGGCTCGGCTTTTCGTTGTTCGGTTGGCTCCATAGAACCGACGGCAGCTCTCTGGTACCATCTTTTCCCGTATTGGTTCAGTGATTGAAGATCCTCGGCTTGAGCCCTTGCGGGATCATGCCGTTGGCACGCCCCACTTGACCGTTGGTCTTGGGTGAGCTACGGCCGAGGTATCCACTCGGATGCCATAGTCGCCGCAAAAGTCGAGGAACTTCTTCCCCACGGTTGGTTCCGTTTGTTCCGTGATGATGGAGTTCGGACTCCAAAACGGGAAATGATATTCGTAAAGAATTTCACCGCTTCCCCGTGTGAGGGTTCACCACGGCTTGGGCTTCGATCCATTTGGAGAACTTGTCAATGGCGACTAGGACGTGAGTGTGTCCTCCTCCGAGCCCTTTCGGGGCCCAATCATGTCGAGTCCCCACACCGCAAATGGCCACGTAAGAGGTATGGTTTGCGGTGCTTGAGCCGGAGGTGCGTCCCCGCGCGCCGTAGGATTGGCATTCCTTGGTACGCACGACTTGGTTCGGCGTCTCGCACCGGGCCGATAGAAGCCTTGCCTGAAGACTTTACGAATAGAGTCCTCGGCGGCGTGATGACCGCATTCTCAACGGTGGGTGTTAACGAGCAATTCTTGGCCTTGGTAGGGTTTGCATCGCATGTATACTCCCGAGGCTCCTCTCTTGTAGAGTTCCCCTTTCTCTCCAATCGGTGTGAAGGACTTAGCCCTTCGGGCTAATCGCGCGAGCCTCGGTCTTGTCCTGGGTAGCTCTCCTCCGGTGAGGTACTCCATCGGCCGTTTTTTCTCCGGTCGGGGGGTGGTATCGCCATAGCTTCGGTGTGGCTGGCATTATTGCCGCCCTCGTGAGCCCCCGGGGTACTTCCGGGTGTATGACCGAGGGTTTATTGAGGTCTCGGGTGAGGGGGCTTGGGAACGGTACCTCGGGTTGCCGCGACCTTGGCTATGGATTCATCCGCGGCCTCGTTGTAGCGTCTCGGCGTATGCTTGTGTTCAAGCCCATGGAACTTTTCCTCCAATTTGCGCACTTCCGGCAATACGCCTCCATCTTCGGTCGTGGCACGCCCGAGGCCTTCATGACTTGGTCGATGACCAACTGCGAATCCCCCGGTTTCCAACCGTCGGATTCGAGGTCCGCCGCGACCGGAGACCGTTGACCCCCAAATACCTCGTGATCCGGACGTTGTTGGAGGCGGGAAAATGCGGCCGGATGGCATACCTCGTGTGAACCCCGAGGGGTGAGATGAAGAGCAAACCAGCCCCCCGCGCCTGCCTTCATCATGGATCCATCGAAATACATGGTCCAAAGACTCGGCCGGGCCGGGTGCGGGGGTAGCCGGTATCGTCCATTCGCCACAAAGTCGGCTAGGACCTGGATTTGATCGCCTTGCGGGCAGGAATGATATAGTTTCGCCCATGAGCTCCCACCACTACAAAAGGGAACTTGCATGGGGACAAAAGCGATTTTCCGTGGCGGGCTTTATGCCAGGACCAAGGACTGCAATCGGCCATTAACGTGGCGGATAAAATGCCGCCATGGTTAATAATAAAAATAAATAAAAAATAAAAATCCAGTGAAACCCTAACGGGCGGCGGGCAGATCTGCCCGCCAGCGGGCGGTTGGGTTCGGATGCGCCTTTCGAAGGAGGAGGTCAGCGCGCGCCCGCCGGTGCTTCGTGCGCCGCCGAACTCCATGTCGCCATCTTAGGCGCCTCCGCGGCGTGAGGAGCCCGGCCTTCGGTGAGACCGAGCTTTCCGCGCCTCAGTGATCGCCACCTCGTAGCCGGGTTGAGGTGGCCGTGGATCGCGGCGCCACGCCGCAGCTCAGTAACGGATCCGCCGGGGCGGATCCGCCGCCGGGGCTCGGAGATCCCGCCCGCCCCGGGGCGGATCCACACGCCGCCGGGGGCGGCCGGAGGCCCGCCGCCACCGCCGCCGCCGGGGGAGAGGGAGAGAGGGAGCCGGGAAGGAGGGTGCGGCGCCGCCGCCTTGGGAGAGGCGATTAATAATCATGCAAACATAGATGACTAGAGTTTTAGGGCCGAGAGTGAGATGGATGGGGAGACCCTCCCCGAGCATCCGCCCTGAGGAAGGCATTTACGAACTCCTACAAAGACACACGAACGTGGGGGATTTCAAGGGACGGACAAGGCTTGTCACGACCAAGCCGCCCCCCCTCAACCGTGGCATGCACTCATATTCGAAGGATACCCGCATCCGACACCACGTCCCCAAGATACTAGGACACTACTCATGTCCCCATGGCCCCCACCCTACGGATGGACGGAATAGAACACGAGCAAACTCCGAAGGGCACAAAACGAACCGCCACCTCAAGACAACTCTTACTCTACTCAAATACATGGCACGAATGGTTAGGCCCTAAGTTCTATACGACTAACCACCTTATATAGGAACTATAGTCTAGTTCTTCTATCATGATTGTGTCGAGAACAACATGTCAAGAATATAACATGTAAATACTCTAGCTCTATTGCACAAGCATATGAGATCAAGACTTGAGGATAAACCATAAATGTATTCATACCGAATATTCCTTCTCCCAAGTACAAGCTCTCCAATGAAGTTTAGCCTTGCTCCAAATACTACTAAAGACTAAAAAGAACTAGAGAAGTGGAGGAGTAGAGAGGAGAGAGTGAGGAGGCTCAAATGGTGTGTCACACTATCTTAAACTATCATGACTTACCCCTCGTATTGAGTATTGGTCAACCGCATAGACATGTTGTCTTGTTCATGCCCCCATAGAGTCCTACACCATGCCTTCCTTTGGGAAAATATAAATAACGATACCCTGAATATCTCCGGGTGAAATGCTACAACGTATTTCCGCGCGCCATGGACTTGTTCTCGTAAATGCTACTGAGAATGCCACCCGACATCCCGTGGCGATGGTAGCCGGAATGTAACAATTCCGCGAAGTCGATGTGGGAAATCAACCTGTGGTTCCCAGTGCTCTTGCCTTTTTTTGGCACTTGCGCTTAGGAAACGCAACAAGCATTTCTGGCGCCCGTTCCGAAGGCATTGGTTATAAAGATTCTAGAAAGACATGTTCATAATGATGTGCATGTGTAAGTAGCCATTACTCATGCAAAGGCTAATCTTTCATGTTTTCTCCTGCTGTGGATGAAGACAGGATAGTGTTCGATTGGTTTGTCCCCTGTTGAGCAACTACATCGCAAAATCCGGAGGCACTCCTAAAAGAAGAACCCAACTCATATCAAATCTTCTCCTGCTACTCCACCGACAAACAAACCAATCACCCTTGCATCATCTAGTATTTCACTCATGGCCAAGTCGATCCGTGACCACTCCATCCCCTCTTTTGACAACGTGCCCGCTGGGCCCGGCCAATATGGGAACCGAGAACTTTGAGCTCCTACCGCCTAATCAAGATGGTGCGCAAAAATAATTTTATGGTTTGCCAAGTGAGGACGCAAGTGCACATCTGCAACACTTCCTTGAGCTCGGTGACACCATTGTCATCCATGGTGTCGCACTGTAAGCCATTAGAATCCGTTTGTTTCCCTTCTCCATCACGGGGAAGACAAAAATGATGGTTCTATAAAGAGACGGAAGTCATCAACACGTGGGATAAGTGTTCCACGGCGTTCCTCACTAAATTCTTCCCCATGAGTAAAACTCACACCCTAAGGGAAGAATTGCCAACTTCCAGCCAATTCCATGGAACCCATACCCGCGGCATGGGAAAGGCTACAAGAGTACATCCAAGCATGCCCGCACCATGGGATGGAAAAGTGGCTCGTGATACGAACTTCTACAATGGGTTAACACCCATGTCAAAAGAGCACATTGATGCCACTACATTGGAGGTGCCTTCCTCTCCCTCACCATCAATAGAGCAAATGCTCTTATGGAGAAAATAGTGTCCAATCAAACTTGGGGAGGAAAGTCTTGGCAAACAAGAAGATAGCATGCGCACCGTGGAGGAGAGCGGACATGCCTGCTACAATGGATCTCCTATTGAAAGAACTTGACAAGTGTGCCACCGAAGAAGAAGAAAAACTTACGACATTTATAAGGCCATAGACTCACACGTAACATGTGAAGTCTGTGGCAATGTTGGCCATTCCATTCGAACGACGCCTGAAACCCGTGAAGACGTTACTCACATCAACAACGGGTTCCGTCAACAAGGAGACCATAATGGGTGGAACAACCAACCAGCGCCCACAAAACCAAGGAGGTAATTCAAACTCAAGGTATAATTCGAATCCTCTCTCCTTGGAAAACTTGGTCTTAGGCCAAGCAAAAATAATTGAAGAACTTTCAAAGAAGTTGATGCTTAATGATGAAATAATTGAAAACATGATTTTCAAAATTAAAAGTTTAACTTCTTCTTATGAAAGACAACTGAGCTTTAATAAAATGATAGAAACCCAATTAGCTCAGTTTTAACGCTTTTGCCTCTGTTGTCGGCTGAAAAGTTTTGGGGCAACCCAAAATTTCTCTTGAATCTGTTAAAATAGTCTCAACGAGGTCCGTAAGCCTCTATGTCGGGAAGACAACAAGTCTCCTACCGAGCCACCAATCATTATCAAGAAGGAGGACCCTTGCCGCCCGACAATCACATGCTCAGCTTGGCCCGCATGTCTTCGAGGATGCCTTCGCGACCTTGATCAAGCATAAACATCATGTCCAAGGTAACATATGATGAAATATTAGGTGGACCTTTATCCCCTCAGTACATTTTAAATCGCGGATGGCGGACCTATCACTAAGGAAACCGGAGGGAGTAGCTCAGATGTTATAGTAAAAACTCCGAGAAGCATACATCCCGACGGACTTTGTCATCCTAGACATGGGTCACAACGAGAGAGAGCTGCCCCAATCCTTGAAGACCATTTCTTAACACTACAAATGCAGTTTTGCACGTGGGATCGGGGCATGCCGGCTTCCATATGCGGGGCCAAACAATGAGATGCCCATTCAATGGGTTCAACAAGCATAAGAATGCTAAAAACAAGCGACCCAAGAAGGTAAAGCCACAAAGTGTTAAAGGCATGGCGCATGCAAAGGGCGACATCCGCATCCACTTCTCCGATACGGGTAACACTCCATCATGCACTAAATGAATGGAGAAGAGTCCGCCGTCGGAATTTAAAAAGGTGAGCCCTTGCCGAAGGTAAATCGGTAGTTATCCTTTTATTTTACAATAATAATCTCCCAAGAATAACTCCATGATGCTTACGAAAAAAAAAATATATATATATATAATATATAAGAATAAAATTGTTTACCTCTCGTTGGATGAATCTTGTTTATCAATGCATGCTTCCTCTTTCTATTTTGGCATGTCTTGGTTTGGAAGTTTTGGTTATACGTATGATCATACTTCCATAGGCGTTTTTGAATTGAGCATGGTGCTTAGGTCAAAAGTCTACCTTGATCGATTAGACATGGAGTCGAGTCCGTTATTGAACCTAAAATTGCTAGTGTAGATTTTGGTCGATCATATGGACTAACCCCTGCAGAATTTATCAAAATCCATAAGGGTAAGTCTTGAAGATGACAAATGTGGTTAACAAAAAAAAAATAAATAAATAATAATAATAATAATAATAAAAAAGAGAGGGTAAAAAAAAAAAAAGAGAGGAGATAAACCTTTCAACTCCAAGATTTTGTCCCGTACTTTGATGACATCAAAAGACAAACTTGGGGAGCCTCTAACCACGCCACCAGGCACAACTCGGATCATTGCGTGCTCAAACTAAGCATCACCATAAAAGGTAAGCAAAAGGCTAGCTTGGGGAGGACTCCAAGAAAGGTAACATGTATCTCACATTTTGATCATATTCTCTATCTTATGAAATGTTGAGTTACACTAAAAAGACAAATTTCATTCCTATATATATGAGCTATGAAAATGTTTAAATTTATTCCCTTGTTGAAATGATGAATAGTTGCTCGTCTTATGCTTTACCGTGCCTAGTTTATAATTCGAAGTTCTCTAAAGTTTGGGTTTAGTGGCTAATTCTAAAACTTATCCCTAAAAACCCGATTCATGTGGGTTGCATATGCTCTATCTAGTCTAAGTTGTTGCCAAATATGATATGGTACAAATGGATTTGCTATGACTTCGTCCAAAAGAGAAACTTGACATCCGGGAATCTAAAAAAGAAATGTTTCTTGGGCTATGCTAAAAAAAATGAGATGAAAAAAATGGACAAGTGTCCGAGGGCTTAGTAGAGCCCACATCTCTAAAAAAAAAAAAAAGAGAGGAAATAAAAGGCAAAGCCTAGGGCGAGCGAGCCCACCTCTCCAAAAAATTATATAGCAATAAAGCCCATGCTTTCTCGAAAAGAAATAAATATTATCTAAATAAAATCCCGGATAAAAAAGTTGATCAAAAGCATGAATGATAAGCACCTCTGTTATAACCGTTCTATCGCAACCGCCAAGGCTTTGAGAAAAAACTGAAAGCCCCGCTACGATGAAAGGTAATAAAGGGTGGGAAAAAGATGTGTCATTTTATTCAAACTTTGGTAGAAAATCTTATTATAACCCCGCACTTGTAAAACGTAATCGGCATAGCAAAGAACTCCCCGATCAACAACCAAGTACTTATCTCTTTTTGCTCGAGGACGCCGCAAAAGGGTAAGCTTGGGGAGTTTGTTGACGGTAACCAACGACATATTTTTCCGGCAACTTACTACCATAAAGGAGTAAAATTAAACCTTTTTATACTCATATACATTTATCACTAATAAATTCCACTTGTAGTGTCTTGTATTTTATTTTGCAGATTTATAATAAAAGCAAGTGGAAAACCGACCAAAGTACGCCTTCCGGGATAGCGCATTATTGCAAAAAATCCAAGCCCAAGAGCAAATCGACCCAAAAACATCAAATCTGGGCCGAGCACGGCCCGCCCACAACTTTTCGAGGCGAAAAACGACACCCCACCGAGACCCGGGCAGTCGAGCCGGGGGTGCGCGCCACCCACTGGTGCGGGCCGCACCCTCCCCGAGGCGGTTTCGCCCAAATTCTCGGAGAGACGGTTCGTGCACTTTCCAAACGGGGTTTCCCCCCTCGCGTAACTCCCCAAGCTTACCCTTTGCGCCGTCCTCGAGCAAAAGAGATAAGTACTTGGTTGTTGATCGAGTTGCCGCTATGCCGACATACGTTTTACATGTGCCGGGGTTATAATAAGATTTTCTACCAAAGTTTGAATAAAATGGCACATCTTTTTCCCACCCTTTATTACCTTTCATCGTAGCGGGGCTTTCCAAATTTTTCTCAAAGCCTTGGGCGGTTGCCGATAGAACGGTTATAACAGAGGTGCTTATCATTCATCCTTTTGATCAACTTTTTATCCGGGATTTTATTTAGATAATATTTATTTCTTTTCGAGAAAGCATGGGCTTTATTGCTATATAATTTTTTGGAGAGGTGGGCTCTACTCGCCCTAGGCTTTTGCCTTTTATTTCCTCTCTTTTTTTTTAGAGATGTGGGCTCTACTCGCCCTCGGACACTTGTCCATTTTTTCATCTCATTTTTTTTTTTAGCATAGCCCAAGAAACATTTCTCTTTTTAGATTCCCGGATGTCAAGTTTCTCTTTTGGACGAAGTCATAGCAAATCCATTTGTACCATATCATATTTGGCAACAACTTAGACTAGATAGAGCATATGCAACCCACATGAATCAGGTTTTTCAGGATAAGTTTTAGAATTAGCCACTAAACCCAAACTTTAGAGAACTTCGAATTATAAACTAGGCACAGGTAAAAGCATAAGACAGAGCAACTATTCATCATTTCAACAAGGGAATAAATTTAAACATTTTCATAGCTCATATATATAGGAATGAAATTTGTCTTTTTAGTGTAACTCAACATTTCATAAGATAGAGAATATGATCAAAATGTGAGATACATGTTACCTTTCTTGGAGTCCTCCCCAAGCTAGCCTTTTGCTTACCTTTTATGGTGATGCTTAGCTTGAGCACGCAATGATCCGAGTTGTGCCGGTGGCGTGGTTAGAGGCTCCCCCCCCAAGCTTGTCTTTTGATGTCATCAAAGTACCGTGACAAAATCTTGGAGTTGAAAGGTTTATCTCCTCTCTTCTTCTTCTCTTCTCTACCCTCTCTTTTTTTTTATTTATTATTATTATTATATATATATATTTTTTTTCTGTTAACCCTGTTGTCATCTTCAAGACTTACCCTTATGGATTTTGATAGATTCCTGCAGGGGTTAGTCCATATGATCGACCAAAATCTACACTAGCAATTTTAGGTTCAATAACCTGCATTCGACTCCATGTCTAATCTGATCAAGGTAGACTTTTTGACCTAAGCACCATGCTCAATTCAAAATGCCTATGGAAGTATGATCATACGTATAACCAAAACTTCCAAACCAAGACATGCCAAAATAGAAAGAGGAAGCATGCATTGATAAACAAGATTCATCCAACGTGAGGTAAACAATTTTATTTTTATTTATTATTTTTATTGTAAGCATCATGGAGTTATTACTGGGAGATTATTATTGTAAAATAAAAAAGATAACTACCGATTTACCTTCGGCAAGGGCTCACCTTTTAAATTCCGACGAGCGTGACTCTTCTCCATTCTTTTTAATTAGCTTGACGGTGTTACCCGTGATCCGGAGAAGTGGATACGGATGTCATCCTTTCGTCCGCCATGCCCGCTTAACACTTTGTGGCTTTACCTTCTTGGGCTGCTTGTTTTTAGCATTCTTATGCTTGTTGAACCCATTGAATGGGCATCTCATTGTTTGGCCCTGCATATGGAAGCTAGCATGCCCCGATCCCACGTGCAAAACCGCATTTATAGTGTTAAGAAATGGTCTCCCAAGGATTGGGGCAGCTCTCTCGTTGTGGCCCATGTCTAGGATGACAAAGTCCGTCGGATGTATGCTTCTCGGATTTTTACTATAACGCCCCGAGCTACTCCCTCCGTTTCCTTAGTGATAGGTCCGCCATCTGCAGCTTCAAAATGTACAGGGACAAAGGTCCACCTAATATTTCATCATATGTTACCTTGGACATGATGTTTATGCTTGATCCAAGGTCGCGAAGGCATCCTCGAAGACATGCGGGCCAACCGAGCATGTGATTGCTCCAGGCGCCGGGTCCTCCTTCTTGATAATGAGTGGTGGCTCGGTAGGAGACTTGCTGTCTTCCCCGACATAGAGGCTTACCAGACCTCGTTGAGACCATTTTAACAGATTCAAGAGAAATTTTGGGTTGCCCCAAAACTTTTCCCGACCCGAACAACGAAAAGCAAAGCGTGAAAACCGAGCTAATTGGGTTTCTATTATTTTATTAAAGCTCAGTTGTCTTTCATAAGAAGAGGTTAAACTTTTTAATTTTGAAAATCATGTTTTCAATTATTTTATCATTAAGCATCAACTTCATTGAAAGTTCTTTAATTATTTTTGCTTGGTCTAAGACCAAGTCTTCCAAGGAGAGAGGATTCGAATTGTACCTTGAGTTTGAATTACCTCCTTGGTTTTGTGGGCGCGACTGGGTTGTTCCACCCATTATGGTCTCCTTGTTGACGGAACCCGTTGTTGATGTGAGTAACGCCTTTATGGGTTTCCTGGGCGCCGTTCCCCGAATGGCCAACATTGCCATAGACTTCACATGTTACGTGTGAGTCTATGGTCTTGACAATGCCGCAAGTTTCTTCTTCTTCTATTGGCACACTTGTCAAGTTCTTTTTAATAGGAGATCCATTGTAGCAGACACGTCCGTCTCCTCCACGGCCTGCATGCTATCTTCTTGTTTGCCAAGACTTTCCTCCCCAAGCTTGATTGGACACTATTTTTCTCCATAAGAGCCGTTGCTCTATTGATGGTGAGGGAGAGGAAGGCACCTCCAAAGCAGTGGGCATCAATGTGCTCTTTTGACATGGGTGTTAACCCATTGTAGAAGTTCTCAGTATCACGAGCCATTTTTCCATCCCATGGTGCGGGCATGCTTGGATGTACTCTTGTAGCCTTTCCCATGCCGTTGTATGGGTTCCATGGAATTCTCGCTGAAGTTGGCAATTCTTCCCCTTAGGGTGTGAGTTTTACTCATGGGGAAGAATTTAGTGAGGAACGCCGTGGAACACTTGTCCCACGTGTTGACAGACTTCCGTCTCTTTATAGAACCATTGTTTCGCCTTCCCCGTTATGGAGAAGGGAAACAGACGGATTCTAATGAGCTTCCGGTGTGACACCTTGGATGACAATGGTGTCACCGAGCTTAAGGAAGTGTTGCGGATGTGCACTTGCGTCCTCACTTGGCAAACCATAAAATTGGTTTGCTCGCACCATCTTGATTAGGCCGTGCCGAGCTCGAAGTTCTCGGTTCCCATGTTGACAACGGGCCCAACGGGCGTTTGGCAAAAGAGGGATGGAGTGGTCACGGATCGACTTGGCCATGAGTGGAATACGAGATGATGCAAGGGTGATTGGTTTGTTTGTCGGCGGAGTAGCGGGAGAAGAATTGATATGAGTTGGGTTCTTCCTTAGGAGTGCCTCCTGATCTGCGATGTAGTTGTTCAACGTGGACAAACCAATCGAACACTATCCTGCCTTCATCCACAACGGAGAAAACATGAAAGATTAGCCTTGCATGAGTAATGGCTACTTACACATGCACATCATGATGAACATGTCTTTCTAGAATCTTTATAACCAATGCCTTCCCAAGAACGGCGCCAGAAAATGCTTGTTGCGTTTCCTAAGCGCAAGTGCCAAAAGGCAAGAGCACTGGAACCACAAAGTTGACTTCCCACAAATGACCGCCGGAATTGTTACATTCCGGCTACCATCGCCACGGATGTCGGTGGCATTCTCAGAGCATTTACGAAACAAGTCCGCAAGCGCGGAAATACCGTTGTAGCATTTCACCCGGAGATATTCGGGGTATCGTTATTTATATTTTCCCAAAGGAAGGCATGGTGTAGGACTCTAGCGGGGTCATGAACAAGACGACATGTCTATGCAGTTGACCAATACTCAATACGAGGGGTAAGTAATGATATTTTAAGATAGTGTGACACACACTTGGGCCAACCTCAAGGATAAAAGGAAAATAAAGAATAAAGAATATTCCTAAGTGGAGCAGGGCATTCTAAAGTAGTCTGTGCAAAGAACAAGTTAATAATCATGCAAACATAGATGACTAGAGTTTTAGGCCGAGAGTGAGATGGACGGAGACCTCCCGGAGCATCCGCCCTGAAGGAAGGCATTTACGAACTCCTACAAAGACACACGAACGTGGGGGGGATTTCAAGGGGACGGTCATGGCTTGTCACGACCAAGCCGCCTACCCCCTCAACCGTGGCATGCACTCATATTCAAAGGATACCTGCATCCGACACCACATCCGCATATACTAGGACACTACTCATGTCCCCCATGGCCCCCACCCTACGGATGGACGGAATAGGACACGAGCAAGCCCCGAAGGACACAACGAACCGCCACCTCAGCACAACTCTTACTCTACTCAAATACATGGCATGAATGGTTAGGCCCTATGTTCTATACGACTAACCACGACATAGGAACTATAGTCTAGTTCTTCTATCATGATTGTGTCGAGAACAACATGTCAAGAATATAACATGTAAATACTCTAGCTCTATTGCACAAGCATATGAGATCAAGACTTGAGGATAAACCATAAATGTATTCATACCGAATATTCCTTCTCCCAAGTACAAGCTCTCCAATGAAGCTTAGCCTTGCTCCAAATACTACTAAAGACTAAAAGAACTAGAGAAGTGGAGGAGTAGAGGGGAGAGGAGAAGAGGAGTAGAAAGTGAGGAGGCTCCAAATGGTGTGTGTTAAGAGAGGGAGAGAGGGGGGGGCCTATTTATACACTTGGAGGAGGGGCCTAAGTGCTAATTTACACCAAAACCGACCTGCAAACCTTCCTTGTATGCGCAAACCGACCAACGCAGGGCGGAAACCCCGTTTGGAAAGTGCACGAACCGCCTCCCCAGGCAGGGCCTCTCCGCCTCGGGGGGTGCGGCCGCACCAGGTGGTGCGCTGTAGCAACCCCCGGCTCGGGCCTGGCCCGGGTCTCGGTGGGGTGTCGTCTTTAAATACGAAAAGTTGTGGGCCGGGTTGTGCTCGCCCAGATTTGATGTTTTGGGTCGATTTGCTCTTGGGCTTGGATTTTGCAATAATGCGCTATCCCTGAAGGCGTACTTTTTTGGTCGGTTTTCCACTTGCTTTTATTATAAATCTGCAAAATAAAATACAAGACACTACAAGTGGAATTTATTAGTGATAAATGTATATGAGTATAAAAGGTTTAATTTTACTCCCTTTATGGTAGTAAGTTGACGGGAAAAATATGTCGTTGGTTCACCACAACAGCCGGTCATGCCGTCCCGCCGCCGCCTCGGGAGAGGGAGAGAGGGAGCCGGGAGGGAGCCTCGGAGAGGGAGAGAAACGAGAGAGAAAGAGAGAAAACTGAGCCTAAAACCTAAGTGTCGCCTTATATATATGTCACATGAGAATGGGCCTGTTGGGCTCGTCTTTGGGCCTAATTTTTGGTGGCGGGCTTTATAAGAAAAACCGCCACGCGGTTAATCGATTAACCGTGGCGGACATTATAACCGCCCACGGTTAATCAAAAATGCCCGCCACGGTTAATTATTATTATTTTCCGTGGCGGTTTCTCAAATGCCCGCCACGGAAAATAAAAACCAACACCATGTAAAATTAATTCGTAGTAGTGTCCACCGCCCACTTCGCCACTCTTCCCGTGGCCTCTCGGTTTTGGAGGATCTCCCCGAGGGGGAACGAGGATACCACGGCAATCGGGTGCGCGAGGAAGTAGTGGCGAAGTTTCCTTCGTGTCGATGCGATGGCGCATAATAGCTTCTCGCATCTGCGAATACCTCGCCTTGGTGTCGAAAAGCACTTTTCACCGATGAAGTAAACAGGGCGTTGTACGGCAACGTGTGCCCCTTCTTCCCGACGCTCCACTACGACCACCGCGCCAACCACCCGGGTAGTGGTAGTGACGTATAAGAGCAGGGTTTCTCCTGGATTTGGCGGTATCAAGACCGGTGGGTTTGTCGGGAGCTTCTTGAGGTTGCCGAGGGCCTCTTTGGCCTCGGGGTTCCGTGCAAAGCGCCGGACTTGCGAAGGAGCCGGTAGAGGGCCCGCCCTTCTCCCCGAGGCGTGAGATGAACCTCGCTTAATGAAGCCGTGTAGCCCAGCCCATGACCTTCTCAGACTCCCTTGAGATCTTGGATCGGACCCATCTTGGTGATCGCGTCAACCTTGGTTGGGTTTGCTTCGATGCCTCGTTGGGGAGACGATAAAACCCAGCGGCATCCTCCTGGGGGACCCGAATACACATTTTTTCGGGGTTGAGCTTGACTCCCTTCTTGTTTAGGCACTCGAAGGTTTCCCCGGGTCACCCACGAGGTCCGACGTTTTCTTGATTTGACCACTATGTCGCCGACGTGAGCCTCCACGATCCTTCCAATGAGTTCCCGAAGATGATTTGCATGCACCGGCCGGTATGTTGCCCCAGCGTTCCTCAAACAAGGGCATGGTGAGGTAGCAATACATCCCGAAGGGTGTTATGAACGAGGTCGCGAGCTGGTCGGACTCTTTCATTTTGATCCGTGATAACCGAATACGCGTCAAGAAAGGACAACGTTTCACATCCCGCAGCGGGAGTCGACAATTTGGTCGATTCGAGGCAAAGGAAAGGGAACTTTCGGACATGCTTTGTTGAGACTAGTGTAGTCCACACACATCCGCCATTTCCCATTCTTTTTTACGTACTAATACAGGATTAGCTAACCACTCGGGGTGGAATACTTCTTTATGAATCCGGCCTCCAGCTTGTGGATCTCCTCGCCGATGATCTTTTAAACTTGGCGTCATCAAAACGCGCAAAGCGCCGCATGACTGGCTTTGAGCCCGGCCGGATGTCTAGGGAGTGCTCGGCGACATCCCTCGGTATGCCCGGCATGTCCGAGGGTCCCCACGCGAAACGTCTTGGCATTCGCGCAGAGGAAGTCGACGAGCACGGCTTCCTATTTCGGATCCAGTCCGAGCCGATGGTCAGCCAGCTTCTCCTTCGGGTTCTTGGGATCGAGTGGGATCTTCTTGGTGTCCGAGGAGGGCTCGAGCTCCCAGTCCAGCGCGCTTGGCCTCATGCTCGATCGTGATTTCGTCAAAAGCTTCTCTTCGCATCGGTGATGAGTGCCTCGGCAATGGCGAGTGCCTCGGCATACTCCACGCTCTCCACGCCGCACTCGTATGCATGATGGTGCGAGGGGCCAATCGTGATGACACCCTTCGCCCCGGCATCTTGAGCTTGAGGTACGTGTAGTTCGGGAAGGCCATGAACTTGGCGTGAAAGGGGCCGCCGAGGAGTGCGTGGTAAGTACCGCGGACCCCAAGGATCTCGAATGTGAGAGTCTCTTGCCTGAAGTTCGAGGGGTCACCGGCAAAAACCGGTAAGTCGATCCGCCCGAGGGGCTTTAGCGCTTGCCGGGGGACGCTATTGAATGCCGGCCCTCCGGGCGGATCTTGGACTTGTCTACCCCAAGGAGGTCGAGGGTTTCTTCGTAAATGAGGTTGAGGTCGCTCCCTCCGTCCATAAGGACTTTGGTGAGCCGAGTGTTGGCGATGATGGGATCCACCACCCGCGATAAGCCCCCGGGTTCGGGATGTGCCGGGGTGATCCGACCGGTCGAAGGTGATGGCCTGGTCCGACCACTTGCGCAGAAGCCGGGTTGCCGCCCGTGGCATAGACCTCCCGACGCTCCTTCTTGCGCCCAAGCCGGACATGTTGCCGGTGCTTTGCCGCCGAAGATCATGAAGCGCTTATTCACCTTCGGAACTCCTCGTTGCCCTTGGCGCCACCCTCGGGAGCCTCTTCCTCTTCACCCTCGGGGATGGCCTTGAGCTTGGCGAAATGTTGGCGTACCCTCTTGCACTCCCCGAGGGTATGCTTGACCGGGTAGCTATGGTTACGGCATGGCTTCTTGAGCATGTCATCGAAGGTTTCTTGTGGCGGGGGTCGGGGCCCCTTGCGTTCGACCGCTGCAGCCACCATGTCTTCATCGTCCGCTTGGGCGGCGTGGCCCATGCCCTTGCGGCTCTTATCTTTCTTCTTTTTCTTCTTGCTCTCTCGAGGTTGCGATCCCTCGGGCTCCTCTTCCTTGCGCTTTCCCTTGCGAGCCCCGATTGAATAGAGCCCCGACAAATTCTCCTCACCGCCGCGGGCGAACTTGGTGGCGATGTCCATCGGCTCGTTTGCCTCGGTGGGAGTCCGCGCCCGGCTTCTTCACGAGGTCTCGGCAAGTGGTGCCGGCCAAGAAGGCCCGATGACGTCCGAATCCGTCACATTAGGGAGCTCGGTCCGTTTGCTTGGAGAAGCGCCGGATGTAGTCGCTAAGAGGATTCGTCGGATTTTTGTCGGCAGCTTTGAGATCCCACGAGTTACCCGGCGTAGGTACGTGCCCCAGAAGTTACCGCGGAAGATTCTCACCAAGTCCGCCCGCTTTGATATGAGGTTGGGTGGAAGGTGTTCCAGCCAAGCTCGCGGCAGACTCGGAGAGGCACAGGGGCAAATTCCCCCATTATCACTTTGTCATCGTGGTGCCCCCTCGCCTAACCGGGCATGCCGGTAGATAGTCGCCCGACCATACCTCGACGAGTCTCTCCCGTGTACTTCTCGAGATGGCTCGGGGGCCTGAAACGCGTGAGGGAGTGGTGCCCTCCCGATGTCCCCCCCGTGAAGGCCCGAGGCCCGGGCGGATCGGGGAGTACCCTCGGTCCTCTCGACCGCGCTGTGGCGCCTCGTCCCGCTTGTCGTCCCGAGGCGAGCCACCTTCGTGGCGAGCCGCCGGCCGTTCCGATCTCGTCCCCTCGAGGTCGGGGCGCCTCGGTTGCGGCCGCGGTGCGGGTCTTCTATGCGTTCCCGCACTGGGCGGTTGCAACGGTTGTCGTCCAGCGCTCCCTGACCGGGCCTTGCTCGGGCCTCGGCCGATCCGGTGGATCTGAGCCCCGCCGACTTCGCCCGATTCCTCCTCGCCGCCGTGGCGTCACGGCCCCGATCCCGGAAGGCGAAACTCGTGCCTGTTGCACCGCCGCCTTGTCAAGGAGTTGACGAGGCCTTCCCGTATGCGCCTACCCCCGGTAGTGGAGGGCTCGGCATTTCGCACCGGCATGGCGGCCGCCGCCACGCTGAGGCCGGCTCGTTGAACGGGGCCGCTATGCCGGGGATTGAGGCACCCCCGGCCGGTCCCGCCACGCCCGCCGCCATTGTGAGCTTGAGGTGCCCCGGGGCCTCGCCGCTGAGCCCGCTCCGCCCGGATGTTCTCGCTCAGTCGCCGGTCGCGCGATTCCGCCCGGATTCGTTCCGCGCAGATCTCGTAGCTGGGCGTTTTGGCCGGCAGGTGCCGGCCGCTCGGATGGACCGGAGGCGTAAGCCGCGCCGGCGCCGGAGCTCGTCGTGGCGGTACGTCCGCGTCATCTTCGCCGGAGACGTTAGTGAATTGGCCATCCCGTGGCGGGACCTCGACATTGAAGCATTCCCCGTGGGGTCATAGTACTCGTCTTCATCGCTCGGTGCCCGCGGTGCGCCGAACGTCCGGAGGAGGTTTCGATTCTCCTGACGGTAGAGCGAGTCCTCGCCTCCCGGACCAGGCCCCCGTTGAACCCGGAGGGGTGGCATGACGGGGTCGTCCCGCGTCCTCCTGGAGGATGCGCTCCTCCGAGTGAATGTCCATGGGATAACGCTCCGTGGAACGACGGTGGTCTCGCTCGTGCTCTCCGGGCGAAGGCTTCGACCGAGGTTTCAAGCCGACGAGGATTCACCGGACTCCTCCAGATGACCGGAGCGAGGCGTTTTCCCGACGATTAGGGTTTCGGGGTAGCCTACCACGAAGCGGGTGGCGGGTAAGGTATTTCCCGCCTAGGTTCCCGGGAGCCCTTCGCGAAGTCGGGCGCCGGGATACGCCGACGGTTCGAATCCGTTGTTGACACGCCTTGCGCTGCCGATGGGTCCGCCTTGCCGCCTTTTGCGCGCGGCCGTGATGATGGGCTCGCGCGGCGGGCGATGCGCCTCCCTTCTACCGGTACGCCGGGCGTAAGGATCATCTCGTAGTTGTGGCCGAGCGCCACAAATGCCGCCGCGTTGAAGAACAAAGGTGTTCCGCGGAGCTCGTGGCTCGGGCGAAAGTGGTGGAAACGAAGGCGGAAACGCCATGAGGGCCGATGGAGATGCAGATTGCACACGGCGCCCCTACCCGGGCGCGCCAACTGCCGGCGTTTCGAGGAACGGTGGGTGCCTCGTGCCGGCAATAAAGAATTTATAAGCCGTGTGCCCTCCCCGATGGCGTAGCGCAAGATGGACACGGGACGCAGCGGTTTATCCCCGGGGTTCAGCCAACGGGGCCCTACGTCCAGCGGGGGGTGTGTCCCGCTCGTGTTACCTCGCGCCAAAGGTGAGCCCGCAAAGGGGGTTACTGCGGCCGCGGGGGAGAGACGCTGGTCTCAAGCCCCACGATCGTGGTTATGGTGGTGGTGGTGTGCGCTTTCCTCTATGTGAACCGGAGTTGAGCGGGCTCGAATCGAATCCTCTCTAATGAGGCATTACTCCCCCCCTTTTATAGGAGAAGGAGAGAGATAATGTTTACACCGGTGGACACCTAGGTGGCTAATTCCCGAGGCCGCACCGGTTGCATGTGCGCCGCCGAGGGGTCGGGCCGGCTTGGATGTCGCTTGACGAAGACACGCGTCCCGATCCGATGGTGGACGTGCCATCCTTTCTGGCGCCCCCGAGGGTCCCGTGAGGCGTCCCCCACAATCCGCATGGCGAGGGCCGGTCCTGCAGGTCGCCGGCTATGCGTGTCGTGCCCGAGGGTCTGCCCATCGCGGGCGTTTTGACGGTGCTCTCGAAATGCACGCTGTCATCCTCGGTTTCCCGTCGCGTCGGTGGCGTAACATGTCACCGGTTCAGCTTTGCGTCCCCATCGCCGGATTGGGGAACGATTCGGCAGCTCGATTTGATCTGGCGTGTCGATGGCACCGGGCGCCTACGCCGCGGCGATCGCATTGAATGCGGCGGTTTCCTTCCTCCGGCCGGAACCTCCCACGCCCCGGAGGGTCGGCGACCCTAGACGGGCAGTTGGGCTGCCTCACCCGAGGATGGAGAGCTGGTCTCCCTCGGGCGGGCGGAGATTTTGGCGCCCGAGGGTGGTGAGCTAGGCCACCCACTCGGACGGCGGAGATTTCTCCCGGGGCTGGTGAGCTAGGCCAGCCTCGGACGAAACGGAGATGCGTGGGTCGAGTCCGGTGCCATGGTTTGGTCTGGCCGCCGACGTGGAACGCCATGGTTCGTTGTTTTTGCGCAGGTCCTTGACCTTGTCCTTCGTGAGCGCAATAAGCTCTTTTTATGCGCCGTGGTGATTCCATTTGGGCCGCTTTGTGGGCCGCTCTCCAAACCATCTGCAGGCCGATTCCGCCGTCGTGTGAGCGCCGTGGCTCCATGGCCTCGTCCATCGTCCGTCGGGCCGTCCCTCCGTCGCGGGATGATAGCGGGCTAGGTTTTTCTTGGGCCTTGGCAGGCCGAAGTGATTCTCACAGGTTTGGAGAATGTCTCGGGGCCCAATATTTAGGTCCCCGACAAGTAAACTAACCAGTTTTGCAAATAGTCAAGGGATTTTAGATTAATATAACTTAAGCAAGAGGTATCCAATGTTTAGTGTTGTTGAAGGTTACAGTTTATTAAAATACAAAATAGGTGTTTATTTTTCTAAGTTGTTTGTTTTATCACCTCAGGTGTTAAACTTTGAATGCAAGCAGTTAGTACACATAAAAGTTTCATGTCTCTGCCACCTACTAAGAAATATACCACTGAAAATCATAGGTAAAACTAAGATAGTAAGATCTAGCATCACTATAAGAACTATAGTGAAAACAACAATAGAATACATATACCACTCATATTTGTTGTGAATTTGAAGTTGAATGCAGCATACATGGATGGATATTTTTAAGGTAAATGCGAGTGCCACTACTATAGCAAGCTGAAAAGAAAGGTTGGGACTTAAATACTTTCTAACAAAGTCCAATCTTGGACAATGTACAAAGTCATCAAGTGTTGGATCTGTACCTTGCCATAATGGTAGGAGCACCACTGCGTGGCCGAAAGTGAGGAGTGGGGAGTCAGGGACGGGATCACGGAGGAGAGACCAGCGGACGTCGGCCCCGGGGGAGACGGGGAGGGAATGAGTCGGGGGCGGACGGCGGACTCGGGGCTTCGGGGAAGTGAAAGGAAGAGTCGGGGGCAGACAGGTTGCCTGATTAGCTCTGTTATAGGCCGGCCTGGGCTGTATCATAAATTCTCACCCCATGGGACTTGAGACAATTTAGAACCTAATTAACCGTAATAATTTTGGTTTTAGAACCTAGGCGAAACCGAATATTGGCAATCTATGAGTGCACCTTGGGGTGTTAGCAGCTCGTGTGGCTCGCAATTGGGCACATATACAGTTAGGCCTCATACGGCCGGGCTAGTTTGGATTACCCATGCATAAAGTTTAGGTGAATTAATGTTAGTCAAGTGTTTGGGGTGTTAGTAGCTCGTGTGGCTCGCAATTGGGCACATATACAGTTAGGCCTCATATGGCCGGGCTAGTTTGGATTACCCAGGCATAAAGTTTAGATGAATTAATGTTAGTCAAGTGTGTTTGGATACCTTTTACTTTGTAGTAGTTCGCTTTAGTCGATATTTATCTACTTAATGGCTAGTTGGGATGAAAACTAAAGTTCAGTACACTCTTAGACTTTAGTTCACAAATTTGAAAACGTAGGTCTAAAGTTTATGTGACTAAAGTTTAGTTTAGGGTATCCAAACATTCCCGAAGGAACGCCACGTGTTTGAGGCAACCATTAGCATTTGCAAATTTAGAAACTGAACGGTCAGTGTATATCTGAAAACTTAATTTGACACAAATAGCACTTTTCTAAAGGAGGGATTCCTAAGTCCTAACACATATGGTAGTAATTAGGAATTCCTAGTAATTATACGATGACTGCTGGGCTGTGTTGGCAGATAGATGGGCCAACTGTTGGGCTCGCAGCCCAAGAGGAAAAAAAGATGAAGTAGGCTGAAAAGAAATACAAAAGGAGGCCGGATTTGTGGGCTAGGTTTTAAAGGATTTTCAGTCAAAATAGTTTTTAACCATCCTGAAACTGTATTTTTAAACTATGAAAAGTTTGAAATGTGATTTTGAAACTAAAGTTGAAATATTTTTTGAAGCACTGAGCGGCAGCCGCGGTGGCTACTGCAAGGGAGGCAAAGGCCCCTTTTGCCCACCCCAAAGTTGTGACCGCGGTAGTGCTTTCGAATGAGGAGAAAAGGCTCCTTAATTTAAAAAAAAAAACAGAAATTTGATTTTTAAACTAAAGTTAAGTCCAACACATTTGAAACCATTTCAAAGTTTATCTAATTCATTTTTAAAATTGAGCCCCTTTTAAAGGCAAATTGAAATCTCCTTTAAAAACATTTTTATTTTCAAAAAAAAAATTATTTACTTATGAAAATACAAATGAACCAACTTGAACATAATTATTGAAAAGACCATTTTTCACTCAGTAAAATAAACACAAAGGCGTAAATGCATGCAGACAACAAAAAATTAATATGCATTTTTTAAAAAAAAAAAAACTACACATTTCCCACTCTCTAAATTCAAAGCAAATTAAATAGATGGTGATAAAACATGCTACACTTTATGCACTAATCACATTGGTCTGGCTCCTTCTTACCTTAACTTGGTCATAATGTATACCTCACCTTAATTTACACGTGGGACTTGTTTCAATTGATATTCTTCTCAATAAACTCCATCTATAGATCACTCAAGCATATCAACAACTAATCATCATCATGAATACCATACTCACTTGTATTAAGTTTTCTAAGAGAGAGAAATCCATATGCAAACCTCATGTCTCATTTGTCGTGTCAACACACTTGCTTGCCAAATTTAATATAAAAATTACATTGCATGTTACAAGAAAGCTTCATTAAAGAAAGGAAATGATATTCATCAAGCCATGTCTCCTTTCCATAACAAACACAAGCTTGTTGATTATATATTCGATCGAGCAATCAAATTTGGACTCATTTCACATGCAACATTCACACAACATGAGCCCAACCTACAATTATCAACATGGTACTAAATACCTACAATTCTCATGAATATTCTTAGATCCTTAATGTTGATGAACGTTCACCTACTAACTACGGTTTGGAAGTATATAAGATACTTGAGAATGTGGATGCAGCGGCTAGCGTTGTAGGCTTCATGGCATGCGTCAATGTGTCATGGGCTATTGTGGCTTGTTTAGTTGTTTTGGAGGAAGAAAACCTTATAATAGCTACAGTAATTTTTGCTTAAAAGTGGTAAATTGCTTAAAGGTCAGAAATGTTTAGTCTTCATATTTGCACCTTCCGTTACAATATTTGTCTCTTTTTTTTTTCAAACATAAGATAAAAACTTTAAAAATGAACTCAGTAAACAATGTTATATTTATGTTTTGATCCCTACACTAGCTTAGCCATTTCTAGCAAATCAAAACCATTTTCCAATGGAAAGTAATAAGTCTAGGTGCTTCGCTCTTTTAGAAGACATAGAATGCCTTATCAGGGTTTGAGTCTTGGTAATCGACTTTTTTGTCGCCTTCAAAAATACTAAAATTTGCAATACTTTATCAAAATTTTATTAGACTTCAAGAACATGTGTGATTTCCAACAAAGAACTACACATTCGTTGAACAAAAGAATATAAAGCATAAAAACCAAAAATGGCCCTAAAGTTATATATTTATAATAAAACACATTACTATTGTCCGATTTTAGTTAGTTTTTCAACCATAAAAAATCGAATTTCATGAAAAAATTATGCCAAAGATGTTCCAAAAAATGGGCCTAAATTTGGGGAAAAAATATATGCGACACCATCGCACGTGTGACAACCTCTGCTTGTAGTGTTATGTGGTGTATAGGTCCCACACCAAAGCCGGTTCGCGTGGTATACGGGTCCACCCGTTTCCTCCTCACGTGATCCATTGTGACCGATTACTATGCATCTAGTGGTTTGTTAGGTGCTGGTTTCTTAGTAATCATGGTATTATCACGTTAGCGTTATGTTTTGTTATACTCTTCCTGCTTTAATGAAAAACACGCTTTGACATGGTGTCCGTAGATTTCCCCTATATCTTAGCTTCTCGGAAAATGGGAACTACTTCCTCACGTGATTAATCACGGCCGCGAACCGCCGCGCCGAACAGATCCGCGAAGGCAGCGTTGAGTTGCAGTCCAGCCCCGGAACGACGGCAGCTCAGGCCTCAGGCGGCCGCCGCCCGCCGGCGTGCACGTCCCGTACGTCCCTCGCTTCCAAGGTCCTCCTGGCCCGGCCGTCTGTCGCGTCGGGCGCTCGTCGAATCTGGTCAGACCACAAAGCGAGCACCCCCACACAAATACGCACGCACACACTCGCGAACGCGTCGCGTGTCTTCTCTCTTTTCTCCCGTCCTTTCTCCCTCTGCCCTGCGGTCTCTGCCTCCGCTCCGCAGTTCCACACCCACCCTACGCTCTCCTCCCTCTCTCTCCACCAGGCACCAGCCGCCTCGCGAGGGAACGCCGCCGCGCGCGAGGATTCGGCGGGCGTCCGCGTGGACGCGAAATGCCCGCCCAGAAGCGCCCGCTCCCGTCGCCGACCCCGATGATTCCGAAGGCCGCGTCGCAGCGCGGCACACCGCCGCCAGCGGTGATGGAGGCAGGGGCGGAGGCGGAGCCTCACATGAGATGGATGGGGAGGCGTCCGCGCGTCAGGAGAGCCCGCCGCATCGGGGGCCTCGCGACGGTGGTGAGATGAACGACGCCGCCCCGCCCCGGCCCCGCGGCGCCTCTGTCTCTCAATCGGCTCACACGTTGTCGTCCTCGATCGATGCCCTGGGTCGTGGATGCATGCCTGATGAGAGGTTTCGTTTGTGTTTGGGCGGTTTCGCAGATCCCGACGACAAGGAGGTGGGTGGCTGCGGCGGAGGAGACGGAACCGACACCAACGGCGAATCGTCCCCGTCCCCGAGCGACGGAAGCATGGAAGAGTAAGCCTAAGCCCCGCTCTACTGTCATCTCTCACCCTCTCGCAGACTCCGACCACTCCCAGGTTGCCTCGAGTGGCCGTCAAGGCGATCCGACGACCTCGTCGCCGCCTCGTGTGTCTAGTGCGCTTCTAGCCGCTAGCTGAAGCTCGTAGTTGTGCTGCACGCTGGCATCCGGCAAGCGGGCAACGTACGTGCGGATCCGGTGAACTGAGGGAGGGTGTTAGAACATTGCGCTCGACGATTGCTTCCTTCGGATTGTTTTTAATAATTAGCCTCTGCTCTCTGGTCATGGCGTCCATGAGCTGACCACCAGCGGCACTGGCAGCAACATAGATGGATCCCTCATCCTCATCCCTTCTAGAAGAATTGAACGTGCGTGGAGTCGATGGCATGCATGTTTCCATTCCACCATGGTGACTGCTTCGTTGGGATGGCACGCAAACAGGAGATCCTTAGCAACACTGCAACGGCGCTTCCATCGCGTAGGCACCGCGAGGCCTGATGAGGCTGAGTCACGTATCCTGCTAGTCCCTCGAGCTCACGTCGGCCTCTTCACTTCTCCGGCCGTAGACATTGTGAACTGCAAGAGCTTGCTGTTTTGCTCTCTCAAATTTGGTTTATGGTTTATGATCTCTGTTAGCAGATGCTTTTGGATTCTTCCTCAGAGCCTCAGTCGTTTTTTGATCTTTTTCTCCCCAAGAGTCACTCCTGCAACCGTGGACTAAAAGTTCAGGGTTCATGTGTTTGATAGAACTTTCAACGTTGTACCAATCAGGGCTCCCATCCTTTCTGCCCAACACAAGCATAAGGGAATACAGATGTACAACTTTCAACGTTGTACCAATCACAGCAAACAACCAGATAAAACTAATAAAGCAGGTTATCGTTATCAGCCATCCTGAAAATAAAAATTTGTAGCCTGATGAACTGGAGGAGTTGCACTGAGGCCCTGTAACCTCACCAGCATATCTTCAAGTGTTTCAACGCTCTTAGGAGTAGAACTTGTGTGAATAACTAAACATATTTAGTGTCTCCTTTTAAATGCCTAGCGTCTTCGTCAGGGACCGAAAGGAAATATTTTACGGCTCGTGACTTCTACGACATCGACATATGCCTTTCCTTTCTTCGATAAAATAGTGTCATTCCATCGTGGCTCGTGGGAGCCCTTGGTTCGACTCATGTACTGACATAGTGGTCCTTTTGTTTTCAGTCTTCTCTGCCTTTTTTTTTGGCAAGCAGTCTTCTTCCTTGCTAGTACGTCGGTGTCGGTGACTTGCTCGATCCGTTGTCTGTTCCACTGGCCACCGTACGTTGCTAGTCGTTTGATCTGTTGGCATGCAGTATCGAAGTTGGTCTCTCTTGACTCCTCTGCAGTAAGCTATGCAAACTGAAGAGTCTACGCTGTGTTTTCTCATCTTGGATGGTTTCCTTTCCTTTCAACGTGCTCTACAAACTGACCGAACAGAGATCAATTATAAGCGAGGCCACATAAGATTTCCTGAACTGATCTCCACCAGACAACAGTCCGCCGGCCGCTGGAGACTAGAAAGGTTGGCAGAGAACCAACCGGTATAGCCAACAGCGTGAACAATGAAGATTGATTACACGAAACTGACCGACACGCCGGGTGATCGAGAGAGCTCGAGCCAAGCCTTCGCCAAGGGTTGTCAGCAGCTTCCAGACGCCGGGATCACCGGCCGCCGGCAGAGGTCGGTCTCGAGCCGCTCGCAGGATAGGGAGAGCCGGCCGAGGACGTCACGCACAAAGCCGGGGCGACGGCGGGACGCGCAGCAGCGATTTGCCTAACCCGTGTTCTGCAATCTCAGCTTCAATCTGAAACAAGAACATCCGCGTGTTCTCACGTGGATGGAGCGCCAAGCGCCCAAGCGGTGTGCCCACACACGGCTTCCTCTTCCTCAGAATCGGAGTCACACCGCCGCCAACCCAAGGAACGCAAAGCGTTCATGCCTGCATGCGCTGCCACAGCGTCGCTTGCTGTTACCCGCCCCTCCGCCCCTGGTCTCCCGCGCGACTTCCTAGGCCAGTCAGAGAAGCAGCAGGCGGCGGCTCCCACCGCAGCCTGTCCATGTCAGATGGACATAGACTAGACCAAACCTGCAATGTAACACCACAAGACGAACACCTCCCTGCTTATTCCCTGCTTATTTTCCTCTTCTTTCTCTCCGCATCCCTCCCTTCCAGGCTCCCTCACCCACCTGGGCCACCTCTCCATATACTTACCCCTCCTCCCCATCCTCCCCGTCGAGCCACACCACCTCCCTCCCTCCGTCCCAGAGCCCCGGTCGCCTCGGCAGCGGCAGGGTGGAGAACCACCGCCTCGCGCCCGTGCTGCAATCCGAGAGCCAAGATCCTAGGGGCGGAAAGCCAGAATGCCTGCGCAGAAGCGCCGGCTCCCATCGCCGTCTTCGAAACCCCGCGACGACGTCGCGGCTACTACAGCCTCTGACGCCGCCGCCGGCGGAGGCGTCAGGAGAAGGAAGGGGAGGACGCCCGCCGCTGCCGAGCAGGCGCGCCGCCAAGCGGAGGTTGACTGACCCGGAGCCACAGCACGGGCTCGAAGACGGTGAGAGCTTTGGCTTGACGACGGCATCGGGACCGGCGTCCATCGCATCTCGTTCTCTCACGAGTCACGATGTGCATGTCGCCTTCTGTATCCCCGCGCGAATATGGCTAAGAGGCTTGTGTGTGTGTGTGCGGGTTTGGCAGATTCGGACGCGGTGGATGATGGCGGCGCGGACAGCGACAGCGACTTATCCCAGAGCGACGACGGCGCCGGCACTGACGAGTGAGCCTTCCTTTTCCTTCCCTCCTCCGCGCTCTATCCCCTCCGATCTCGTGGACCCCCTTTCGTTGTCTACGATATGCTTGTGGCCTGCTCGCGGCGCCACCGCCACCCCGCCCGCCGGTTCCTGGTATCCGGAGCCGGAGTCCCGACCCGCCGGTGGGCTCGGTCCTCGAGCTATCTGTTTCAGGCATGGTTGCTTAGTTCGTGTGATCAAGTCGCCTCTATATGCCAACGCACCGATCGCTGAGCTGACATGGATGATGCATCATATGCGTTCGAGCTAGGCAGGCATGCGATGTTCTATCTATGTATCCATGCTTCCGTCGTGACGATGCAGGCCATCGCCACGGTGGAGATTGCCGGCCTGCTGGGGACTTGGCGCTGTCTTTGTTTTGTGTGCTTGTACTGTTGTGCTTGCGCGACTGGGTTTCATCTGAAGTTCTGAACTGCTCTCTTTGACTCTGTTTGCGTGGCTATTGATGTACGTTGCATTGGAAGAGTTGTCAACTCCAAGTTCCGACTGTAATGTACATATGTTTTCCAGTCAGCAATGCATATGCTTTAGAAATTTATCGAGATGTACAGCTTGGCTCCGGTCGCAAGTCCAATTTTCGTATTCTTTTATTTATCTCAGTTATATGAGTCAATGTATCCATTTCTTTACTGGGATTATTTCAGTACTAGTACCCGCTGGACAGTTGAATATTTGAGTTTGCTCGAATATTCAGTTCATTAGTCAAATATAGACCTTCACTTGTGCATGCCTTATGTGATCTTCGTTTAGTATCATAAAATAGTTATATCTTTTTTTGTTTTAAAACAAGAAATAAATGTAGACCTACATATATTTATATTTACCTGCATTGCACTACATAGATTGATCATTATTCAGGCTCGTGGACTTTAAAATATTTGATGTTTATATGGCTTAATTTGAAGCTAATGTGAACTGCTTTCTCTCAGGTTTATGCTAGTGAAATTAGCAGAGTTAAGGAAGGAAGTTCAGTGCCCTATCTGTTTAGGTGAGAATATTATTTCTAATTTGCTTAGAGAAAACTAGATTTTATATTATTATTTTCATTCATCTTGGTTGAAACTGAAATCTAGACGTGGTATGATTTTTTTTAGAAAAGAATCTATACATAGTATGATTCCCTCATGCTTGAACATATCTATTTTTTTTTCCAATTTATTGTTTAACCTAGCATATTAAACATCTTGCTTGTTTCTTTCATTCAAATCTATACTATTTTTGTGTATCTAGTAAATGGTCTGCACTCTATTTTTTATAGATTGCAGGCTATTTTTCACCTAGTTCTATGTATTTGTCGAGTGCATCGGATGCATCTCAAACAGATAAGCGAATGATTGTCTTTTGAAATCTGTGACATTCTCTTAGTTACCTCCCTCTCGTTTTGTGAATAAGGACATCTGTAATCACATTACGTACTTAAAAGTTCCTATAGTTAAAACTGCATATTAAGTTCCATGCACCAACCAATTCAACCCAAAAGCTTAAGGCGATGGGGAGAGCTGGACAATTCACTTATATTCCAACACTGCAGTTTACACTTTTTGAAGAACAACTCTGCAGTTGCACTAGATTTCTTTCATTTAGTGTATCATGTAGCATCAATATGATTTTTAATTATGTTTTTGCAATGGAGATTCAGATTAAAGAACCATGTCTTTACATTGAATTGTCTGCCCTAGATGTATGCCAAGTATAAACTCATCTTCCAGTTATTTGTAGCTGGGAATAGTATACACGTCATTTTTAAGGGATCACTCCAAGTGTAAATCACACTTTGTTTTCTTAGATGCGCTACACTTTCTTGCCCTTATTGTAGTATTTCCTATCCACTGTGGCTGTAACCCTTCTGATTCTGGTGTCGGTTCGTCTCTAATTTCTCTAGTATAGCCTACCATGTGTCACATCTGATGGTTTTTATTTCCTATAGACCATGTGATGCTTTTTATCGCCTGTTCATACAAAATTAGGTAAAATGGTTATATTATTCTGAGCTAGCGAATATATTGGATGAAACCCGATATTGATGTAGACATTCTGTTTGTTACAACTTCCTCCTCGTCCCCAAATTATTGGCCATTTCAGTTCTCTCCTCAGCCAAATTTCTATATCTTTTGAGCAAGCTTAAAAGAAAACTTGGCAAAAAGTTAGAGAATTTTGACTTAGAACAAAACAAAATGAATTACAATGTGGAATGGAAGGAGTTAGATACATTTTACATCTTTGAAGTTTGAGAATTAATGGCTTGATTCGCATCGTGTTACTGTCGGATGACAATGCACCATGGAGTCTAATTGTTCTATTCGACGGGTATTATCCGGAAGACAAGGACAGTTATGGAATGTACGCACCGCTTCAGAGAGACTGCATTGACAAATCTATGCGGCTAGGGTATGATGCCGTGCGCCATTTTCTCTAAGCCGTTACAATCAATTTTTAAAAGTAGAATTCATAGCCTAATTCTTCTCTAGATCATAAAATAGAGGGCTATTATCTGATAATAAATAAATTTTCTGTGTTTGCAGAAATAATGAGTGCCCAGCATGTCGCACTCATTGTGCAAGTAGACGTTCTTTGAGGGACGATCCTAAATATGATGCACTGATCGCAGCCTTGTATCCAGATATTGATAAATACGAGGAAGAGGTGATGTCTATGTTCCCCATCATCATTTTGTTAGCCTCATTAAGCCTCTCCATGAAGTGCTTCTAATATACTTGATACTGCAGGAACTTGCTTTCAATGAGCAAGAGATGATTCGAATCAAAAAGGTGATCTCAGCTGCTTTGTCAATACAAGCACTGTATTTGTTTATACAAAATCCATTTGCATTATATCCTTATATTTAACCATCTATGTTACTGAATCATTATTTTTTTTTTTTCATTAAAGATACAAGAAAACATTGAGGAAACATTCGAAGACAGTCCGAGGCAATTGGTAAGAAACGTTCTCACGGCAAAAGCAACTGCCACTGCCTTTTCAAGGAAGTACAGGAGAAATATGCGAACACGGGGAGAGGTAGAACTATTGCCCCTGATATTCCCCCTACTGGCTCTGATGAGGAGGATAGGGAAGAAGAAAATGCCGATGAGATCACCAAAGCGCCATCTTACGCGACGACCGTTCTCCGATTTAAGACAAAAAAGATGCAGGAAGGCGTCTGCGTCACAAGCATCACCTGCTAGAACCATTGGCAGTACTGATCACAGCTTTGAGGAGAATGATGAATTAGTTGGTGGAAAAGAACTTTTAGCCACCTCTCCGTCTAAGTGGGAGAAATGCTTGCATGGGGGAAAAATGGTACACGGAGCCAAAATCGACATGGCAGTGCTGGTTCAAATGGCAGGATTGGAAGGAGTGGGCGCATTGCAAAATTGGTGGATCACCTCCGTCATACTGATGAAACAGATAAAGAGGTACTTTTTTATTTTGTACTGATGTTCTTCTGGACATAGTCTTTTCCCAGAGCATACTTCAGAAATATAGGAATTAATCATGAAGCAAAACCTGTTTGGGAAACAACTCTTTAAGGGAGGGACAAAATTTGCAAATTTCATGCTCATGTCATGTTTCTACAGTGTTGCTTTCCTATTTGCTTTTCCCCTTCTCTTCTAGGGAAACAGTTGGAAAGGGTCACTGGCATTTTGTCACACCAGATACATATCTCTACTATATCTTCCGTGCTTTAGTTGTTATGTTAAAATGAGTTTATCCTAAACCTGTAAATGGAGTGTGTGCTAGGTCTGCTGAACTGTCCAATTGTCCATATTTCTGTTTTGCAGTTCCAGTTGTATCTGGTTCTGCTTCCCGTCGATGGACAAACCATACCTAACTTGGAAAAGCCTTATCTAAGTTGTCAGCCAACCTTGTCCATTCAACATCTTGTACAGGTGATTGCTTTTTCAATGGATCTCTTCCTTGATTTTTAAACATTCCTAGTTTACTCGGTTGGACCTAAATAACTAAAGGATGTGAAATCCACATTCTATCAGTTAATTGCTCTTCAGTTGTCTCGGAAAGTCGAAGAACTTGAGATGTACATAAGGATGGACCGCCACCATGGAAGTGTTGGCTCGATGGCTTCAGTACAGGTGAATTTGATGGCTTGGAAAGACTGAGGGAAGATAAACTTCTTTTCGGACCTTCATCCTTCATTTGCCTCTAGCAACGGTGATCTGGTAAAACCCAGTCTTGAAATACATTTTTGACAATTATGCTCGCTCATTGTTGCCCTTCTGATACACTGCGTTCGTCTTTGATGCAGGAGTTGCGATATGCTTTGAAAACTCGAGACTAATCAGTTTTGATCCTCAGCTATATGAAGTCACTTTCCCAACGGTGGTGATGCAGATGAGATCTGCATCTGGTTCTGGTGAACGGATTTATGTGAAAAAAAAATTGGTGAAGCTGTTTTTCTGATGAGTCCTGCTATGTTAATTTACCAACTTTGTAAATATCTAACGAACTGAATTGTGAATGTCCGCAGTAGGTGAACAAGCCTTTTCTCTTTAATGTTCATTTATACAAGTCTCTGAGATAATGGGAATCACACGCTGATAACAGTAATGTAAAACCAACTCATGCTTTCCTTGCTTAGGTGCCTCAGTCTGCAATCTTCAACTTCTCTACTTTCTTTCAGCACGACTCTGTAGTTTCTTCTGGTTCAGAGCTACTGGATTTTGAGTAGTGATTTTGAGTTAGTATTTGGGAACTGTGGCCAGTGGCCCCTTCGTGGCGCAGTAAGAAATTCTGTGACCCCGGTCCAACAGCTCCGCTTGACATTCAGCGACATATATAGTAGTAAAATGGTGTACGCAAATTTAGTTAGGATTTGGACCAATAAACATAAACAATAAATTAGCCTAGCAGCAGCAGCCATGTTGAATGCGTAAAGATTAATATGAAGATGCAAAAAAGAGAATTGGTTGCTCAGAGGACAGAATCATCGGGCATTGTACAGTATTGTAGCCTCCAGCGAATTTGGTTAAAGGGAGAGGAAGAAGAGGGGCGCTCCAGGATTTTTTAATAAAGGAACAAAGTTCCAGTCTCTACAATTTGAAAATGGTACACAAGTGAGAGTCATTATTACAAAGAATGTCATGAGGCAAAAACAAAGTTCAGCTCATCTAGTGAGCCGGAGGCCAAAGCAGGAGCACTAAACACCTAACCGGTTTGAGAAATTCCAACCCTAACTTTGCAAAGACGAACATAATCAATGTTTCTCATCTTCTACAACCTTCCTTAAATAGTGGGCGTTGTTCCTCTTTATGCAGTATGGACAGGGGGCGCTCCAGGATGCCGGCATGGATGAGCAGCGTCCACAAATGGGTCATGAACTCCCCGCCGGTCGCGAGCTTCTCCGCGTGGATGTCGGCGTTGCTTGATGGCGCGAGGAAGAGGACGAGCTCCGCCCAGAAGTCTGCAAGCACCTTCCACCGCCGCGCCCTGTCGTGGACTCTGTACCTGAGCTCACTCCCAAGCTTCGCTCCCTTCCCCAATATTGTCAGCTCATTGCACTGCAGCTCCAGAAGCTTGACACACCTAGCTCTCATGGTGTCGCAACCCGCGAGGTAGTCCCGAGCCTCCATGACCACAGCGTTGAATATACGCGTCGTGTCGTAGCCGTGCCCCGGCAGCATGTCCGGAACGAATGCCACCAGGTAGGCGCAGTACTCCGACAGGCACTTGGCCACGAGGCGGTCGCCGGTGAGCGGCAGCTGCTGCGGCGTCGTCACCTCGCAGATGGTCGTCCCGATGTGCCACACCAGGACCGTGTGGACATGCGTGGGCAGCTCGCACGCCCACGTGAGATGGCTCGCGTCGTTGCCGGCGACGGCGAGCGCCGCGCGCCCATCTGCTAGGCGGCCGTCGTTCGCCTTGAACCGCGACAGGACGCGCATCACGACTTCCTCGGGCAACTCGACCTTGTTCGAGGCCTTCTGCCCGTCCCTGGTTGGCTCGATCAAGCCGAGTGACAGAATCGAGGCTACATTTCTCGGGTGGTAGTCGAAGTTGCGTAGCAGCGAGTACTGCCCCAGCTTCCTGTCACAGTTCCTGCCCGTCAGCTTCCGATGCTTCCTTTTCTTGATCTGCTTCATCGCCTTCTTCCTGCTACCGTCATCGAACGGAACGGCTTCTCCCTCCAGGTGATTTTGCTCGCGCCGGTCAAGGTATGGAGGTCCTCCACCACCCTCCACTTTTGGTCGTTGATGCGCGATTCCACAACCAGCACGACGACAACAATCACCATCAACACGACGGTAATGCAGTGAATGACATCTATCCCATTGACGGTCTGCTCCAAGCTGGTCCGGTGGTAGTGTCTGCTGAAAGCTCCAGAGATGGCGTTCCAGACAATCACGGGGAACACAAACACCACCGTCATTCCGACGTACTGGGTGTGCGATTGGTGCCTCGTGTAGAAGAAGTCGTAAAGGAACGTGAGCTCCATCTCGATCACCCGGAACGCACGGCTGTAGTCAGCCTCTTCCCGGAGGAGCCCAGACACGACGAGCCGCCGCGTCTTGGGACGACCGGCCTCCCCGTGGTCGTACTTGGCGAACCTCCGCTTGAGCAGCTTGAACAGAGTGAAGGACAGCGCGATGTCCTTGAGGATGCCGCCGTGCTCCCGGCTGAAGACGGACACGCTCTGGCTGTCGATCCACTGCCAGACGGTGTCGACCGTGGTGAACGCGCACGCGGCGAGGGCCGTCCGGTAGTCCGGCTTGGCTAGGTACGGGAGCGTGAGGTCCTCCCGTGGAATATGTACCTGTATCCCTGCAAGGTGGTGGCGTCGAAGACATGGCCGGACTCGTGCTCGGTCATCATGTAGTCGGCGACCACCTTGGTGTGCTTCATGAGGCCGTCCGTCCTGTTCGCCTCCCTCAGCGCCTGGAACTTGGCGTGGGCCTTGGCAATGCTCAGGATCCAGAAGATCCAGATGGTGGCGCTGTAGCACCGGTTGCGGCCCTCGCAGCGGACCATCAGCCACAGCAGCAGCACGATCTGGAGCCCCTGCTGGGCAGCGTCCGCTTCCACTGCTCGACGTCGCGCAGGTTGTAGGCGGAGAGGGAGTCGGCGCCCGCCTGGACCAGGAGGCCGGTGCCCCACAGGACGAAGGTCTGGTCGTGGAACGGGCCGGCCTCCAGCAGGCCGATGGTGTAGGGGACGAGGACGGTGGCGAGCGTGTAGACCGCCCAGATGAGGAAGCGGAAGGACTTCTGCGAAACACATGGTTGATTTAGGTCGCGTGTGTTTGGAGTTTTTGTGATGTAGTGATTGTCAGCGGTCAACATTCTCCTTCTATTTTTTTATCTTTTCTCGCTTGGCTATGTTTCACCGTCACGGGGTGTGTCGAAGGCGTATCTCTTGGTTCGTGTTGTGCGGGGTGTGGAGCCGGAGATGGTAGGCTTGTGCGAGGTGAAGGGGCCAAGGAGGGCGTCTTGGGGCGACGGACCGGAGGTGAAGGACGGACGTGAGGCTTGGACCGAGGGACCGGATCGCCGGGCGGCTAGCCATGGTGGGCGACATCCGGGACATCGACGGATCTGAGAGGACGCGTGGCGGGGACCGTGTCGATCGGGTCAAGACGGCGTGAGCGTGCGAGAGCGGGGAGCTCGGATGACTTGGCGACTTCGAGGCGATCAAGGCGGCGATGACACGCGTGTCGAGGAGGTTTGGTGGTTTGCCCTCAAAACCATCGGCGCGGGTTTGGTGGTTTGGGCCTCAAAACCATCGGGCGGCGGGTTTCGCGGGTTTGGGCCTCAAAACCCGGGCGGACGTTCGATTGGACGGAAGGACGGCACGGGCGGCATCGGGGGAGGTTGCGTGGATGCAAGGCTACCGATGAGGAGGCGCGGTGGCCGTCGGATCGAAAAATATCCGAGTCGGCCAAAATAGCCCTAGGGTTAGTGGTTTTGCTCAATATGTATCGGAGGCAAAATAGGGATGAGAAATAAGGACCATATATAGAGGATGGCAGCCATCCTCCCTCTTTCTCTATTTTCGTTTTATTTTTCCCCCATTAGGGTTCTTTGTTTAGAGGTCAAGAACACCAAATTGGTGGATTTTGTTGGTGATTTTCGTTTGGGGAAGGGGGCCCCAAATCTCCCTGTCGTCTCCGGACGTTTTGGATCAATTTCCGACACTTTTGCTGTGATCTGTGATTTTTCTCTGGAATTTTTGGATCCTGTGGTCTTCTCTGTTTTGTGCAGGCCGGCGTTCATGTTTGTCTTGAATCTTGGAGACGGGGACAAGCAATCGAGCAGGCAGCGGCTTCTGCTGCCGTCCAGGCTGCGCACGGCAGCGGCCGGCCACCACGAGCGACCCTCTGCCCCGTGCGTCGGCAGGACATCGCTTTGGGATCGATCCACCAGGCCGGTGTCGCTTTGGTGCTCACGCACGGCACCCCTGCTCGGCGCTCGGCAGCGCACGCCACCAGGCATCCAAGCACAGGCTGCGCACACCCACGCAGGAGGCAGCAAGCAGGCCGGCGCTGCTTTGGTGCCCACGCACGAGCGACCAAGAGCAGGCGCTCGGCGAGCTGCACACAGCACCAGGCAGCAAGCCCGGCCAGGTGCTCGCCACCAAAGCAGCAAGCGCTGCTCCACGTCGTTCCAGGAGCAGCAGCAAGAACAAATCCTCCACCGAGCTCGACTTCAACAAGGTTGAATTTTTCCTTTGCTGTATCTTGTTCCTCGGTGGGTGAGTTTTGAATTGATTTATTTATTTTCCTTGGAGTACTACTCGGATTGCTGGTTCTTGCATGTACTAATTTTCATTAGCCAAAAAGATTAGCTTGCCTTGCGTCATTGTGTTTTGCCGAGAGCATTCAAGTGATCAGCTTCTATCAAGCGCAGCAGCAGCTCGCTTTCAAGCCAAGAGCAGCAGCTAGAATCAATTCCTCTCCACCGAGCTCGGTTTGTCAAGCAAAAGGTTGACTCTTTCTTGTGTTGTGATTTGGCCATCGAGTCAATCATCTTCTTCTTTTTGCAGGGCAGCTAGATCAAGTTTTGCTTGTGTGAAAATCCCAGCTTTAATTCAGCTCAGTCTGTTCGTTTTCCCTGCGCCCGCAAGTTGTTCGATGAATTGCCTAAGTAAATGTTTCTTCCGTGGTTTCCTTGTTCGAGCTCCGATCTGCGATCCGGTTTTTGCGTTGAGTTCTTTGAGTCCTTTTCTTCGCTGTGACATCTTGCTACCAGTTAGCACGCGCGTGTTACTTGTTCCCTTTAAAGATCGCTTTTAAGGTTGGGGGTTGGTAGATGACCCGAATTGAAAAGGAAAAATCGAGGCTCCCATTCACCCCCTCCGTCGCCGTTTCGGTCCTTCAATTGGTATCGGAGCCGGTTAAGGATCATATCCACCTTAATCGGTCCGTGATCCGCGAGAAGAGGCGACATGGAGAGGTTTGGTCACTATGGTGGCAAGCCTCCTGGAGTTCGATGGCACCAACTATCCCTATTGGAAGATTAAGATGCAAGCACATCTTATGGGGATGGATTGGAGAGTGTGGGAGATTGTCGAGGATGAGAACTACCAAGTGCTAGCCGCTCGGGTGGGTGAGGAACAAATAGCCCAACACAATGCCAACAACCGAGCGAGGAGCGTCTTGTTCTCTAGCCTCAAAGACACCGAAGTTTGAGAGAGTTGCCACTTGTGAGACCGCTCGTGAGGTGTGGAAGACACTAGAGAGCTACCACGAGGGAACCCCACAAGTCAAGGCCCGCCTATATGAGACCTACAAGAGAGTACAACAACCTAATCCAACTTGATGGCGAGTCCATCGATTCTCTCTTTGCCGGGTTTGGGACGATGCGCAACAAGGCTGCGGCGAACAAGCCTTCGGAGAGGCTTGATGATCACGAAAGCAATGCGGCTCTTATGCGCCTTGGATCGGAAGGTGTGGGATGTGAAGGTGTCCGCGATCATGGAGTCCGCCAACTACGACACCCTCACACCCGACGAGCTTCCCTACAGCAAGCTCAAGTCCTCCGAGATCGAGGCCCGGATCCAGGCGAAAAAAGAACCCATCTGCGCCCGAACGCCGCTCGTCCTCGGTAAGGGTAGTTCAAGTTCTTCCGCTAACCCTTCACACGCATCTCGTTTGCCTTGTCTTCTTTGGTGTCCGTGGATGAGGAGCGATTGGATTGCCTTGGGGACGACGAGTTGGCTCGTTATCACCGATTCTCGCGGTTCCACAACAACCGCTTGAACCGTCGGCGTGGTGGTGGTCCAAAGGGAGGATGCTTTGAGTACGGTGATCGGACCGCCGTCGCCAAGTGCCCCAAGAAGAGCAAGGACAAGTACTCCGGGCGAGGAGTACTACTCCAACAAGCACGACTCCGACAAGCGCAAGGACAAGCGCGAGTACACCGTCGGCAAGCACAAGTCTAAGAAGGGCTTCGACAAGGAGGCGATCAAGAAGAAGTACCTCAAGCGTGCCAAGGAGAACAAGGACGCCTTCTTCGCCTCCCTCGGCGACCTCGACAACGACGGGCAAGCTTCCTCCAAATGACGAGGAGCCCGAGCACAAGATCGAGGGACGAGCCGAATGGACTTTGCTTCTTCGCCCGACTCAAGCACGGGGGCTTCGCACCATGGCCCTCGATGGAGCGGTGGCCAACGTTTTGAGACACACGGCAATGACTCTTCCCTAAGGTATCACCCACTATCGAATCTCTCACCGATGAACTTGACTCTTTGGGCGTGCGCTTGTGTGTCAAGAGAAGTTGCTCAAGCGAGCAGCTAAGGAGAGAAAGGAGTACAAGGAGAAGTGGGAGATAGGCGTGAGGGAGTTAGAGTTGGCTAGGAAGCCCGTGGAGATGTCCGATGAGACGGAGTGTGATGGTTGTCTTTGTGCACATGTCTAGCATCATGACTTTGCAATCTAAGTACTCTGCTTTGCTAGATGAGCACGTTGAGCCAAGGCTAAGCCTATGTTGTTGAGTGCGTGCAAGTCTTGTCCAGACTTTGCGATCCGAGTTGGCAGAGAAGGCCGCCAAGCTTGCCGAAGCTTGAGAAGGCCACTCGGATAGCACCGCGGCCGAAGTGTGCTAAGTGTGAAGCTTTGGAGATTGAGGTGATGTCTTGTAGGCATGACAAGGGGAGAGTCGAAGAGGAGAACAAGTACCTTCGCTTCGTCCCCGAAGTTGGGTGTCTAGTGGAGAGCCACGGCTTGGCATGATAATGAGTCGGGTTCAAGAGGGGGACCGACACATCGGGATTAGGCTTTCTTTGTAGGTGGGAAGGGTGAAGTTATCTATGGCAAGGTTGGTCAAGGTAGTGGTTTGAGCTCGAGTGAGAAACCCACAAACACTCCCAAGTTGACCAAGATCACCCCACCTGAGCCTAGCAAGCCCATTGTGCAAAATGGCATTCTCCAAGAGACCCCAAAGACTACACCTCCCAAACAAGTGTGGCTTCCTAAACCAAACCACCTTAGGAACCCACTTGACACTTTACCCAAGATCCCTAAGAAAACCCTTCCTAGAGGTAAGGCCACAACAAGAGTGAACCATCCACCCAAGAGAGTGAACCAACAACCACCCAAGAGAGTGGTGAGGTATCATTGTGAGTACTTGCCAGGAGAGATGGTCACTTGTTTGAGTTTTGCTTTAGGAGGAAGAGGGATGCTAGGCGTCAAGTTGAGCTTGGGAACCGTGACTTGTATCACCCACCACTTGGCATGTATGAGAGGGGTGTGCGGTCGGTTCGGAGGCGGCGGTTTGTTTGGCCGGGGAGGTAGGAGGCCTCAAAGGGCTAGGCCACGGTTTGTGAGACCCGTGGTGGTCGTGCTCAGCAGTGGATGTTGATCCTCGCTTTGGGAGCTTTGAGTTTGACAGAGGAGTGCACCACACTTTGTTGTGCGTGGTGAGCACTTTGGGAAGAAGGGTCGGTGGGATGTTTGCTTTGCCTAACTCCTATCTTGGGCAAGATGGTCAACACCGGTATTCTTCCAAGTTTACTAACCCCGTGTTGTGCCATTTGCTCATCCCATGTTTTTTCCAATGATGTAGGTGACTAAGTCTTGGGTTCCCAAGTTTATGCTTGTTAACCCTTTGGGATCCAAGACTTGGATTTCTTTGTCCTCTCATGTGTAGGTATGAGGACATGGGGTGGAGAACACGTGCTTGGTGGAACATGCTTCTTTGTCGTGGTGTGATTAAGATTTGATGGTTGTCTACACCACTTTGATGGTCTCCAAGAGCATGTGCCTTATTGTGACACCTACACACTGTCTGTGAGCCATCATATACACTCATGCCTTGTACATTCATGATTTCCCTACTTTGGTATGAGATGGTTGTTCATTTGCTCACTTGTATATTGCTTGCATGTATTATACTTGTATCATGCTTTTATATCCAGTCTAGCATGTTTTATCTTGTCTATTATATGCCATGCTAGCTTTGTGTATATCTTGGTGGATTAGCCACTTTTCATGTTAGTGTGGGATCCTCATGAACATTCTTGCCATGCTTTACCATGTGCCCTTTTTGTTCCTAGTTTTCATTTGCTAGGTGTCTTTGGTTGAGGGGAGTTGGGCGTGTGCTACCCTTTTGAGGAGTCGGCGCCGCTTGGACCAGAGGCCGGTGCCCCACGGGACGAAGGTCCGGTCGTGGAACGGGCCGGCCTCCAAAGCCGATGGTGTAGGGGGCGAGGACGGTGGCGGCGTGTAGACCGCCCGGATGAGGAAGCGGAAGGACTTCTGCGAACACATGGTTGATTTAGGTCGCATGTGTTTAGTTTTTGTGATGTAGTGATTGTCAACGATCAACATTCTCCTTCTATTTTCTTTTATCTTTTTCGCTTGGCTATGTTTCACCGGCATACGTGGAGTGTGTCGAAGACGTATCTCTTGGTTCGTGTTGTGCGGGGTGTGGAGCTCGGAGATGGTAGGCGACGGCGCGAGGTGAAGGGGCCAAGGAGGACGTCTTGGGGGCGACGGACCGCGGAGGTGAAGGCCGGACGTGAGGCTTGGACCGAGGGGCCGGATCGCCGGGCGGCTAGCCATGGTGGTGACATCCGGGACATCGACGGATGCAAGAGGGGCGTGGCGGGACCGTGTCGACGGGTCAAGGCGGCGCGTGCGGGCGGAGGGGAGCTCGGATGACTTGGCGACTTCGAGGCGATCAAGGCGGCGATGACACGTGTCGAGGAGGTTTGGTGGTTTGCCCTCAAAACCATCGGCGCGGGTTTGGTGGTTTGGGCCTCAAAACCATCGGCGGCGGGTTTCGCGGGTTTGGGCCTCAAAACCGGGCGGACGTTCGGTGGACGGAAGGGCGGCACGTGGCGGCATCGGGGGAGGTTGCGTGGATGCAAGGCTACCGATGAGGAGGCGCGGTGGCCGTCGGATCGAAAAATATCCGAGAAACCAAAATAGCCCTAGGGTTAGTGGTTTGGGCTCATATGTATCGGAGGCAAAATAGGGATGAGAAATAAGGACCATATATAGAGGATGGCAGCCATCCTCCCTCTTTTGCCTCTTTATTTTCGTTTCTATTTTTCCCCATTTTTAGGGTTCTTGTTTAGAGGTCAAGAACACCAAATTGGTGGATTTTGTTGGTGATTTTCGTTGGGGAAGGGGAGCCCCAAATCTCCCTGTCGTCTCCGGACGTTTTGGATCAATTTCCGACACTTTTGCTGTGATCTGTGATTTTTCTCTGGAATTTTTGGATCCTGTGGTCTTCTCTGTTTTGTGCAGGCCGGCGTTCATGTTTGTCTTGAATCTTGGAGACGGGGACAAGCAATCGAGCAGGCAGCGGCTTCTGCTGCCGTCCAGGCTGCGCACGGCAGCGGCCGGCCACCACGAGCGACCCTCTGCCCCGTGCGTCGGCAGGACATCGCTTTGGGATCGATCCACCAGGCCGGTGTCGCTTTGGTGCTCACGCACGGCACCCCTGCTCGGCGCTCGGCAGCGCACGCCACCAGGCATCCAAGCACAGGCTGCGCACACCCACGCAGGAGGCAGCAAGCAGGCCGGCGCTGCTTTGGTGCCCACGCACGAGCGACCAAGAGCAGGCGCTCGGCGAGCTGCACACAGCACCAGGCAGCAAGCCCGGCCAGGTGCTCGCCACCAAAGCAGCAAGCGCTGCTCCACGTCGTTCCAGGAGCAGCAGCAAGAACAAATCCTCCACCGAGCTCGACTTCAACAAGGTTGAATTTTTCCTTGCTGTATCTTGTTCCTCGGTGGGTGAGTTTTGAATTGATTTATTTATTTTCCTTGGAGTACTACTCGGATTGCTGGTTCTTGCATGTACTAATTTTCATTAGCCAAAAAGATTAGCTTGCCTTGCGTCATTGTGTTTTGCCGAGAGCATTCAAGTGATCAGCTTCTATCAAGCGCAGCAGCAGCTCGCTTTCAAGCCAAGAGCAGCAGCTAGAATCAATTCCTCTCCACCGAGCTCGGTTTGTCAAGCAAAAGGTTGACTCTTTCTTGTGTTGTGATTTGGCCATCGAGTCAATCATCTTCTTCTTTTGCAGGGCAGCTAGATCAAGTTTTGCTTGTGTGAAAATCCCAGCTTTAATTCAGCTCAGTCTGTTCGTTTTTCCCTGCGCCCGCAAGTTGTTCGATGAATTGCCTAAGTAGCTGTTTTTTCCGCGGGTTTCCTTGTTCGAGCTCCGATCTGCGATCCGGTTTTTCGCGTTGGGTTCTTTGAGTCCTTTTCTTCGCCTGTGACATCTTGCTACCGCAAGCACGCTAAGTGTTCTTGTTCCCTTTAAGATCGCTTTTAAGGTTGGGGGGTTGAGCGATGACCCTATTGAAAAGGAAAATCGAGGCCCCATTCACCCCCTCCTGGCCGCCGTTTGGTCCTTCAACTTCTCGCCGCGCCCGGTGACGCTGGGGGCTCAGCACAACGAGGAGGACCAGGAGGAGGTTGCTGAGGAGGACGAGGACCTCCACGCGGACCAGCTGCCCTTCCACAGTCCTCAGGCTCTCGACGATGGTCGCCGTGGTGTTCCTCAGCCCCATATCGGCAGCTGCCCCCTGCCCGGCCTGCTTCAGTGCTCTTCAGTACCCGTCTTCTTCGCGTAGCTGCAACGATCGCTCATTGACATTGACAGTAGTATAATACACGCACATGCCAGACCGTTTGTCACGTGAAAATGTTGAGCTAAGCGCCAAACACGTACGCTGTGGCCCGCAACTCACAGTTTGACTTCAAAGTTACTACTGTGAACGTGAGAGCTAGGTCAACTTGGGGGCGCTTGATGTAGCCAATTCCTATTGTAACCTTGAATAATTATAAAACTAGCTAGATGGTTTACACAAATAACATAGCTAGTTTATTTTTCTTATAACATTAAAATTTTTGTTTTAAACTAACTCTCATAACAATTATTCTCACTTGTTTGGATGTATTCTCTCCATTTTAAATTATAAGTCGCTTTATTTGACCTTTTTTTCATTCATTTTTCTATGTATCTAGGCATATTATTATATATATAGATGCATAGCAAAAATAGATATACCAAAAAGTCAAAGCGATTTATATTTGAAACGGAGGGGCATATGTCTGCTTCAACCTTTCAACGTAACGCTCCTCTTATCTCTCCCCTCGGCCGTGCATCCCTTGAGGGTGGTGGGTAAGAGTCGCACCATGAGCAGTGGAAGCGCAATTAAGCCACCTCCCTAGGCTATGTCGCAGCCCCTAACCTGGTTGATTACCATTTGTGTAATATCAAAATATGTCCGGATGCTCGCCAAGGTTATAATAGCAGTGGAAGCGCAAGCCACCTCCGTAGGATGGTCTAGCCCGTGGCTGTAATCCTATACACCTCCTAGGATGCTCACCAAAAGCATTATGTGTATCAAATTTTTTCTACGTTAATGTGCAAATCTTTTGCATATTAATTAGAGAAAAAAAAAATCTTATACATCAGCATCGCGTCCTCATGTAGATAGAACTTAAAAGACTCTGCTCGGATCCCACTATTTTAAATTTAACTTTATTTAAAATGGTTGTCATTCTTACTTGACCTTATAGTATTTAAATCTTTTGTATATACTTAGTTGACTTTTGAAAGTACAAAACACACTTATTTTCGGATGGATGGCCCACAAAGAATGTCATTCTTACTTCTGGATAAGCCAAACAATTGTAAATTGATCAAATAAATATAAAATATTTTCACTTATAATATAGAATTAGTATCATTAAGGGCATGTTTGGATCTTCATTTTGGAGGAATTGAAATCTAAGAAATTAGGCTATTTTATTGGAATTTGAGATTTCACAACTTTACATAGGGATGTTTGGTTGCTAGCCACACTTAATGTTAGTCAAGTTTGGCTAAATTTGGCTAGTGTTTGGTTGGTGACAAAGCTTATGCAATATTCTTTTGGGCTCCACATGGTATAGAGTAGAAAAAAGTGGCAAGATTTCTTTAGGCACGACAAAGTGTGGCAACCAATTTCTTTGTCACACTTGCCTAAGGTTAGTCATGGCAAGTTGTGGCCGGAACCAAACAGTTCGTGTATAAGCCTATCTCAATTTCATAGGGTGGGAGATGAAAAATGGATTCTCTTCTTCAATTTTAACAGATTCTATAGATTTCTCTTCCACAACTATAGTTTATACAATAAATTTAATTTTAAGGATCCAAAATCACCCCCGGGCGTTCGGGTTACCCGATCCGATCGGGTCGGGTAGTTCGGGTAATGAGAAGTTCGGTAATTGAAAGTGTTACCCGATAACGACCCAAATTGTACTACCCACAATTTTGGGTACCCGCAATTTCGGGTTCGGGTTCGGGTATACCCAGATATTACCGAAATATGTAGATTGACGAGAAAACCCTCAAACATCATAGACTTTTTCAACAACATAAACTAGACAAAATAATTGATATAAAGTTGAAGTTTTCAACCACATCTCAAGTATCTCTACTATCTCATCACAACCATGCAAGTACTAGTAGTAGTACTGTACGGCACAACAAATGCAAATCCAACTGGAAATTTTATAAGTAGTAGTAGTCTAGTAGACTAGTAAAGTATTGCACGTCCGCCTGCACAAGCACATATTCAAAAGAACAACTTCGATTCGGTTCTCCTTCAAGTTAGTTTTCCTTCATCCCTCAAAAAAGTTAGTTTTCCTTCAACTTCAAAAAGTTCGGGTAATTCGGGTAGTTCGGGTATCAGCGATGACTTACTACCCGAATTACCCAATAAAAGTTCGGGTAATTCGATTTGCTACCCGAACTCAAACCCGAAATTACGGGTTCGGGTAGATCGGGTTCGGATCCGGGTAGTTCGGGTTTGGATAATGGGTAGCGGGTAATATGCCCGGGGTGAATCCAAACTGGTTCTAAATGTAATTAAATCATAAAAAATTAACTAAGTTAGCCACATGGTTTTTAGACCGAGGGAGTAACACTTTCAGCAGGAGTAGCCGTCCACGAGTATCCCATATCCCAAAATTCCTATCGATTTCTTCCACACCTATCGGCGGCCGGGCAACAAGCTGGGCCCTGTTCCGATGCTACGGTCGCCGCCGGTGCCACTACGCCCTTCCCTACCCACGCCTCCCCGCTTCCACCCCATAGACCTAGAGCTGCAAACCCTAACACCGAGTCGACGACGACAACAACCGCCGCCGCCTCAGCGGATAGAGCGGCCACCATGGCGCGGCGGCGTGGTGGCGGCGGGCGCTGGGGCAGCGGTTCAACCCAGCCGGCGTGGCCGCGGTGGCGGCCGTCGCGGCATCCAAGCCTCCCTGGCGCTGCCGCACGTGTCGGTGCAAGACATTAGGTGGCTCGACTGGGCGGAGCTCCGCCGCGCCGGGTTCCGCGGCGTCGTTTTCGACAAGGACAACACACTCACCACCCCCTACGCGCCCGCGCTCTGGCCGCCGCTCGCTGCAGCGTTCGACCAGTGCCGCGCGACGTTCCCGCCCGGTGCGCTCGCCATCTACAGCAACTCCGCAGGTCTGCCTGGTTTGAGTACTCCTACCAATCGAATTGGGGCGTTTCCTTTTTCGGCGAGATTCTGGGTATTAATCGAATTGATTTGTCTGTGGCTGTGGAAGGGTTGACGGAGTATGATCCGGACGGGGTGGATGCGAGGGCGATCGAAGCGGCCATCGAGGGAGTTCATGTGATCAGGCATGGCAAGTGCATACTCGCTACCTGTCTATCGTGTCTGTCCTTTGAAATTTACCTGGTAGCTCAAAGAAGCTCTGTTGAATGACTTAGTGCTCAGTTTCATAATCTTACTCGAAATGGTGGCTCTTAGCTCTACACACTTATAAATTGATTTGTTCTTGATAATTTCAAAAGTCATTGGGTCTAATGCCTAACTTTGAAAGAAACTCGTTGGATGGAGTTAACTTGTTGCCTGAATGGTCCATTTGCATTGTGCAGTACCGTTTTGGTTTTAGCTATTGTTTCATTAGTACAAGTTGTGTTACCAAAATTCACGTCATGGTATTTTCAAATGTGTACGTTGTATCTGTGTCGGTCTCTTATAATATGACTTTGCTATAGAAGTGGGAGCTCTAAATCATTGCTTTTATGTTTAAGAGATAATGTGTTTGCACATTTGTTCTATTGATTGCAGATATAAAAGAAACCAGGAGGACCAGCTAATGAAATAGAGAGTTACTTTGGTTGTTCAGCGTCAAATCTTGTGTTGGTAGGAGGATAGTTGTGAGCTGTGACTATTCTTACTAGAAATACTTCTAGTTCTCTAATTTTAGGTTGTCACCTCCCCAGGTTGGTGACCGTTACTTCACTGATGTGGTCTATGGAAACAGGAATGGCTTTCTTACGGTACTGACAGAGCCTTTAAACATCGCTGATGAATCGTACATTGTCAAAAAGGTACATTTCCTGTTTATCCTGTAAAGCTAAGATCGTTTTGTAAACTTGAAAAGAAAAGGGAAGACGAGCAGTGTTATTGATATAGCCCTATTGGAAATCTCGTAACTGGGTGACATACTTTTGTAATTTTGTTTCTCTGAGTAATGAAATTCGGTTCTTACCGTTGTGGGAAAAAAAATGATATAAACCCTAACGCTTGGAGCCCTTAAAGTCTGTGTTCTCTTAAGTCACTAGCCAGCTGCTTTATTCAGGGGTTTTCGCCTTCATATGCTGCTGCAAGCCTACAATGCTAATGCCATTTGTTATAATTATACATTAATGAATGGAAAGCCAAGCCTATGGCAATCATGCACCATACACACAGACGATTGTTGCATTTAAACATGATAGTTCTTGTGTCGTATACATAAAAATGTTTCAACAACTATGTTATATTAACTACTATCTATCTATCTAGATTCTTCACGCCTCCTTTATATATGGTTTTTGTTAGTTGCTGCAACTTTCTCACAAATATTTGTCATGCTCCATAGAATTTTTAGTTAGCAGGCTTGTCCTTGTTCTTAGACTGCAGTTTTCGATTATATTATTTTTGAGTGAAGTGCATTTGACTACCCTGAACTTGTCACTGAGTCTAAAAATCTTACATCCTCCAACTTTGAAAACCGGACAGATTTCCCCCTCCAGCAGTTAAAGGTGGTTTTGAGCCACATCATCCTGTTTTAGTCCCAAAAAAAAATCCGGTAAAGAGTATATAAGGAATAAGGTTTTTAAACAATGAAAATATTTTCAAGACTAAAAAATCGAAAACATTCTAGAGATATCTTGACTCTTGAGCTACGAGAAACCAAAATGAAATATTTGAAGCTCATGCAAATATCTCTGAAAACTTCCAAAAATTGAATTTATCTCTTCAAAGAAAATTCTCTAAACATTTTTTAAAACTTTCAACAATAAAAATACGATTTACAACTAGAATAAATGGAACCAGCATTATTGTGTGTTGCATTCATCATGGTTGCATCTCATGGTTTTGTTTGGAAAGTTTTCAAAGTGTGTTTAGGCATTGATTATAATGTTCCCGCTTTTCTAGAGTTCAATCCAATTATGCAAATTTTCAGAGACAATTTTAAGTGTTTCATATAATTTATTTGGGTGCCTCTTCTTCTACTATTTTTCTCCGATTTTTGAAGCCTTGAAGATATTTGATGGTTTAAAAACCTTATCTAATGTTTGCTGGATTTTAAAACCACTTCTAACTGTCTGGTTTTGAAAGTTGGAAAGACGTAAGATTTATGGTTTTTAAGTTTTGGGCAGTTCTTACGACTCAGAGACAAATAGGTTGATCAAATGTACTTCACTCTATTATTTATATTCGTTCACACAGGATTTTGCAAATAGGTTGACCATTTTTAGTTAATATATTGACAATTATTCAATTTTAGCAGTTTAGACATTTTTAAAATGTTTGCTTTGTTGTTTAGTCATTTGAAGGTAATGTTTCATGCATATGGCATATTTCTGAGTTCTGACCTTGTTTATTATTATTACTCCACTTGTCTGTTATCATTTCTTACTGGTTTGGGGACGAATCTGTGCTTCCTCAGGTTAGGAAACTGGAGGCGTACATCATCAGTCATTGGTACAAGAAAGGGCACAAACCAATAGAGCATCCTTTGCTCCCAGATGCAGGAAGAATAGTGAAGTTTGACCCATATGACGACTCAGTTACAACCAGAATATAGTGTAATGATGATATATGTTGGACCTGCTCACAGTAGAAATTCACTGGTTTCCTTCTCCGGTAGAGTGAGACCTTTTGTTTCTTGTTTGTAGCTTAGTAGAAGATTACAAGGGAGAAACATATGGTGTGTAGAGATTTGTTGCTCTCTCTCTCTCTCTCTCTCTCTCTCTCTCAGAATGCAATTTTAGGGAAATGTCTGTCGTGTGCTGAACATTTACTTTGTCCGTGGTTCATTTTGCATGAAGAAAAGATGCATACTCCGTACATACTAACATGCTTCACATGGTCGTTAGGCAGATGCACTTCACTGTCTATTTACATCGCCTTGTCAGCATTTCGTGTGCCAGTTGGCACTGGCAACGTTATACAGAGTGATCATTTCTGTTACTAAGTTGTATAAGTCTACTGCCCAAGTATCTGAAAAATCATAATACTGCTCCATCCATTCCAGATTATAAATCGTTCTTGTTTTTTAGACAGAGAGCTATATCTAAGTGTATAGCAAAAGCTATTTATTTAAAAAAGCAAAATTAAGAAACGGTGTGGACCAAAGTTTTACAGCCCAGGGAGCGTGTCCACGTCGCCCCCAAAAATTTCATTGGTCTAGTTTTTTTTTTTTTTTGAGGTCCTTCCATTATTTCGAAATTGCATCACGGTCCATATTTTCCTCGGTAAAACAGTAACTTAATTCGTTTTTTACTTTTTTTACCCCAATAATACCCACTGTCATACACTCGAAGAAGACAAAATTTTAAGTTTCGTGTACTTTTGCGTTTACCCGCCCGCCTCCAAATTTGCGAAAACACCCCCGCCTATCACCACCGAATATATACCCGGATTAGCGAAAAAAAAAAAAAAAAAAAAAGCAGCCGGCCTCCTTTCTCCCTCCCCGATCTCTTCTCTCCCACGACACGGACAGGGACGCCGCCGGCGCCGGTGCTCAGCGGCGCCGCCCCCCAACCCCTCCCCTCCTCGGTCCTCCCTCGCCGGTCTCTCCTCCTACCAAAAAAAAGCCCGGCCTTTTCTCTCCCTCCCCATCGATCTCTCTCACGCACAGCGCGACGGCGATTGGAGCGCGCGGCGACGGCGGCGGCGCCCCTCCCTCCAACGTCCTTCTCCTCCTCGGCCCTCCACCACCGTCCTCCTCTTCCGCGGCGGTGCTGTTGGGCGGCGCGACGGCAGCGGCACCGAGGGTTTAGGGTTTAGGCCACGCGACCTCTGCCGCAGCAAGCCCCATGCGGCGACTCAGAGCTGGGTGGGCAGCGAGGACTTCGACGCGAGTGGCCTCAGGTGAAGACGGCCTCCTTCCCTTGCTCCTCCTCTCCTTCATTCATAAGAAACCCTAGCTGACTTTGCTACAGGATTGTGCCAAGGTGCCACCTTTGTCGGATTGTGCCGCCGACAGATATTTCTTCCAACAAATGTGTTAGTTGATACACCAATGGCTCAATGCGACAGGAATGATTCTTACTTTGTTTATTGTGCAGGATCAGAGGCTCACCTCTCCCAGCGCCTGGTTTGCTTCAGCCATTCCTCTCTTGTTCAATCACGTAGCTGGCCTTGGTTTATCTTCTTTAGTTAATCATGAGGTAATAATGCTTGGTTTTCCTAATTTCATGTAATATGAATGCTTCTATCTCAGATTTAAGGTCCACAGTAGAAGTGCAGAAGTAACAGGGTATGTAAAACTAATTTAGATTCTAGACTCTAAGAGCTTTGAATTATAAGAGGATTTATACAATGACCCTACAATTCTGCAAAAAGAGCCCTTGCAGTTAAGCTCAATTGTGTTCATCTCACTCTTTTCTTGGTTAAATCCAAAGATGATCGCAATTTCTCATGAATTTAATTTTCAGACAAACACTCAGAATAGTATAGGTATAATTTTTTTCTCTCTCAACACAAGAGTGTTTTGAGATTCCTAACACTCGCCGACATTCAAACCTGCCTGATATAAAACGTTATAAAAAAAAAGGTTGTCAAGAACATCTTAGTGTCATCTTTTGGAAAAAGAACTCAGATTGTTGTTCTCTCATTTCCATGGCGATTACCGTCGAAAAGTATTTTTAAACTGTGACCTCACTGTTGTCTATTTTATTGCAGGTTCATGGGAAATGCTCTCTGAATTCCACTAATAACTGAGGTATACATGAATTTGAGCATTAGCTCTGATAACCTATTTGTGCCAATTAATACATCTAGCTTCCTCCTATTTCTCTTGTGGTATAAACAAGCTGCTGGTTGTGCTCATGCTGGAATACTTAGACATTTTGGAAATAAACCTTTCCCTATAAATCTTTTCTTGTTTTGTTTCAGACTTACACAACAAATGTAATATATAGGTCTTGACCTTATATATATACATATATATTCTATCAACTTTTGATTACGTTTTCACCTCTGCTGTTCATGAAGGTTGTAACTTCATATTTAGGCTTGAGTAATGACATGCTCTATTACAAAAAAAAAAATGTGCCTGTTTTTGTAGACATGTTAACTTTTGCACAGTTTGTGTGCTGCCAGCAATTTTTTTTGCCCCTTGAAAATTTTAATTGCAGTAACAGGATATAGCTTGCATGGTTGTCACAAAATTGAGTGCTAAACAATGATTACAAAGTAGACTACCTGGTATCCTACCACTGACATGGTTATGTATTGAATCTGCTAAATTTGCATAGCCTGCGCTCTAAAACGATGCTAGATTTATTTACCTGCTCTCCAGAGTTCCAATGCAACAAAATTGATGTTTTCCCTGGTCTCCTGTAATTTCTAGACCTATGTGCGGTTTAGCTCCCAACTTAGGTATTTACTTCCTTGTACTTAATGTACGGTTCAGTCACCTATCGACAACAATATTAAATGGGATTGGCCGATTCATGGTGTCAAGTTTCATATAACATAGATATAGAAGGACATATAGATCATTACAAATTATGAAGCTATTCCATGCGTGATTTATTCAAGGGCCCTTTATTCAAATACCATAGCACCATACCTTTTTGACATATTAATGCACATTGAGAAATTCTAATACAAGGTTATTGTCTGAATGTAATCATACAGGTTGAGAGTAGTAGGGGACAGTGCACATTTTGGCCTACCACCCTGAAAGAGCATCACCAAGTACCACTAATATGCCGAGACAAAGGATTGGTAGGTCATCATTACCCACTACTAATGCTTGGATGCCACTAGATGGTGTAAGATTCAAAAATCCATCGGCAATGACCAGACCATAAATCTACCACTCAATGTGTTTCCATTCGTAATTCGTCGATAGCCTCCCAGTGATGTCTGTTCCTCACAATTAGCAATGGAAAAAAAAAAAAAAAGCTGGTAGATTACTTTATTTGAGACATGGTAGTGTTTTTACAGGTTTGAAGATACTTATTTTCCAAAAAAAAAAAAAAAAAAAAAAAACATGACCGAGGTGGCACTACAATAGATAGTGTTTGGCTAGCCATAATTGTATTTAGTATTGTACTTTCTCAATATGTCCCTGGCCACCATTAATTTATGAGGATATTGTTTGCCATTGCAGTCCTGTTGCATATGCATCGTGCTCATAGCTACGAAGTCTGTATTTGAGGTGATTGGTAAGAAATGTAGTTGCTCTGTGTCTGTCTAAAGTAGAAGATTTTTGAGATTTCCCTCATTGTAGTCTTTTTTCCTAAGTATCTTTACTTGCCGCTTTGCTTTGCTTTGGTAAATGTAAAGGATTTACCAGCCAGATCATGCCTATATTTTCAGGTTGAAACCACACTTTTTCAGTATGGTGGTGTTGGAGATCAGAGTCAGTATATTGGTATGTCTTTTGTCCTAAGTACCTTTACTTGCCGCTTTGCTTTGCTTTGGTAAATGTAAAGGATTTAGCAGCCTAGATCATGCCTCTATTTTTAGGTTGAAACCACGCCATAGGTTGATTTATATATGGCATCGAATAGTACCGTGAGCACATTGGGAGTTGTCCAATCTGAATGTTGTCACCAAATATTGTTTCCATTTTGCATGATTTCATAAACATGTGCGCTTTCGGCATGCATAAAAAATGTGGTCATCACAGACCATCCCCTTCTTCCTGCCATATCTTATTTTAGCAAGCTTCTAAAAAAACATTGTACTTTTATCCTTCTACTTTTGTTTTGGTCCCTGCTCTTCTCACTCATTTGTACGAAAAAAAAAAGATAGGACATAATAACAAAAGTGAGAGAAAATGGTTACTAACCAGCCCCTTCTTGTGCCATATTTGATTTTAGCGAGATACTAAAAACCATGATACTTAAAAATAAAATGTCACTCTGTTCCTTTCATGTGGATACTAAGTAAATTAACAAGCAATGTTTCCTCATCCCCTATGTTTCATGATTGATTGTTTGTGTTTTATTTTCTTTATTCCTTTGTCTATGTTGATTCAGAGATTGGAGGGCTGCAATAGTACATGGGGAGGATGGCGTGAGGGGAGGGGGTTGGAGTATATGGGTGTCCTGCAAATACATTGAAGTCAAGTGAAACGATTTTTGAGATGGCAGTTTAACAATTTTCAGTTAGTTGTACATTTATGGGGTAATGAATATATAGGCCTATATTCCAATGTATTATTCGAAGTTTACCTTAAATATTTCTCTGAAACTTTAAGGAATTCTATCTCTTTGAATGTGTCAGCCACACCGGACCAGCCTATGTATAAAATCATTCTTATATGATGGATTTTTTTGCTCAGCTTGCATGTACAGCTGATTTGTTAGTCACCTGGTTAGCCAATTTCCACTAGACATGTTTACCTGAACATGTAGCAATTGATTTGATTCGTTTAAATAATGTGCTTTTCAATAGGATTGTGTGTCAGCTTGCTTCAATTGGTTTAGCTCTTGGACTGTAGTAGTGCAAATATGTACATATGGGTAGGATCTACCCTTTTTGTTGTATAGGATACAAAAGTTAATGTAGACACCAATATTTGCAGTAATTGTTGAAAATGTGATCATTGAAACCTTATTGCTATATATATACAGTGATCAACATGTCCGATCACATTCAAGGAATTGATCATAATTCGATCACAAAAACTGTCAACAACCAATGCCAGCCCCCAATTGGCGCGCAAAGCGCGCCAGTCTACTAGTGACTTATAATTTGTAATAGAGAGGCATGCATGAAGTTCTCCCAGAAGGCTGCATTTTATTGCTGGGCTTGAATTGCTGGATATTTTGATCATGTAATTTTCATGACTTCAATTTATTAGATTATTAAAATACAACCATCTTTCCTACATAGAGCAGCAAAGCCTGACATTGCGAATTTGAACGACTTGAATCGTCCAATTGTGTACCTCTGAATTGAATTGTGCTCCTTTTTCTCTGATGTGCAATGTAACATACATATCATTTTATTTGCTCAACTGCTGCTTTCATGTTTACAGAGATGACTTTGGCTTGACGGATGAAGACTTCTGTCCATATGAATATACACCTACTCCGCGCTTCTTTCCAAGCCGGCCAGCATCAACATACTGAACTAGAAGAGGGCAAGGGCTGTACTTATTATCTCCAAGGCCAGTGTGAAGTACCCGAAGTACTGAAAGGCAGACATCCAACCCAATGAAATCAGCAAGCCGCAGAGGGCCCATCGGGTGATTCGTGCCCAGCTTCATCCCTGTGTCAATGTCCTCTTTGGTTGCCACTCCGGTGTACAGAGCCCAAAAAGCCTCATTGATCATCGGCATGAGGATGCGGTTCACTATGAATCCTGGGTAATCTTGCGAGCATATAACGGACTTCCCGAGTCTGCAAAGTTTTCAAATCATCAGGCAATATGAAGGGTTATGAGTCTGGTAAAATCTAACATCGACATTACAGTTACAGATTTGACAGAGCTGCAGTTTCAAAAAGCACAAGCTGTTTTCAACATCCAAGATAGGCAAGTGCTCTGAGAGCAAGAGACAGGTACTTCTTGTTTAAAACCTTTGAGATCCATTTTGTCTGTAAAGTTGTTGGAGTGACATAATCATGTGGCTATGAAAGATTTGTGTTGAAGGGAAAACCACTATGTTACCTACTGCAACTGTCGGAACTTTCGACTCTGGGTATATTTTGTCTATAGCGTCAATTCCAGATCTAAACTTTAATAGAACTGCTGTCTTTTATCTGATGATGGAAGACGGGACCGTTTTTGTTCCTAGAACTCTAAGAAAAACTTTAATAGAACAGTGAAATGAAGCAAACTCAATATCTTTTTGACTAATTCAACACTAGTTTTGCTCTGCTAACTAAAAAAACTGATTCAGGTGAAAGGGCGTAGCACAGTTTTAGTTACCTTTCGGAAAAAGATTTGACTGCAGCAAACACCTCATCTGATGTATCAGCTCCTCGGATAATCTCGATTAGTTTCATTATCGGCGGAGGGTTAAAGAAGTGCATGCCAATCACCTGCACCATGAAAGCCACTTCATCACAATCCTGAAGAGCGAATTCAGTTTCTTTGCATGTACAGATAGCCGCCAGAGGTTGCTCATCACCTGAGAGGGGCGTTTGGTAGCTGAAGCCAGGCGGGTTATAGAGATGGAGCTAGTGTTGGACGCAAGGATGGCCGAGGACTTGGTGATCTTATCCAGCTCCACGAACAGCTTCTTCTTGACATCTTCGTTCTCCACGATGGCCTCGATCACAAGATCCGCATCCCTGAGATCTTGCACGGTGGACACGCACCTTATCCGCTTGATCGAGTCTTCGCACGCGGCCTGGAAACCAAGCAAGCCCCAAAATTTGTCAAGGAGAGAGGTGAAAGCGGCATCTTTTTTTTTCTTCCCCGAGCAACCGGACACCAATTCGGGAAGGGTGCTTTGGGAGGTCAACGCTCTTACCTGGGAGAGCTGGCCCTTGGCGGCGAGGCGGCGTAGGGAGGCGGAGATGGAGTCGACGGCACGGGAGAGGGCGGTGGGGTCGGCGTCGAGGAGAAGGACGGCACAGCCGGCGGCGGCGGCGAGCTGGGCGATGCCCGAGCCCATCTGCCCCGCGCCGATCACGCCCACCGCCTCGATCTCACTCGCTGTCACCATTGTTTCGTTTGCAAAAGGAAGCCACGGCTGGTCGCTCTCTGGTATATGATGGGTGGGGATGGGAAATGGGTGTGTCTAGAAATCTTATCCACCTTTTGTCCTTTTGGTTCCTGGGTATGGGGAAAAAAGAGAAAATTGGGCTGTGGCCGGGAAAATAGCTCTTGGTGCTGAACTGAGCTCTGGGTGCTGAGCTGAGCTCGACGCGGCGCGTCGCAGAACGGAGATTGCACCGCCACCGTCGCCTGTCGCAGCACGGAACGGGGAAGAGTTTCCTTTGAAAGCTCACTACAAGAGTTGAGGTCCAAAGCAAGCAAAGCACCTTTTGTGACGTCTTGTGCTTTTCTTCCAGATTACATAAAAATTTTCTTCTTCTTTTATATCACTCACGCTCTCCTCGTCCTTCGGTGACGGTCTGTCATCCCTTACTCTCCTTGCCCGTCCGTCACCTCTCTTCCATCCCTCTGTCAGTCGTGCTCTTACTCTCACCCTTCTCTACTTTCATTTATCACCTTTTTTTTCAAGAAAAGGGTTGAATTTTTATTGATACAGGAAAAAATTACATCCAGCCCCCTTAAAGGGCACTCCTTAAGAAAAGAAAAAATTACAGCCCCTTAGACACTCCTTAAGAAAAGAAAAATTACAGCCCCTTAGACACTCCTTAAGAAAAGAAAAAATTACAGCTAAGTCCTCAGAAAGAGCACCTCATGGCCTTCGTCGTCGTCGACCGACATTGCCTAGTCCTTCTCCATCTTTCGCAATGAAGAAGACACAAGATGAGGCTCATGGCCGATTTCCAGATCAACGAAGAAACTTCAAGGTTTAATGAGCACATGAAAAACACACGCAAGGTGTGTTGAAGATTCGTTGAACGCACTGGCCAAAGGCAAGCTGACATCTCTTCGTCGTCATTGGAATCTGACGCTAGTCGCCGGCCAACTCCAGACGATGAACAACAAACCCACCAGGGGGATCTGAAAACACCAACCCGAACACATGGGAAGGTGGACATCCACCAAAATTTTTGCACATACATGTCGTCAAACCATGGCTTGCAAGATCAACATCACCGAGTACACCTTTCTTCTATCCCTTCATCATTCCTTACTCTCACCCTTATTGATGAGTTTGGATCTATCACCTCTCTTCCGTCCCTCGGTCTGTCATCCCTCATCCTTTTTTTTTCTTTTATTACGATAGCAAACATAGACCTAAAGAATGTCTTCGCAAACATAGACCTAAAGAATGACTTCGGAACGACATCCTTCTCCTTTTCTTTCACCTTTTTTCCATCACTCGGTCCAACGTCCCTTGCTCTCACCCTCCCTAGCAAACATAAACCTAGGGCTCGTCCGTTGCAAGTGATTAAATCGCCTTGGAACCAATCCATACCAGCTATAGGCGCTTGGAGATTGCTCGGTTGTCAAGATTCATTCCGTGCATGTAGTATCGCATGTTCAAAGATCCAAATGGATTCGTTCGGGACTCCGATGGCGGGGATTGATTCGAGCGAAGTGATGAGTTTTTCTTCTTCTTTTTTTTTTTTTTTGCTTCATGTATCATCTTCGAATAGCTTATTGGTGCACACAATTTAGGGAAAAACGTGGATCGAATCCAGGTATGTTCATGTCCACAACTGAACAAGCCCTAATGAGTTTCGAGTGGCAAAATTATTACTAGCACCGCATCAATCATGTTGTGGCTTGTTCATTTAACCCGAATGCGTCATGACACACATGCAAGTGTGTAGGTTGCCTTACACCTTTCCTTAGATTCACAACAAGTACACACAATACAATAGTCACCAATTTAAGCTAAATCGATCTATCCTATCAATTTTCCATATGGATTAGTTCTTTATTACACAAGCATTTGTTATGGACTTTGTAAAACTAACAACATTTATCTCTGTTCCTACTGAGCATTATCTACTAAAAGCAGAAGCAGCTCCCTCGTGTGCCACTGGTCCCGCCACTACGATTGAGCAAAATGTACTAGACTACTAGCGTGCAAATCAATGAGCAAAATATGCCACTGAACCAGGGGCCCATTAGCTAGAATGCAGCATTTGGAAGCCACATCGGCGGATCCAGCGGTGGGGCTAGGGGGGCTAGAGCCCCCACCCCCCCCCACCACCACCACAAACTAATCTTCGATTAGCAATGTCGCTTAAAAAATTCACGAATTGCGTGTACCTCTGCACAAAATCTGAAAAATCCATAGTCCTATTCGTATACGGTTGTACAAAACTTATGATACAAGGTTTTACAACCATATAATTACAAATTCTACCTATCAATTGCGGTCAAAGGAACACATGCATATCCTAAGGAGTAAGGACCATGTAACACCACACCCAATTCTTATAAGAGGCACAAGAATAAAAGAATATAGTCCCAATCCAATCCTAATAACAAAAATAAGAAGAAAAAAACTAAGGACAACACCGTTCGTCTATGCAGTGAGACGAGCCTACAACTACAAGAGCATGGCGCAAGCGCAGCGAGCGAGAGGACCCGACGCACGCTGTCCAGGTGCCGCCGGGCTGAGGCCGCGCGGGCCACCGCTGTGGCTTCCCTGGCTCGCCAGCACCGCCCGATGCGGCCACCCCTGCCTCCTGATCCGCCGCCACCTCCTGCCTCCTCCGCCCCTCGCCTCCGTGACGTCCACGAGACTCGCCACGCAGAGGAGCAGCACGAAGAGCACCGCGAACAGTGGCAGCAGCCTTCTCATCTTCTTCTGAATCCCCAGGCACAACGGACCGGCGGCCTGCCTTGGTGAAGAGTAGAAATGAACAAGGAAAAATGAACAAGGAATGGTTTCTCTTTCCCGAATTGTCGTGGGCAGCTGCGTCCGTCTGGGTGTACTTATACGCGATCCGGAGCTGACTCCCTCGTGTACTGACGTGCTGACAAGTAGAGTACTCCGTGTGTACGGAACAGGACACCACGACGAAATCACATTACAACACGCTAGTCGGGTTGATTTTTCTATGTGTTGCTGGCCTGAATTTGAAAAAGTCTGCACAACACGTTTGCACCTGGTTAATTAATAATAATCATTGTCGTTATCTTCTACACACTGTACTAGTGTTGAATTTTTGATCAAGCTGCCCGCAGCAACCAAGTTGAGACTTGTAACTTGTAAGTCATGCCTGATTTTCCAGGCAAGGTCGTCGGTTTTTTAGCACGTAGGCTGCTGAATCGACGTGGCTAGGTCGCGATCCAAATGCTGGCCATAGACCGAGTCGGCAAACCGAACGTGTCAGGGAGCTTCGCTAGGAAGTTCTAGTGCTGGGGACGAAATTTATATTCCACTCAATTAGATTGGATAACACACGCTAATGGCTTATCAGCCGCCAAACATATACACGGAATCAACAGTGCAGGCACACACACCACCCAATTTCATAAACGAACGTACGTAGATACGGGACCGGAGGCTACAAGAGCATGGCTGCGATGGCCAGCAGCGAGGACCCGACGCACGTCGTCCAGCCGGTGGTGCCGCCGCTGAGGCCGCGAGGGCAGCCGCTGTGGCTGCTGCCTCTGGCGCCGCTGCCGCCGACGTAGGGGGCGTTGCGGAACCCCCTGCCGCCGCCTCCGCGCCTCCCTTCCGTGACGCTCACGAGGCTCGCCGCGCAGAGCAGCAAGACGAGGAGCGCACACACAGACACGAACCGCCTCATCTGTTCTGGGCTAGCTGGTGCTGGACACAGTACAGGAAAAGGGCTTTGTTGTGATTTGTGTATGTCTGAATGATTTTTCTCTTTACAAATAATATATGCAAGACGCTTGCTTGGGTCTATTTATGCATGATGATCCGGAGCTGAACGTTCCTTATCTGTTGACCATTATTGACCAAGCAGTAGACCTGGCCACACACACGGTGGTTGGATATCCATGTCTGAAAACGAAATGCATACATACATATATATACAAATTTGGGTTCCAGAATTGAATGGGCAGGAACACGGTTACATCTGTGGCATCCTTTTTTTTTTTTTTTTTTTTTTTTTGAGGAAGAGAAAGCAACTGATGCAATGACCGTATTCAAACGGGATGCAGATCATTGTCCTCCAGCTCATACGGAAAGCTGCAGCTAGTCATTTACCCTTTCTATTACTACTGAAGACAAGGATTTCGTTTTCAAAAATCCAGAACAACAGTTTGCAGACTGATATATAGGTCAAAGGCGTATCAAATGAATTGAACCGCAATATAAATAAAAATAAATAAATAATACTCCAGCATTCTTGATAGCGATTAGCGAAGCTCCCTGATACGTTTGCCTCTGCCGACTCGGTCTACGTGCACGTGGGCAAGTATAGGTCGATTGTAAGCTGACAGCCTCACACTCAAACGGCGCGGATTGCCGACTTTACAACGCGGTCCAAGCTTGGATTTGCTCCGCCCACCGGTGCGCATTGCTAGCTTGCAAGTAATGTTCTTTACGATAGAAAAATATGAATCCGGCGGCTACGGTTTTTTTTTTAAAAATCAGGTGTGTTTCCATTAAATAGAAAGAGTTTTTTTAATACATAAAACAAGGTACGGTAAATCGTAACCTGTGCTCTCTAACATCAACTCACACACTGGTTGTGATTACAAGAAAACAATTTTGCAACTATACGACAGGCAGGACCGAAGCTTAAGGCTCGTCATCGGTCAACCCGGTCAAGTCAAGATCCATGGTCGCTAGGTCGAAACGTTCGTTGAAAAGGATCCGCAGCTCCCGCTACTTCTCTTGACATGTGATGGAAGGCAACCCTAAACTTACTTTCAACCTCGAGTCGACAACATCCTCCTCCACGGCAATGCAAAGCTTCTTCAACAACACGTTCTAGGCCTACCTAGTGACGCTCGCCGCCCGCGGCCCGTAGCAATGTGGCTACGAAAAATCTCTAAAAGCATTTCAGCTCTCTCCAAGATAAGGTCAAAGCCTTATATTAATTAGAAAGAGACAAGGTCAAAGCCAAACGAAAGCCCTCGTGCGCAAAACTCAAAAGGTATCACATTCACCGAGGTGTGTCACCTCCCCTATCTCACACCTTGTTCGCCGGATGATTTCTATGACTAATAAGGCGGTGATACTATTTGTTGTAAGAGAAAAAGTATTGTACCGTGGATCGATAATCATAGATCATGGGTAATATGGATATGGGTTCCATGATTTGTTTATGTCATCTATAGAAGTCCATCCGCCCGTGGCCCGGCAGGTCCGAGGCCCGGCTTTTTTGGCCGGTGCACGGCACGCCCGCCCGCTTCCCAACGGCCCACGGGGCAAAGACGGCCCGCAGCCGGACCGGGCCATGGGCGAGGCCACGGCCGCGGCGCGACCACGGCGACGGCCCTGATGGAGAGGGTCGGCCCGGCGGCCGCCCTCGGCCGCCCTGCCTAACCCTAATCCACCCTCGCCTCGTCGCCTGCGCTCCTCGCCGCCCGCCGTTCGGTGCCTCCGTTCGTCGGATCTTGGGTCGTCGCCGGCGGATCCACCGCCCGCCTCACGGATCTGGTGATCCGGTGACCGAGCCTCGCTCGCCGGCGGTTCCTGCCGGTGCCTCCGGTCGGATCTTCCTCGCCGCGGATCTCCGGTGAACTTTTCCTTTACTCCTTTTTCCTCTACCCTTTCTCTCCCCGTCCCCTGTTCTCTCCGTCGCCATGTGAGTGCATGCTCGAAGCTCCATCCCTTTCATTCCCGCTCCTGCGTCGAATCTCACCCTTTTACAGATCCTCCGGGGACCTCTCGCAATCCAAGCACCGGGCTCGTCTCCGCCGCAGGTAAGCTCCTCGTCGAATCTCTCCCTTTTCTCTTCCTTCCCCCGCTTCTTCGACAATCGACACCTTTCTTGTATCTTCTTCTTCCTCTTTGTGGCATCACAGGGTTGGTCCCCGACGAGTCCTCCTCCTCCGCCGGAGTGGACATGGCCGAGCCTCCCAAGCGTCGCGTCGACGTCGAGGGATCTCTTTGGTGAAGCACGCCAAGGTCAGCTCGGGGGGGCTCGTCCTCCCCCCAGGTTGGCGGGCGTGGGCGTGGCCGTGGTCTCGCAACGCGGCGGTCGGGCGCAGCTTGATCGGCGTCCGGTCACTGCGGCGAGAGGACCCCGACCATCGCTCCGACGACGACCTGGAGGTCGAGAACGACGGCGACCTCCGGGAGGATGCGCCGCCTTTGTTTGGCATTCCGCCGTCGACGTCGATGTCGATGGCGAGGGCGCCGATGACACTCCAACAAAGATCCGGTAAGAAGTCCGATGTCCGGTTGTACTTTGATGAGGTAAAAGAGGGTGAGGGGCCGAAGGCCGTTCGTGTTGGTGCTATCTGTAAACATTGCAATGCTAGATACTCTGGCTGTTTACGCTAATGGTACCGCCATTTAAGGCGTCACATGAAAAATGTATGCGGTTGAAAAACCATTCGACCGTTCGATTCTAGGCTAGCTTTGAATGCTAATGGTTTAGCTAATTGGAAGTATGATCCTATGGTTGCTCGCATTGAATTGTGCCGCTTGATTGCTAGACCGGATCTTCCATTAGGCATAGGTGCTACACAAAGCTTGGATTGATTACATTAGAAATGCTCACAACCCTCTTTTCAAAGAGGTTTCTGGACGTACAGAACCACCACTAGAGATATGGCTAAATTGTATGGTGAACAACGTGATATGCTAATGAAAGATGTGTTGCCCGCCGCATCATCTCGTTTGTTTGACATCCGACATCCGGTCCGGTAATGCTAAGGAGGACTATATCTCTTTGTTTGCCATTATGTTAATAAAGAATGGGAGATTGAAAAAAAGGTTGTTGGTTTTAGGCTCATTGATTGCAACCATACCGGGTGAAAACATTGCCGATTGTATAGCTACCGTGGCTTGAGGAGTTTGAATTGCTTGAAAAAGTTTTTGCCGTGACTCTAGACAATGCTTCGCTAATTCTAGAGCATATGATATCTTGGGTCCCGCTCGTTTGGTTACTTAGGTTCTTATCCCGCACCAACTAGAGATGACCCCAACAGGTTAAGTACTTCCTTGTGCATCAACGCCGTGCTTGCCATGTCATAAATCTAATTGTCAAATCTGGTTTGAAAGAATGTAAAACAAATGGCTTGATGATTTGAGAACTGCTATAAACTTTTTTGAATTCTTCTAATACTAGGATTGCTAGATTCAAAGATTTTTGTATTGCTAGAGGTATGACATCTAGGAAATTTGGCTTGGACATGGATGTTAGATGGAATTCTACTTTTCTCGATGCTTGAACATTTGATACCATACAAGGAGGTGTTTATCGTGTTCATTAACTCTAATTATGGCTCGAAAGTTACTGTCTAATGTTTATTGGTATATTGTTGAACACTTGCATAAGTTCCCGAAACAATTTTATAACTCCACCTTATTCTATCCGTGTGTACTATCCCATCTTTTGCTCCACTTGTTTTGCATCAAATGATTGACATGGCTGAACATTTGCAAGTCTGCCGAGACTAATGAATACTTTAAACCTATTGCAAGGCCTATGAGAATGAAATTTCTTAAATATTGGGATAAAATTCCTATGCTTTATTCATTTGTCGCCATTCTTGATCCTAGAGGTAAGATGAAAGGGTTCAAGATAGCCATAGATTTGCTTGGTAAGGCCACTGGATCTCGATTACTCTTTATGCTATGGTGATGTCAAAGATGAGTTAACCGTGCCGCTTTTGCAAATACCGTGAGAAGTATGGTTCAACTGCGGAGTACATCAAGGAATCCCGTGCCCGTGATTCCTATGTGCCGTGCGGTAAATGTATGGGGTAGGATATTTGCAAGTGAATCATCTAGTGCGGTACTACATCCGGTGGTGCTTGTTAGTGAGCTTTTCGCCTTACTTGGACAAAGGACACTGTGGTATGGGGTGACCCTAACTTTGACATCCTTCTTTGGTGGCGTGATCACAAACAAACCTATCCTATTTTGTCTATTATTATGGCTAAAGATATTATGGCTGTCCCCTCCTCTACCGTCTCCTCCGAATCTACATTTAGCTTGACAGGTAGGATACTTGAAGAACGGCGGTGGCGCCTTTTGCCGGAGAATGTGGAGATGCTGACCTGCATAAAAGATTGGGACCAAGCTTCAAGGAAGGCTCAAAGATACTTGTTGTGGACAAAGACCTAGAAGATCTATTCAAGAATCTTTGGCTTGTTGATCCTCCTCCCCGACTCTGCCACCCACCCGGCGGCGGCGGCACGGTACGGGCGAGGATCGGCGGCAGCAGCGACCGGCAGCAACGACACCAATGCCACCAACAGAGGGAGAGGTGGATAGAGGTAAAACAAACTGTGAATCATAATTGTCATGACTCATGTATCATTTCATCAACACAACAGTTCATATTCTGATCATGTTACATTATTCCGCAGAGATGGTCTACTTGTTTTGCCGGCAAACCTCGAACTTTGAGAGTTTGAGACCGAGTGAGAGTGGCAAACCCGAACTTTTTGCTTATTTATGTTTCTTTTTTTGCCACCGCCACATGATGGCTATTGTAATCAAACCGTGAATCTGCGGATCGTGATCTATGAACTATATATATATATATGATGAATATGAACTTTGTGTACTCTTTTTTCCTTTCTAGGGTTTTTCCCACAAGGGTGGGTTTACCTAGAAAGGTTTTTAATGAGGCGAAAGATTGCACAAGTTCATATTCATCATTTTTTAAATTCCCCGTTGTCCTGTCTCGAAGTTTGGTACTTTGCCGTGGAAAACTGTGATTTTTTTGAAGTATAAGATTTTGAAACCGAGACTTTGAGACTTTGGTACTTTGCCGTGAAAAACTGTGATTTTTGAAGTATATGGTGATTAAGGTAAAGATTCGCCGTGGCCCGACCGTGTGCCCTTGGCCCACGCAGCCCGTGGCCCTTCGTAAAATGGCCCACGGACCCGGGCCATGGGTCGAGGGCGCTGCCCGAGCCCTCGAGGGTGGCACGGCCCGTGCGGCCCGTAGCCCTAGCAGCCCGTAGCGGGCCGGCGCCCTGTCCGGCCCGAAGGGCCACGGGCGGCACCGGGCCGCCCCGTTGGACATCTATAGTGTCATCCGATCGTGTTGTCTCCCTCAGGGCAAAGGCCAAACAGAACTTGCATTGGGGCTTCTTTGTAGAATGGGTTGTATGTGCGACACGTTCTTTATGGTTTGCTCTCCTGGATGGTTGAAATATTCCTTATGAAATTTCTCTAGCCTACAGCGGATGCCATATGTGTTCCACGGCCAATATTCCTTATGAATTTTCTCATGTCCTGGGTAGTCTTGTAACTGTGTCTTTAAATTAAGATCCAACCTAGGAGTAACAACATTTTTTTATTAAGAAAAAGAAATAGGCATCCAAATTCAGTCAAAAAGAACTTGAACCTGGATGGTTGGTTCAGTGCATGACCACAACTCTCAACCAACCAATAAAGGTAGACTGTGTCAAAAAAGTTATCAGAGTTATATAGTAACATAACAAACGTCTCTAGGCAACACATATCCTATTTGGCTACAATCAAAATAAATACAAGCCACTATATGAAACTTTTTTTTTAGTTATACGACGGAGGGGTAGAAATCACCCCCACCTGATATATTGCTAGCCACAGCTTCCGGCAAGGCCCTGGTGCTAGTCAGACCAGACCAGCACAAATTACATACAAGAGGGGTAAGAGATTAAATAGGTAAATGGTTACACCAAAAAGAAGAAAAACGACTATTATTCTCATGTCTGATTTGACTATATGAAACTTGACAATTTTCGTGTCTAAGTTTCTATATGAAACTCGACCATAGTTTGTAACACTCGGTCTCGCTTAATGAAAAACGCGCTGCACTGGTCTTGAAAAAAAAAAAAAAAGTTTCTTAGACAGTGCTGAAAAAATGGCTCACTACAGTTATGCAACATCTGCAAATAAATCGTACATCGTGATCCGGGCTGCTATTGGAATCCGAACCGTCTTTTGGTTATTGTACCAAGTAAGGCTTCCAAATGTATAATCCCCTTGTAACCTCCACAGAGGTGATAGCTTGACTTGAAATGTGTGGACTCTCATTGTAGCATTGAACACAAGAACAGATGGCTCAACTTCGATCTTGATTCCAGCCGGGTTCTCAATTGCAACATCGTACACCGCATTGACCTCGCCTACATTTGTGACAGTTCTCCACACGGTAACTGGATACCTCAGATCTGGAGCTGAGATAGATGGCAGGTTCAAGAAATACCCAGGTATCGATGTTGTATTGCAGCTAACGGATGTTTTGATCGCGCAATCAAGGAAGTAGCTGTAATCTTTTGGACTGATGTCATAAATAAGTCCAGGATCTGCTGCTCTGTTAGGGTTGATGTGCCCACCTCCATAGTCAAATGGGTCAGCAATCTTTCGAGGCAATCCTTCAGCCAGCATCGGCATGCCATGTTCATCAGCTACAGATGCTTCAGCATGCAAAAAGAAACAGAGGTAAATACACGTAGCATTGCCTAGCACATTAGTCATGAATTAAGAAATTAAATAATCTTCTAAAGCATTCTTTGATTTATTACCGGTGGTGGTGATTGCGGATTTCAGTGCAGCAGGAGACCAGTTTGGATGCAGAGCTTTCAACAACGCGACGATGCCAGCTACATGTGGGGCAGCCATTGATGTCCCTGACATAATCGCGTAAGAATTTCCTTTTGCTGCTAAGATGTTGGCTCCAGGTGCAGCTATGTCAGGCTGTGGAAGAAGCAAAGGCTGCTATGAGACAACAGGCGATGGTTTTTGTGCCTACGTTAACTCCAAGCAAAGAATTTCTCTATCATATGAGACTGTTAGCTGCAACATTAACTCTATAGGGTACCTTGATAATATCAGCGTAGTCGGGTGATGGGCCTCTGGAGGAGAATGATGCCACTTTTGGGGCAAGCAGGGTACCTGTACTGGTGCGTGCTGGTTCAATCTTTGCCACCGGTGAGCTGCTTTGAAACGACCAGAAATTTACCGGGGAAAGGGTCAGCTCATATGATAGAGAAAAGAATCGATCTAGCTTGTAATGTGCATTGTTGTGCATTGTTGTACGTGCTACTGAGGATCCAGGAAGTGGTGTGTACCTGGCGGAGTTGATATACTTTAGGATCTTTTTACCAGTGTCAATGTCCACAAGAACAAATGGAAAGTCACCGAAGTCTCCCAGAATGTCAATCGTGTATTGAACAAAAATAACTCCAGTTCCCCTCCTTTCTTGACGTTTTGCAACGCGTTTGACAAATAATATAATGGGCCATTCGTCATTGGTGAAAGTTTCGTTTCGCAAAGCACGAATTTCCCTTTAATATCAGTACCGTTCAAATCATCTGCCGTGCATCTAAGAAAAGAGGTTTGCTATCAATATCTGAATTTCTGGAGAATTTGAACTAAAAAACAAAAGTAAAATTAATGGTTTTGCATACAGGACTCCATCGGCAAGACTTCTGAAACTTCTCATGGATGAGTTCTTCCCTTGGTAATAGAGAGATTGTCCCTGAAAATAGGCAGAGTATCACCCCCTCAAGATCAGTAACTTCTCATTGCTTCTACGTAAACAAAACAAAATAAAATCATGGCAGCCTTGTGATTGTTCAGAGTCGGCGTTTGTATTGTATTCTTACCGCTATCTGTTGCTTGTTTCCCAGCGTGATAACCGTCGGGAACGAGCGATCAGTCTTGCTCGCGGCAACTGTGATGACCCACGGAGCCGTGTTGGCAACCGTCTGCGGCCTAGGCCCGTTGTTCCCGGCCGAGTACACGACGGTGATCCCCTTCTGCACCGCATGCAGGGCGCCGAACGAATTCTCCTCGGAATGAGAGAGCGACAGCGAGAGCACGTCCACCCCGTCGTGGATGGCGTCGTCGATGGCCGCGAGCACGGTTGCGCTGGTGCCAGACCCGCCTGGTCCCCAGAGGGACTTGTACATGGCAATGCGGGCGCGGGGCGCGCCGCCACGCGCAGCGCCCGCGGCGAGGCCGTGGAAGCTGGCCGCCTCAACGACCGAGCCCGCCGCGGTGGAGGCCGTGTGCGTGCCGTGTCCATCGTAGTCCCGGGCCGAGAGGTACTCGGTCTTTAGGATCTCTTCGTCAATTCCACCGCTGTAGAAGCGCGCGCCGATGATCTTGCGGTTACAGTTGCTGCTGTTCCAGCCCTGTCCGACTTGGCACTTGCCTTTCCACCGTGATGGCACCGGTCCGTACCCTTGGTCGCCGAAGCTTCTCGACTCCGGCCAGATACCTGAGGTAATTGATTCACAAAGATCTGCTTCAGTTCGAACAAAACCACTTCGTTCAGATTAATTTGCATAAAATTAACGCATACTAACCGGTGTCGACAACCCCGATGATTATATCCTCCCTTGGTTGCTTTTACGGAGCAGCTCACTGGGCATCTGGTTGTTCAAATTCAGACCAAGGAAGTCCCAGCTACGAGTGGTGGCGGCAGTGAAGGTTCTGCTTGGTTCGACACTAATGACGTCCGGAAACTCTGTAAATTTCATATTACATGAGTCGTTTATCAGTCGACAAAGCCATAACCATATCAGGGCAAAAGCTCTGGTTTCTCCAGATACGTACTAATTCTATTGTCTTTTGTTAATGAAGAAGGCCTTACCTGCAAGCTGTTGAGCTTGATCTTCAGTAAGCATTGCAGCGAAGCCTGAGAAGCCGTGCTTGTAGTTGTGGATCATGGAGGCCAAAGAATCTTCCTTGCTGATAATTGATTCAGCACAGAGAATGATAACCTCTTTAATTAATTAGCAAATATGCAATGCAAGTAATTTGAGAAAACTAGAGTGCGTGCGTGGTTCTACTATGAAAAGATAAAGGCTATAGCCCAAGAATTACCTTCCGAGAACAACGGCGAGTAGATCATGGTGCGAAGCAATGACATCGTCGGGGTGTCCATGTCTCACATCGCCTAGGTATACGATATAAAGCTACAAACATATATATACAGACTAGATCAGAAAAAAAATGGATTTTAGAAACATATTACTCCAATTTGCTGTAAGGCAGTCAGTTATATAGTACATGATAACCACTCTGTTTAGGTAGTACAAACAAACTAGAATCGGCAGGAATATGCATCAGTTGCTTACCCTGCTACGCGATCTTCCATGCGCCCCCAATGAAGCCGTGCAAAAGCAAAGCAGTATCGCCAAAACTACAGAGGCACGCGTGGAAGAATGTAACCCCATCTCTTTGTGTTCTTTGTGTGCGATTTTGCACTGCTGTTCGTTGTGCTGATAATGGGCCTGTGTATAGACGAGTGTATGAATGAATACCCGGGAAATATTGTGGAAAGACTCGTGTGAAATTTATATCAAGAGTCATCCATGGATTGGTGTCTAGTTTGAGCTGGCCAGGAAGAGTTCAACAAAAAGATATTTGAACTAGGGACTAAGGACGGGGGCAGGTAAGGAGGACGTGGACAGACAGTCTGCAGAGCTGCACGAAAACAAAATCCAAAGGAGCGAGCCATGGATTATCTTATGACCAACTCATCCCGCTCCATGCCCGCTACGCCATGATCCTGCCGCGGATTACCTGACTAATTCTTTCTGAAAAAAGATCTTACTGACTGATTCATCCCCGGTCCATAACGCTACGCGGTGACCACCTGCCACGGATTATCAATAATATAAAATTGATTTTCAGCAGCGAAAGCGACTCAATTTTCAGCCGCCATTACTGACATCCGAAACGAGTTGTCTTTAAGAGTCACCTCTAAAATTTGTTTTTGAGATATGGTACCATTTCCAGCCGTCTCTATAAATGTCCCTATTTATATAGATGGTTCTATTTTCAAACACCTTTAAAATTAGCTGCATAGCAAAATTTGAATTTTTCAAATAATCTTGAATGGAGAAATTAATAAAAGTCGTAGATTTTGAAGACCTATGTAACTAAACTGAACTACCCTATTTTTCAAATGCCTAGCTTTGAATTTTCAGTTGTATCCGTACATGATGACGAACCGCGGCGAGTCCACAACGTTCACGGCGAGCAAACGGCCAGAGTGCACGATCGGATTCGCCGCCGATGTTGCCACATGCACACGGATACTTGCGTCCTGCAATCCATGTGCACCGCCGCCACCCGCCCCCGCGCCACAGCCGTCGCCCATTGCCATCGGTGCCCGCGTGATAGAAGCTTGAACAGCCGGCTCCAGGCTCCAGGCGCGGGTGAAGCACCGCCACACAAGGGAGCTCGACGCCTGGAATCTCGTCAAGGCAGCCGCACGGGCCAGGTCGCCGGCAGCCGGAACAGAGTCAACTCCAATCAAGAAATAGACGACCAATATCAAATCATAAATCTGACTCTACCCCATGTACTCGGGTTTGACCGGTAAGACCTGATGATTTGCGTTGCCACAGAAAAAGTCAAAGCTATTGCAGCTTTATATATAACACTAGGAAAAGTGTAAATGCGTTGTCACGGGGTATATATCACAACATGCTCCCACATAGTACTTCACGACGACCCGTATTTATGTATGATTCTCATATAAATATTAAATAAATAAATATTTTTAACAATCAGATTTAATCCAACATCGAATCTAACGCCGATTATTTCAATTTATGCAAATACTCGTGTAATTCTATATATTTATTGTTTATTTGTATACTTATAAGAAAAAAGTCAAAGCTATTGCAGCTTTATATATAATAATAAAAGTACACGTGTATTCACTTGGACCAATAACCACGAAAATAGAATTTTAGCTAAGATAGATAGAGTTTTTGTTTCTACAGGGTGGGAGGCTACTTACCCTTTAGTGTCAATTAAGGCTTTAGAAAAGGTACCAAGTGATCACAATCCGTTGCTTATCAATGCGGGTGTTAATTGTTGCTTTTGTAAAAGAGGTTTAAGTACTCTTTGAAAAATGATTATTAGAAAAAAATCTTTTAGAGAAGTGGTGTCTAAGGCGTACTTCCTCCGTCGATTTAAGTGTCCTTGAAGCTACAACGCCTTGTCCCGAATTAAGTGTGGTTTAGGACACTGTAGATGGCGATCCACTGCGAACACATGGTTGATTTAGGTCACATGTGTTTAGTTTTGTGATTGAGTGATTGTCAGCGATCAACATTTTAATTCTATTTTCCTTTATCTTTTATGCTTCGGCTATGTTCACCCAAGCACACATGGAGTGTGTCGAAGACGGATCTTTTGGTTCGTGTTGTGCGGTGTGGAGCTCGGAGATGGTAGGCGGCAGCCTTGAGTGAAGGGGCCAAGGAGGGCGTCTTGACGCGACCGGACCGGGAGGTGAAGGAGACGGACGTGAGGCTTGGACCGAGGGACCGGATCGCCCGGTGGCTAGCCATGGTGGCGGACATCTGAGACATCGACCGAATGCAAGAGACGTGGCGGGACCGTGTCGATCGGGTCAAGGCGGCGGCGTCGCGGCGGAGCGGGGGAGTCTCGGATGACTTGGCGACTCGAGGCGGTCAAGGCGGCGATGACCTGCGTGTCGAGGAGGTTTGGTGGTTTGTCCTCAAAACCATCGGTGCGAGTTTCGTGGTTTGGGCCTCAAAACCACGGGCGCGGGTTTGGTGGTTTGGGCCTCAAAACCATCGGCGGGTTTCACGGGTTTTGGGTCTCAAAACCCGGGTGGGCGTTCCGGTGGACGGAAGGGCGGCGGCGTGACGGCATCCCGGGAGATTGCGTGGAGCAAGGCTGCGCGATGAGGAGGCGCGGTGGCCGTCGGATCGACAAATTGCGGAGTCGACCAAAATAGCCCAGGGTTAGTGGTTTGGCTATATGTATCGGAGGCAAAATAGGGATGAGAAATAAGGACCATATATGAGGGATGGCCATCATCCTCCCTCTTTTCTCTTATTTTTCGTTTTTTATTTTTCCCATTTTTGTAGAGTTAACTTGTTTAGAGGTCCAAAACAAATTCGTGGAAAGCTATTTTGCTGTGATTTTTTTTTTTAAGGGGGCAGCCCTAAGCTGCCTGTGCCCTCCGGGCTTTATCTCCTTGAAGCTGTGATTTTTTGTTTCACTGTTCTTCATTTTCTCCCATTTTCGTCCATGGCCGTGATCTGAAATTTCTGAAGATTGGGATTGGTTCGAGGCATGATTTTCTAGGAGTAGCTCGATGATCTTGTTGTGATTACCTGTGCAAAGTTTGAGCTAGATTCATGGATTTTTGGATCGGATTTCGTTAGTTTTTCCGTGCACGCTCCTGTCTGTTCTTGCCCGATGCTCTCTGTTCATAGCACTCGTGGTCAGGGAAAAGCGCATAGTTGCTGGGCGATTTATCTTTGAGTTTTCTTGGAAACCGCCCCAAGCTGCCGCGTCTATCTCCAGTTCGATCGACGCTCTTGAATTCTGTTGGGAGCCTCGTCTGTTGCAGCATCGGTCTTCGTGCGGTTTCTAGTTTTCTTCCTGGTGGTTCGTCTGCCTGCTGCAGAGCACGAGCGGCCGCAGCGCCACATCGCCGACGCTCCGACGTCGAGCACGCTCTCAAGAGCGACGTTTGCCTTGGCTCCAGCATTCTGATTTGCCGGCCGTACGGACCAGCAGCCTGCTGCAGTTTTCTGTCCGTTCTCTGTCTGCCGTCCAGGCAAGTGAAGCAGCTTGCTTTCTCTGCGTTTTGAATCATCTCGTCAGGCTTCAAGTCGTCGTTTGGCAAGTGAAGCAGTTTGTTCAGCAGAGTGATGCAATAGATGTTCCTTGTGTGCGTGCTTCAATTGATCAAGAACAGCAGGCGTACAACAACTCCATTTCAACAAGGACACTGATTGCATCTCAGTTATGGGTAAGTAGGTAAGTGGTGCATTCTCAACTTGTCCAGTTCACTGATTTGAGAAGGAGCATTCAGTGCTTGAGTTGTTTACAGGAGTCAAGGTTCAGTTAGTAATTTCATTTTCTTACATCCGTGAGCTAGGCTATCCTGTACTCCTCATTGGTGTAGCTTTTGTCTTTGCATGGTGAAGCACTACATCTTGCAATCTTGAATTACTTATTGGAGCATTAATTTATTTTACTTTGCTTTGAGTAGTATTCACGACATGCAAAAGTGTTTCCATCTAGTACTAGCTGTATGGTGCTCGTGTTTCCTCTCTGCAGGTTGAGTTTTCGACTTTTGTGCATCTTGGCTATTGCTTCTTTGTTTTGGTCAAGCTTACTTGTGGGTGAATCGGAGATCGATTTGGAGTCCGCTAGTTCGATGTTCAGCCATTCGGTGTTTGGTCACGCCGTGTCGATCATCTTCTAGTGTTCTTGTGCGGTGAAATGTTTAGTCGATGATTTGCCTATTTGTGATCCGATTTGCAATCCGATTCTTGCGTTGGCTTTCTATTAATCAAGGAATTTTCCTACGTACTCGCCACGAGTTGACGTTGGTATTTTAGTTTTGGGGACTCACTTCTTCTCTATAGAAGTTGAGTGACTCTTTTTGTCCTCGGTTCGGCCTTTGCTCTTGTCGGCCGTGTGCAATAGTTTGAGGTGTCCCCATTGTGTTCTTGGGGAACATCCACCCAATCATTTGGGTCGTGGACATCTCGGTGCTCTCTTTACTCGTGACACCTTGCTTCCGGTTAGCACGTGTGTTACTCGTCTCGTTTGAGTATGCTTTTGAGATTGGGGTTGAGCCGATGACCCGAAATGAAAAGGAAAATTGAGGCTCCCATTCACCCCCTCGGTCGCCGTTTGGTCCTTCCTCACCCTACGCCTAGCCATGCAAGTTACGTCACCGCGTCGGGCCCATCCACCCTCCTCTCTTCTCGTCCACTCGTTGGAAGGCTCGGTGCGTTCGTCCGGGGCTCTCGCATTGTTTATTTTTATGATGCCTGACAAACAAGGCGAGGTTGTTGTAACGTGTTGTACTCCTTCCTAGGGAAGCGTTAGTTGCGTTGTTCTCTGTGCTGAATCCCGACGGCGGTTAATTCTGGGACGGAGGGAGTAATGCACACTTCTTGTTCTCTAACTAAAAGTATAGATAGGCGGCAATTTAAAATCGGGACTTTGAGGAGAATAGTTATAGGTCGGGCCGCCAATGAAGTGGCTGATATGAATAGAGTCATGGGTGGTTCTATTGGTATTATGCTTAATGGAAAAGATAGTTCTTTTTTCAAAGCGGGTAAGGGGCTTTGGTAGGGAGATCCTATCTCCCCTCTTCTATTTAACCTAGATGGAGATGGTTTTAATAAGATGTTGTCCAAAGCAGCTAGCAAAGGGTTGATTCAAGGGCTTTTGAGAGACTTTTAGACCTAGAGGGATTTTGTTCTTTCAATATGCATGATACTACCATTTTATTTTCTTCAACCGATGAGAATCACATTAGAAACAAGTGTGTCCTTATGTAGTATGAAAAAGAGAGTGAATTTTTCACGGTGAGATGGTTCCATCAATTTAGACTCTGATGTGGCTCATTGTTTGGCTCACATTATGTGTTGTCCCATTGGCAAGTTTCCCATTAAATACCTTGGCATCCTCTTGCATTATGAGGATCGACTAGAGAAGATATTCAGCCTTTAATAGACAAACTTCAAGAAAATAGCAGGTTAGAGAGGTAGACTTATTTCCTTAGAAGCTAAAGCTATGTTGATCAAAACTTGTTTAGCAAGCATCCATGTCTACCTTTTATCCTTCATTAAGTTTCCAAAATGGCCCATCAATAAGTTACTCAATACCGGATGGCTAACTGTTTGTGGAATGATAGTGAGGATAGTCATAAGATTCACTTAGCAAATTGAGAATTGGTTTCTATGGGCAAGGAGTATGGGGCCATAGGGATCTTAGAGATTTGAACATTAGCTGGCGAGAAAAAAGGATGGCCACTCTCGGGTTCTGACCGTTTGGGAGCCCCGGCGGAACCCCCCGCCGCCTCCCGGCCCCGCCGCCACACCTGGCCGCCGGCGGCCCCGCTCCACCTTCCCCTTCCCCTCCCGGGGCCCCTCCTCCTCCAGGTGGCCTACAATCCGCGGATCCAGGCCCTCTAGCTCCTCCCGTCACCACTCGATGCGCGTAGCCGCCGGAATTCGTCCGTCCGCCTGCCTCGCCATCGGCCGCCGCCATGGGGCCCCTGCCACGCCGGGCCCTGGTGGATCCAAGGCCGGCGCCCTGGGAGGCCCCCGACACCTGGAGGAGAGCGCCTCCCCCGCGATCAACTCCGGCCGGGACGCTCCGGCCACTCCTCCGCTGCGCCGTGGATGGCATCCGAGGGAAGTCGCCGCCGCCCCGCCCGGGCCGCCGGGCGGCGGTGCTCCGCGGCGCCGGGCGCCCTCTCCTTGTCGCCGCTCTCAGGGCGTCGCTTCCACCACCTCGCCGGCGCGCTCTCGCGGCCCGTGTTTGTTTCGTGGGCGGTGGTTAGTACGATGGTTTTCCCCATCAGTCGCGCTCTTCTGCTGAGGCCAGGCTCCGCTGCGTCGTTGTCGACCCGTGGGGTGGCCGCCGCCTGGACTTCATGGCTTCGCCGGCCGGCAGCTGCGCTGAACGTCGCCTCCGTGTGGCCATCCGCTCCGCGCTCTTGCCCGAAGAGCTTCGCCCGTCGTTGATGCCGCCTCGGCCGGACGTCTCCACACCGCCTCCTACCGCCGCGCGGCCTGCTCTACGCCGCCCCGGTGGTGCTGATGTCTTTGTGCTTCGTCGCGGCCATCCGCCCATCCCGTCGCCGCCCGTGCCAATCGTCGACCCGGCTCCCGGCGCTACTCCGACCTGCGTCGGCGTCTCCCACCACCCACCACCCCCGGTCGGACGACCCAAGGGGTATCTTGCGGTGGGTGGGAATGCACCTTCACCGATCCGACTGCGAGGACTCCGTCGAGCTAGAGGCTCCCACCGCCGGCAGCGCGGTTGTCCATCCCCACTCGCGGGGCCGCGCTCCTCGGACCCGTCGTCGTCGACCTGGCGGGTGAGGCCGTCGGCGCCCCTCGACTCTGGCGGCGCGTCGCTACCCGCACCGTTCCCGTCGTCTTCGGCGGACGGGCGGCGGCGTCGCCCGTCGCCGTCGGTTATCTGGCGACTTCCGTCGATGGCCCTACGGTCGCGCCCTCTACCTTTGGCTTGTGCCGGCGACCATCGAGGCTAGGCGGCAGGCTGGCGTCGCGGCGTTTACGCTCACCACGGCAGCGCGCCTGGCCGACCACGCCCGTCGGGCGACCGCGCGTCGCCCGTCGTTGCGCGCTTCGGCCATCGCCGGGGACCCCCTACGCCATCACCCGCAGTTGGCCGAAGGCGGCTTCACTCTTGTCGGCGCCGGCGTGGCCGGCGGCGTGCCTCGCCCACACCTCATCATCGAAGACCGGTTCCGCCATCCCTGGCCGGGCTATGCTTCAATTGCACGGGCGGGGATCACGTCGTCGCCCGTTGCTCGCCCGTCCACATTTGCCTCATCTCGCCTCATTTCGCGTACGTGGCGGTAGGAACGTGGTACGCTCCGCGCCGCCTACCGCCAAAGACTCGCCGAGACGTACAAGTAGAGCCTTCTTTGCGGGCCGAGGAGCTCCACATCGTGCTCGCCGGTCGACCGCGGTGTCGCCGTGGACTGCGGTCCGAGGCCGCGACTCCCGGGCGGTCGGGCCGCTGGACATCCTTCGCCGCGAGATCTGTCCGGATCGCGGCCGGCCCGGCCCGACCACAGGCCAGATTGGCCCGCCATCGGCGAGGGTGGGCGGCGCCCGGCACCACCGAACCCGCCGGCCGGCGTGCTTGTGGACGCGTGGTCCCCGGCCGCGCGCCCGATGATCGACGAGCTCGCGGCCCGCATCGCGGTACCACCCCGCGCGCTCTCGCCGGAGCCGTCTTCGCTTCTTGCATTACGGTCTCGCCGGCCAGCGAGGCGGTGGATTCTCGTGAGGATCCTCACGAGGCGAGGGCCCAACACGCACCTCGACGGCGAGGTGGCCGTTGGGTGGCGGGCCCTCGACGGCGGTCGACCACCGGGTGTTACCGCACACGCCGACGACCGACGGCGGCGCTGGCCGGTACCGGGTTACACCCACGCCGCCCGACATCGCACCGCCCCTTACCAAATGCGCGGTGTGTCTGGAGGCCTCCTCTCGCCGACCGACTAGGGCGGTTCCGCCGTGGCCCCTCGTCGTAGGCGAAAGACGGCGTCGTCGACGACCGGGCACCACACAAGCCCGCGAAAACCGGGCCGCCAAGTCCGCTTCGCGAGGACCGACCGGAGTAGCGCGGCGGGTACAAATCCTACAGTGGCTGCTGGCCGGGCCGTGGTGCCTACTTCCCCGACCCTGGCCGCCCGAGGTTCCATGGAGCCTTCACGGATCTTTGCCATCTTCCGGGCGGGGAGAACGCGGCGCCAAAATCCTTTCCCGCCGGCGCCTTCGCGGAGGAAGAGTGCGGAGGTGCCGTCATTGGAACCGCCACGAGCTACCGGCCTCCTATGCTCCCACCCCATGAGACCGCCGACACGGGGGACCTATATCAAGGGAGCCCGTGGCCGCGCCCCACCGCCGCCTCCGTCCGAACTTCCTAGCATCGCTCACCATCCCGCTAGAGGAGCCCTATCCTCTGCGGCCCGCCCAACCCTACGCTTCGTCGGGGGTGACTGATGAGGAGGGGCGAACGGCGTGCGGGCTGCGGGGAAGCATGAGAAGCACGACCGGTTCCCGAGAGAGGAAGGCGTTGTTGGTGCTTGCTCGGCAAGCTTGAGGGACGCCCAAGAGACACGACGTCATGCACTCCGGCCCCCGAGCTAAAGAGCAAGTTCCGAAGCACTTCGGCGACCCGGTTCATCCGGCAAACCGGACCGCTACGCGAGATCTTCCCCTTGCTGCGGGCTGGTGCGTTGGCGGCACCGGTGGGAGATCTTGATATGGAGCGTGAGCAGCGGGCGTGCCCTTCAGCCACCATTAGTCGCACACTAGTTTTATTTTTTAGTACAATCCTTTTCGCCCACCGTTAAAGCCGGTGATTCTTGTCTCGTATTGTTTTTAGTGCGCTTCGCCAATCCTTTTGGCTAAGGTGTGCGGCGTGTAAAACTCTATTTTCCCTTAATGCAATACGTGCCAATGGTACGCTTTCGAAAAAAAAAAACATTAGCCTGCTGGCCTCTTGGATTAAGAGGTATGAAGCAGAATAAAGATAACCTATGTAGAGAGCTTTTAGAGTTTAAGTATAACACAAAAAGCCCCTTGCCAGCTTTGAAAAAATAACTTTCCGTTCTTAACTATCTGGATGAGATTGGAGGAGCTACTGGCAAGGCCTGGTGGTTCTCTCTGAACGACATCATAGAGGCTGCATGATGGATGTTGAGTCGGAGTGGTAGTGTTGATCTATTTTGAGGCTATGTAGTCCTGGTTATTTTTGCTATAATGTTAGCCTTTGCTCTAGCGAGAGCCGAGTGCTTTTGTGTTACCTAAACTGTAAACTGGTTGACATTTGTGGTCTTTTATATCAATGAAAGGCCGGGGTTGTGCCCTTATTAAACTCTTAAAAAAAAAGTACATGCGTACATATCTGTTTGAGGAATTAAAAAAGTTGTACAACCATTTATATTAATGTCAGTAAATAGACAAATATACAGATGAGGCCATACTGGAACTTGGCACTTCTTATTCTTCTATAACTTTGCAAAGAATAGTACGATATTTCCTTGAGAAAAGGAAAACAATGATATAACATATCCATCATGTTCCAACCCAATTATGCAACATCGGCATAAAAATCATGGAGTGTCATCCGGGCGGCTATTGGAATGCGAACTGTCTTTTGGCCCTTGTACCAAGTAAGGCTGCCAAATGTGTAGTCTCCCTGTAGCTTCCACATAGGTGATAATTTCACCTGAAATGTGTGAACTCTGTTTGTAGAATTGAACACGAGGACGGAAGGTTCAACGTCCATCTGAACTCCAGGTGGGCTCTGGATTGCAGCATGGTAAACTGCGTCGACCTCACCTACATTTGTGACCGTCCTTGATACGGTAATGGGCCATCTCAGATTTGGAACAGAGATGGATGGCAGGTTCAGGTGATAGCCTGGTACCGAAGTTTCGTTGCACGCTACATCTGTCCTACTGATGGCGCAGCCAAAGAACTTCTTGTAATCGCTTGGATCAATGTCATAAATTAAGCCAGGATCAGCTGCCTTGTTAGGGTTAATGTTCCCACCTCCATAGTCAAATGGGTCAGCAACCTTCCGGGGCAACCCTTCAGCCAGTATCGGCATTCCGTGTTCGTCAGTTACAGATGCTTCATCATGGAAAATGAATAGAGTTAGAAAGATGTAACATTGCCTAGTCATTGTTCAATAGTCATTTACTCGGTTGACTAGATTACCTGTGGTGACGATAGCCGATTTCAGTGCTGCAGGAGACCATTGTGGATGTAGAGCTTTCAGCAACGCGATGATGCCAGCTACGTGTGGCGCAGCCATCGATGTCCCTGACATAAGTTCATAGGAGTCTCCCCACTGCTGCTAAGATGTTGGCTCCTGGTGCTGCGATGTCAGGCTGTTCAGGAAGCAAAACTGCAGTGAGATGGCTTTCTAATGGTTACTGTGTAGAAAGCAATAGTATTTTACTCTAGGTACCTTGATAAAATCGGGATAGTAGATTGATGGACCTCTAGAGGAGAATGCTGCCACTTTAGGAGCCACTAACTCTTTACTTATAAAGGTGCGGGCTGGTTCAATCTTTGCCACTGCAGAGCTCCTTAACAATCAAAGAATTATCTGTGAGGATTCATCTTATATATTGATAAAGAACAAAAAAAAAAAAGATCCTCAGCTTGTAGTTCTGCTCAATAAGTGTTGTACCAATTGTCTATGTATTGTAGAATCTGGTAGCCAGTGTGAAGATCCACACGTACACAGGCAATTCCTGACAATTTGCCGTAGCACCTAAAAGGTCGGTCGTATATTGGGCGACAATAAGACCAGAGGCTCCGGCATCCCGCACGTTTTGCAACACGGATTTGAATACCAACTCCGGGGTTAGCGCTAGCAATGAATTTGGGTCTGTTGGAAAGCACAGCACAATCTTTCCTTTGAAATCCGTACCATTCAGAGAGGCCGGCGTGCAGCTAATCACGAAAAGCAGAAACCAACTTGTTCAGCTTCAAGATTTCTGACGCTTTTTTATTAGGAAAAAAATCAAGAAGGGAAAAGTAAAATGGCTTCACTTACATGCCTCCCGATTGAAGATTTCTGAAAACGCTCCTGGATGAGTTCTTCTCTTGGTAGTAGAGGGATTGTCCCTGCAAAATTGGGGTAGATTTCACTCGAGATCAGTCATCATCAGCTCAATAATTCTCTAACAAAGAAGTCCTAGACTAGTGATTCTTCAGAGCGTGTACCGCTATCTGTTGCTTGTTTCCCAGCGTGATCACGGTTGGAAACGACCGATCAGTCTTGCTCGCGGCAACTGTGATGATCCACGGAGCCGTGTTGGCAACCGTCTGCGGCCTAGGCCCGTTGTTCCCGCCAGCGTACACGACGGTGATCCCCTTCTGAACAGCGTGCAGGGCGCCGAACGAGTCGTCCTCGAGGCCACCGAGGGACAGCGAGAGCACATCCACCCCGTCGTGAATGGCATCGTCGATCGCCGCGAGAATGCTGGCGCTGCCACCAGAGCCTTGCCACAATGACTTGTACACGGCAATGCGGGCGCGGGGTGCGCCGCCACGCGCAGCGCCAGCGGCAAGACCGTGGAAGCGGAAGCTGGCTCCCTCTACGACGGAGCCTGCCGCGGTGGAGGCCGTGTGTGTGCCGTGGCCGTTTGCGTCCCGGGCCGAGAGGTACTCGCCCTTCAGCTTCTCTTCGTCAATTCCAGCGGTGTAAAACCGTGCGCCAATGATCTTGCGGTTACAGTTGCTGCTGTTCCAGCCCTGACCGACTTCGCACTTGCCTTTCCACCGTGATGGCACCGGCCCGTACCCTTCGTCGCTGAAGCTTCTCGACTCCGGCCAGATACCTGAAGCAAATTAAGCAAGATCACCGCAGGATTAAAAGAACTGTTTTGGGTTCTAACCAAAACCAGTTTGTTCAGATTTGCGTAGAATTGTGTTACTAACCGGTGTCAATAACCCCGATGATTATATCCTCCCCTTGGTTGCTTTTACGGAGCAGCTCACTAGGCATCTGGTAGTTCAGACCAAGGAAGTCCCAGCTACGAGTGGTAGTAGCTGTGCAGGTTCTGCTAGGTTTGACACTAATGACTTCCGGAAGCTCTGTAAATTTCAACGTTTATTAGTTGACAAAGCCATATATAATGGCAAAAGCTGGTTTCAGCAGTTACGTTATTAATTCTGTCGTTATTTGTTAATGAACACATTACCTGCAAGTTGTTCAGCTTGATCTTCAGTAAGCATTGCAGCGAAGCCTGAGAAGCCGTGCTTGTAGTTGTGGGTCATGGAGGTCAAAGAATCTTCCTTGCTGATAATTAATTCAGCGCAAATGATAATAACTTGTTAGCTAGATGCAATGGCATATAATTTGAGAATAATACTATGGTGCGTGGTAATACTTTGAAAGGCATAGCCAAGGAATTATCTTAGTTAGATTATTGATTTAGCTTGATTAAGATTCAATCACAATCCATGTATGCAAATGGACATGGATTGACTTTAAAATAATGTATAAGATGCACACAATAGACTAATAAAATTCTCATTTGATACTCCATTCTGACTCTAAATTAAGGTCCATTAGAATATATAAATATAGCACGTGTGGCTAATAATACTAATACATACATATTGTTTCTAATTAAAAGAGTGTGCGTGCATGCATATGTCATAATACAATTTATATCAAAATTAACTTCATATTTTGTGTACGAAACATAATATTCCCCACGTTACCTTCCAAGAACAGCAGCGAGTAGATCATGGTGCGAAGCAATGACATCGTTTGGGTGTCCATGTTTCACATCGCCTAAGTATACGATATAAAGCTGCAACATATATATATATACAGACCGGATCAGAAAAGAAATAGATTTTAGAAACTTTACAGCATTATTTTAGCTTACTTCTCAGGTCTAAAGTTCTAAACAGGAATATGCATCAGTTGCTTACTCTGGTACTCGATCTTCCATGCGCTCCCAAAGACACTGTGCAAAAGCAAAGCAATATCGCCAAAACTACAGAGGAAGAATGTAACCCCATCTTTGTGTGCGAATTGTGATCTTGCAATGCTGCTCATCGTGCACATAATGGGCCTGTATTTATAGACGTGTGCATGAATGAATTCCTCCGGAGAGACGCGTATGTGAAATCTATATGAGAGACTAGTTCAAGGATTGGTGTCTGGTTTGAGTTGGCCAACGTAGGAAGAGAAGGGGGCAGGTGAGGAGGACGTGGACAGACAGCGCCAGTCTGCACGAGCCCCGCGAAAAGAAAATCCAAATTAAGGAGCAAGCCATGGATTATGTTATGACTAATCATCTCCGGTACAGATCCTGCCACGGATTATCTGACTAATTCTTTTTTCAAAAGGATCTTATGACCAATTCATCTCCTCCTTTCGATGCCCCCGCGCCATGGATTATCACTAGTATAAAATTGATTTTGAGCCACATATTTTTTTATACAAGCGACTCAATGTTCAGCCGTCCTTATTGATGTCCAAAACAAATGTCACTATAGCATGGCCCTTTATACAAGGCGTTTAAAAATGCCTTCAAAAGTGGTAAAAATGCCTTCATTGACCTTTTTTAGCCATTATTGAAATGCCGGCTATAAGCTAGCTAGACTCAAAAGGTCTTTTGTTTCAAAAATGCCTTTCAATGTCAATATTTAAAGGCATTTTCTAGATGCCTCTAATGCATTTTCAAGGCATTTTGTACAGGCCTTAAAACATTAATGAAGGCATTATTAAAAATGCCTCCAAACCCAAGGTAAATTAGCACAATCCATTTAAGAATGAACCAAATGTGAGCACAAATTTTTAATATATCCATCCAAATATTAAAACCATTCATAGGGACAGGTTCTATCTCCAAATATTCATCAAAGAAGTAAACAATGATCCTCGGTACTGTATAACTGAGGTGATTCATGAATGGTGAATTCTTACTTCTTAGTCCTATTGTTTATTTAGGTTCTCATTTATCAACCACAAGTTTCCTGCTCCCTTTTAAAAGATAAATAAAAAGCATGACATGCTCACATCTCATTTATCACACCAAAAGCCGGAAGGGAAGAAGAGGCGATGGGTTTGGCGGAGCGCACCAGCGGGCGGTGACCGTGACCGTGGCGGATAGCGAAGGTGGAGAGTGGGAGTACGTTGTGCGAGTGAGGGATCCAGAGGCGGAGGGGGTCGGGGAGGTGCAAAAGAAGAGAGAGGGGAGGAGTTGAGCGCTGATGCTGGGGGGACGCCGGAGCGAACAAGGAGACGGTGGGACGGATTGGTTCCTGACGACGGGAGGGGTGGAGGGCGCGCCGCCGCCTCTCGAATCGCCTCCCGTAGGAGAGCGCCGGAGGAGGAAGGGATTTGAAATGGGGAACAAACAAGCGTGATTCCCTATTCGAAAGAGTAACGTGCGCAGTAGGTCCGACAAGTGAGCGCCACGAGACACATGAGCGCGACAAGGTGTCAATTCTTCACAGACAAATCCGACAGCCTGGAGATAAGAAGGCGTTTTTCGAAACGCCTCAAAATGTTGAGGTATGTAGGGCATTTTTGAAAAAAAAATGCCTCTAATCAGTGCAAGTATTTAAGGCATTTTTCAGTTTTGTCGTAAAAATGCTTCCTAAGGCATTTTGATAGAAATGCCTTTATAGAACAAGAAATTAAGGCATTTTGAAAAAATTCCTTTAACAAAAATGCCTTCTATTAAGAGACATGTTGTAACTTGTAGTGTGTCTTTTGCTCTTTAGAAATGCACTATAGAGGTGATTCTGCTTCAGCCTCTTAACAATAAATTTTTAGAGACGGTTACATTTTCAGTCGCCTTTTACAAATGCCTCTGTTTATAGCTAGAGGTGGTTCTGGTTTCTTCCCCTAGAGCCACCTCCAAAAATAGAAGTTGCATACGGATTTTTTTTTTCAAACAATGGAGATATAAATAAAATAAAAGTTGTAGATCTCAAGAGCTATGTAATTTTTTAGTTATCAATCAATTCATTTAAAAATAATCTATACAAAAAAACTAAGTTTGAATTTCTCACTTAAAATTTGAAATTTTTCAAAAGACGCCGGATGGAGAAACGATCAAAGAGAGTTCCGCCACCCTAAAATAAGTTTTGCTTCCTTCCTTGGTCTACTCTGATCAGTTTTGAATTTACGTATTTGGCATGAAAATAATCCTTGTATCGTTATGGCCCTTTGGTTAATTTGGGACTCATAATGGTGTTAAGTCAGCAGTGTTATGCTGATTTTTAAGCAATATTTTGCATGCATGGTATAAGGTTTATCATAACTACATAAAAATAGAAATATATTAGAGTATTTTTTTTAACATGAAAGCAGTACGTTGACTATATCCACACATATATCAATCAAATAAACAATGAGCAAGATGCACAAATACATCACAGTTGGATTGCTACCGGTGCGGAGACTGAGCCAGTCCAGTCTCCTCGCGCGTGTCTTGCCCTGCCTGAGTCATCGCCGCAGCCCCGGCTGGGCGCCCGCGCGCATGTGATACAAATTCAAATGCATGCATGTGTGATACAAATTCAACTTACGTCTATGTTAGAGGCACATGGGCAATAGCAAACACTAAAAAAAACTTCATTCTTTTGCGTCAGGCGACATGGGCACACACGGCGGCACAAAGCTCGTTCGTTGTCCTCTTCGACCACCGCCGTGGCGCCATGTGCTCCACGTTGAAGCCTCTGTCTCACCTAGGATACAATACAACGACGACGCCGCCTTCTCATCTTGTTGGCCCTGCTGCTTCTGCGCGCCGCCAGCGTTTCCCCCACCCCACCCAAAGTCGCAGCCGTACTTGACGAAGCGAGCTCCACATCAGCGCACGACGTTCGCGGAGAGCAAACAGCCAGCGTGCAACACCAGATTCGCCGCCACATGCGCACGGATACTTGCGTCCATGTCCACGTACGGCCACCGCCCTTGCGCGCCCCGCTGCAGCCGGCGCCCACCCGTGGCGGCCTCTAAACCTGCCGAAGATAGAGAAGAAGAGATGGTGCTACACTCTAACGCCGGTGAGCTCACCGAAACTCTAGGTGCCTTCCTCCCCAACTCTAGCTTGGGCATGAGCGCGGGCGTGTGTGGGGGGGAGGTGGGCAAGCCCGTGTCGTGCCGTCGGCTCCGCGGGCAGCGCGCAATAGAAGTTTGCGTTTGAGTTGGCATTGGAGAGTTTTTTTAAAAAATGAGTAAAATGCATCCAGAGTCCCCAAACTTTTGGACACCTCCCATCTGGGTCCTCAAACTATAGAAGCGACTATCTAAGTCCCTGATCTATTATTGGCGTGTCCTGGAGGTCCAAAAGTAGCCATGTCAACGCCAAGAGCCGATGTGGCCATGCCACCGTGGCAATCAGTCAACATAGCCATGAAAACTTTTCAAAAGCAGCCCTGTCCCATCCTCTTTCTCACTTCCGGCTCCTTCCCCTCGTTTGGACGGCGGCGACCGGCCGGTCTTCCGGGTGCACAGGCCCCGTGCAGACCTGGACCCAACTCAGCTCGGCACGTCAGCGCGCTGATGGCCAAGCGTCTCCAGGCGCTGCGCCATCTCCTACCACTCGAGGGCGCCCAAGGCCTCCTTCCCCTACCCGTACTCGCCTACTTCCGCGACGTGCACACCCTCGCCACGGACTCCGACACTCTGACCGTCGTGTGCGCGCTCAACGACGTGACACAGAGTAGTGTTGGGCGCCGCGTGCTGGACGCGCTGAGCCCCGGCGGCGTCCCGGTGAGCATAGCGCGCGGCGGGAACATGGACGAGCAGGAGCTCGTCGTGGTGCTGCAGGAAGGTACGTATGATCGCTGGCGCGGGTCTCGATGTCTTGCAGAACGAAACGCACGTGCCGCCAGCCAGAGTTGGGAGACATGGAGAATGTTGACGGCGCACGAGGCGGCGTTCACCGTGGAGTCACGCGCCGACTTCAAAGAGCTCATGATTGGGACCTCGAAGCTTTCTTCTCCGGGAAGCCGTTGCTGACGCCCGTGCTTCGTCCATAGTGCAGCATAGCTGATTGATGAAATGAGTACACTACGTGTTGGTTCTATATATCTTACTGCAATTGGAGTGCATTGCATCTTTGTGCGTTGTTGCTATCAGACTGAAAAGGACAGCACAAGTCCAGCTCCGGCACAGCGTCCGTCGAGCACGCGCTGTAAAAAGGGACGGCGAAAATGAGCTGCAGGGATCGGGCGAGGAGCTTCGCGGCGGACGGCGGACCGCAGCGGCGGATATGGCGCGTGCGGCCGATTTCGGCCTACTGGACTGCCACGATTGTGTCCAAACTGAGCGCAAGGAAGGGGCGGCTCTGGCTGCGAAAGGAATCGGATAGGGGCGACCTGACGGCGATGAATTTGTCGAAATGTCAGACAGCCTCTGTGTCACCGTGCCGCCTGCTGCTGAGCCGCCATGACCGCGGCTGTGCACGAGCGAAGACCGAATCGCTGCAAGCCACCAAAATCCCAACCAAGCACGCCTCCATGCTTCCCCACGTCTGCTTCCCCGCTCGCGCTCGCTGGGTTTGGTGCCGCTGGGAGCAGTGCCCGCCGTCGCGCCGCGATTGCATGCTCCCGTGCGCAAGGCGGGCGTGTCTGGCCGTTGCCGCCAGCACGCAGCCCGACGCTCCTTGCACGCCCCCCCCCGAGCGCCCAGCCCACGGTGGTCTGCTGTCGGCGACCGGGTCTCCGGCGTGCCTCGACGTCGCTAGTGCCGCCACCATCGCTCGCACGCCTGGACGTCGGGCCGCGGCCGCGCTCACCAGCCTGCTCCCGTGGTGATCCGTTGTGGCATCTCCTCATGGAACTTGAGCCGGGTCCAGGTCTGCACAGGGCCTGTGCACACCGCCGGCCACCCGGTCGCCGCCGTCGAATCGGGCACGGCCCTGCTCTATCTGTTCGAGGAGAGGAAGGACCTAGAAGTGAGAAAGAGAATGGGACAGGGCTGTTTTTGAAAAGTTTACATGGCTATGTTGACTGATTGCCACGGTGGCATGGCCACATCAGCTCTTGGCGTTGACATGGCTACTTTTGGACCTCCGGACACGCTAACAATAGATCGCGACTTGGGATACGCTTTTTTATAGTTTGAGGACCCGGATGGGAGGTGTCCCAAAAGTTTGGAGAACCCCTGGATGCATTTTACTCTTAAAAAAAATTACACGGTACAATGTAGACGTTAGTTTTTTTTTTTTTCACAGTGGAGGTGGCCTTCGAGATTTTTTTTTAACAGAGGAAGTGGCCCATTTCTAGCAAGGGAGCCCGAGTTTTTGTCGGGCCGTATTCGTTGGTTGGTTGACAAGGCCGTAGCTCCACGAGGCCATTGGGTGGAGTGAATACAAGTTTCTTAGGCACCAGCCCACCGAGAGCTCTGGTGGGCCTAAAACTTGAGGACATGAGAACGCTGAATAATTCAACGTAAGCCCACAAGGGGAATCGAGTGGGCCGAATCCTATTGGCGGTGCGCCCAAGCAGGCAAGCACACGCCTCCTCCTTTATAACCAACTGGCGGTCAAGCCGGAGCAGGAGGACCCAGAAACAGAGAGAGCGCGGTTCTACGTCCGAGTCGTCGCATCGCCTTTTTCCCCTCGATTCGTCGGCGGCGCCACCAACCAAGGTGATCCCTCCTCCCTGCTCTTCCCCGATCGTTTCCGTGTCTCCGAGCTTAGAATTCCGAGGACCTAATGATGGGCTACTCCGTCTCTTGATTGATCTGTGATCGGTCGGATTGTGCGGTCGTAATCTCGCCTCAAATCGAGCAGATCTCGGGGTTGTATCGAGGAATTTGTGCGTTGGTTTGTTAAGGTGGGGAATGTCTGCTCCGATCGGGTTTTTGGTGGTGTCGAGGAGGGTGGCGATGGGGTTGGCGGTTCTGGCGGATCGATTTTAACTCCACATGGCCTGATTTTGGGAACCAACCTCCTCAAATCAAGCACCACCACCGGGGATTGTGATTCGATACAGTTTCATGGTTTGATTGCCTTGTTTTGGTATATATCCTTGATTCCTTGAGTCATTTAGATTGAGATGTATAAATGCGATAAGGTGTATCTTCTGACACGTACAATGATCGACACAACTAAATTGTATTGCAATTTAGGAACTACTATGCAGATATTACATCTAGAGTTATATATGCAATGGTTGGTATTTGTAAATGACATCTTCTGTTGAAGTGACTTAGAATTGGGAGTTTGTGTCCACTGATCCAGTTTTAGAAGGTAGGCTTCTCCTTATAGTTCAAACCTGTTGTTAATAAGCAGAGAGAATTTTGGTATGCTTATCTGTAGATATCATATAAGGCTAGCCCATTTCAGTTATGTGGGCAAGGCCAGCCCTATTTCCGATACTCACATAATGGAAAGCCCAGCCCCATTTCCATTACTCGCATAACAGGAACACATATTTTTATTATTATTACTAGAACAACATTCTAGATAAGGGAAGCAAGACCACGATTTGCTATCAGCCTCCACTAAAGTGTAAGTCTGCTTCAGACCACTACTCTAGCAGGGAGATAGCAAGCTAGGAACTAGTAAATCCAGAACTTCACCTCAGCATACTGTGTTGGTAAAAAAGTTGTACTTCAGTTCTGTCATGTTCCTTTCTAGGCCACTCTGACCAACCAAAGAGGAAAATTTGCTGGACCCTTCGGAACCCTTCTCCTAGAATATTTCATTCGATTAACTCTGAACTATGAGGTTTCTTTCCCTGCCACTGTTCTGATCTGCCCTTGGTTATGAGCCCAATAGCAGCTCCATCAGGTAGGTCTGTAAAGCATTGTTTGGCTTCGGTGTCCATTCAACCTTTTTATTTTTTTATCTCATGATACTTCTTGATTCTTCATATAGGTATTATCTTGTTAGATTTGTTCTCTTGTGTATAGAGTATTTGAGTCAATATCAGCATTTTGCATTTTTGTGAATACTGGTTGTATCATTCTGATATTGGATGATTGAGTTGTACATCTAATTTAAGTTAGTTATTTAATGCTTTCATGACTGCATGACTGATTGGAATGGTATTATGGTTTGCAGCTCATACACCCAGATTGACTAGTCAAACTCAGTGATTTCTTTGGGGACAAATCAAACTCAAGAACTAAGTTTCATGTCTGATCTCGACGCCCAGCTTCCATCTGCTTTTGGTACACATCCTTTTTTCTGACTTTTTTTTTTGTTATATATATTTTCTTGTTGAACTAATAACTATTTATATTGAATACAGCATTCTTAAACAGGTTCAATCTAGAAGAAATCACTTCAGTTCCTTTTCTTGCCCACTTAATCCAAAATAACCTGCAGATATAGTCTAGTTGTCTTAAGTTGTGTCCTGTGCAGTTCTATTTGTGCATAAGAACCAGTAGCAACCTCCTCCTGATGCGATAATGATATGCATGTCCTTATTAGCGAGGGCATTCATTGTTTATTGGGTTTATTGACCTTTGTTCATTTGGTTTTCTTCCAATGCAATGTGCTTATTTTGACTCATGTGTTCAGACCTGAGCACAATCTGAAGCCAGAAGTTGATAACTTTATGTTTTCCTTGTAGATCCGTTTGCAGAGGCAAATGCTGAGGACTCCTCCAGTGCTGGTGCTGGATCAAAGGACTATGTGCACGTGCGTATTCAGCAGCGCAACGGAAGAAAGAGTCTGACAACTGTTCAGGGCTTGAAGAAAGAGTACAGCTACAACAAGATCCTCAAGGATCTCAAAAAAAGAGTTCTGCTGCAATGGTACTGTAGTCCAGGATCCAGAGCTAGGCCAGGTAAGAAGTAGCACTCAGTACTCACTTCCTTTTATTGGTCTATCTTTAAATTCTATTTTTATCTAAATGTCATATTGATATTTCATTCATCTGATGTACATTGTAGGTCATTCAGCTGCAAGGTGATCAGCGTAAAAATGTTTCTACTTTCCTAGTCCAGGTAACTTTGACACATCTTTGTTGTTTTAGTTCACATGTTTTTTTTTCTGACTCTTTATCATATATATGTTTTTCGTTAGGCTGGAATTGTGAAGAAAGAGAGCATCAAGATTCACGGGTTTTAGATTGCAACTTTTAAGTGCTTGTGCGTGCTATCGTATGATACCGATACCAAGTATTGAAGTTTCTGAAGCTTGTTAGCCTTCATAATATCGGTAGTCGTTATTCATTTGAACCTGTGGCACTATTTGAATTCAGAAGATTAGTATTGATGCAAGTTGTCCTTGCATTATGTTTTGCAAGTGTTACCTGCATGAAAGTATTGTTTGTCTGGGGAACCGTCTACTGATATTGAATAACAAGAGATTTTTCTGTTTGGGTTCGTCTATGAATTATTATGATCTTTCCCGAGACTTGCTTTCCAATCCATGTACTTTATGATCACTTCGCTTCTCATGTCCTTTCTGACCTTCATCCCAAGTTGTATGTTTTGGCCTGGATTCTGTTTGTTTTCTTTGGCTAACGCTGTAGCCGTACAAACTGGATGTACTTCTGGACCGAAGCAATCCTTCAGTCCTGCGGTTACGGGAGTGTATCGGCAGGACCTCGCCCCTTCAGATGAATGCTCGAAGGTACACTGGAAATGCATAAGTAGATTGATTGGGCAGTGCTGAGCAAGATTTGCTTAAACACCTGCCGCAAGTGGATGCAGCTTCATTTCTTGTGCACTCAGCTGACCACCTAAGCCTTACAAGGAAGGTCATTTCTCATCCTACTTTACTATACGTATTTAGCATCAGTCAGACTTGACGAAGATCAAGCCGACGGTTTGTTGGGGAGCAAACACAGAACATGTGCAATACGGAAGCAGCAGTCTAGATAGGTATCAGTAATGACGACGCTGATCGTCGCTAAGCAGTTCCTGCGCTGCCGCCCTCGGCGTTCTGGCCGCACCTGAGGTGTATCTCGTAGCCGCAGGCGATGCACTGGTACGCCCAGCCGAGCCCCTGCTCCTCGCACTCGCAGCAGATGTATGGTCCTCCCCGGACTTGTCCGACACGATGCTGAGCTCGTGGCGGTGGCCCCGGTGGCGCAGCGACTGCGGGTACTCCTTGGCCGCCTCGTCCTCCGCCTCCTGCAGCAGCCTGATCTGCGCGTCCGTGAAGGGGAACGCCATGTCGAAGTAGAGGTTCACCAGGTTCCGGCCGTCCCGCGTCACCGTCTTGCCGTCGGGCCCGACCACCACCAGCGTCGGGATCTCCCGCACGTCGAAGTACCTCGCCAGCGCGCGCGACGGCACGCCATCGTAGGGGAGCGCCAGCCACGGCATGTCGCTGCAGGAGCGCAGGTACCCGTCCTCCTCCTTGTCCATGGGCACGTACACCACCTCGAACTCCTCCGCCTTGCCCTTGAGGCTGCTGTAGATGGCCGCCAGCTTCGTGGTGAACTTGATGCACGGCCCGCAATGGTTCGCGGAGAAGTAGAGCCCCACCGTCTTCCCCCACCAGGCTCGAGATCGGAACCTGCAGCCCTTAGCCGCGGTGAGCTATAGGCCTACCCGTCCAGTGCAAGCTAGCTAGCTCATCAGCTCAGGGGCTCCCCTGTAGCTAGCTAGCTTGCCGGCCGCTTGCGTTCGAGAACACGTACGTTACCTGTTCATTGCCACCGTTCAGGTACTCTTTTCCCGTTGATGGAGAAGAGCTTCTCCAGCGTCTGGGACGCGTACTTGCGCTGGTCGTCGGCCTCCAGCTCCGCCACCTTCGCGGCCGTGAACGGGAACGCCCTCTCGCCGTAGCGGTGCACGAGGTCGGCGGCGTCTGGGTGCACAACCGCGCCGTCGGGAGCGAGCACCACCAGGCGTGGGATGCCCTCCACCTGGAACCTCTCGCTGAGGCGCTTCTTGCAGCGGAGGTCGCCGAAAGGCACGGCTGGCCACGGCATGGTCCGGTGGAACCGCTCGAACGACGGCCGGTCCTCGTCGCACGACACCAGCACCACCTCGAAGCCGGCGCCGCGCTCCTTGAGCTGCTCGTAGGCCGCGGCCAGCACCGGGGTGAAAGCCTCGCATTTCGGGTACCAGTTTGCCGCGAAGTAGAGGCCGATGATCTTGCCGTCGATCTCTGGAAACTGAACCTGCCAGCCAGCAGGGAAGACGTATGACACGTACCTTTGGTGTTTTGATCATGATATTGATATAGTTCACATAAGCAACAGAGAGATGGAAACATGGATTCAGAAAGAAAATATAGATAATGACTGCAGTATATATATATACCATGTGTTACGATTAATAGACAGATGTGAGGATATAGTAAGCTCAATCTGCACAGTGCGATTCTGATTCTTGTGATCTTGTCGTACGTAGGATTCTAGGAACAGAACAGCTGAACGGTTCTAAAAGCAAAAGTACAACACAAATAATAATGGTGCATATATTCTGGTTGGATTTCACATACATACAAGTTATAAAGGGAGGACGTACGTGGAAGTTTAGAGAGGCCCCAACATGAGCACGTGTGATGTTGTTATAGGCGATATTAAAAATATGATCGGTTTGTTTCAGATGGACAAAGAAAGATGAGTTTGGACGCGTGGCACAAAGAAACTGTACAAGCTCACATCAGTGTTATGTTTAGCTGAACAAAGATGAGTTTGTACGCATGCATATACTCCTATATGGAACGTACGCAATAATGATGCCACACTTCTAGGTAAAGGCTCACATCAGTGTTATATTTAGCGTCAAGATGCCTGTTCCCCAAACCCTACTGAAGTTGAATATGTATAGAGGCCTTAACTTCTAAGGTTTATTAGAGATGAAGTTTCTGAAAAGTTACATTTAGCTAGTGCCTTGATTGAGAAGTGTGAGGGTAAGGCTTCAGATCTTACTTATTAGGGCTTTCAGATTGTACTTAATAGTATGAATGAAAACTTGAAAGTTGCCTCTCTAAAAAAGGGACGAAGTTCTGAAACTTCTAGTTGCTTAGACTTTTATCTAAAGCTCAACGTACCACTAGGAGTCTGAGTCTATAGGAGACTAAACTTTACAGAGTGTTAATCTGAAGCCCAAAAAGCAACATCTTGATTATGCTTGGATGCGTTGTCTAGCTAACTACGTTTATGCTTGGATGCCACACATGGCTATTAGCCTATTAGCATGTTTTGTTTGTGTTTGTGTGTGTGTTATCGATCTCCTATTATATTCATTCATCTTCACCTTTGCATGTGCCAAATCCTTTCTAAGCAAGGTTGCAGATGATTTCTACAACATACCAAAAGAGGAGCGAGAAATCTGCAGACCTTCTTAACTCAGTGTGTTTTAGATGAAACGTAAACGAGTAAAAGAACCTGAAGGAGAAGAAGAGTGATGAACCTAGCTTACTATATCCAAATCCACTGAAAAACACCAAATCAGAAAACAGAGGGCTAGAAAGACAGACAACACCGAAGCAGATGTAGAACATGAGCTGAATTAAACTGAAAGAGATTACCTCGTTCCCAGAGGGATCGACCAGTGACCCCATGGTGAGCACGGAGCGTATGCCACCACCTCCCACCTCCGGCGCGTCCCCGGATCTCCAGCCATGTTCAGTCGCTCCAGTGCGTCAGCCCTGCGCGTCCGTGCGTCTTGTCCCGACAACAGCAACTGGCCGGGGGCTTCAAGCTTGAGACAGCCAGACAGGCAATAAGCCTCCGAACCGAACCCTCTCTCGCCTCGCCGATGCCTGATGCTGCCGTGCACTCTGCTCTACTGGACTGCAACAGGGCAACCAACAGGCAGGCAGGGAGGGTCTGTCTAAGCTACGCGCCCTCGCCCGGCGCCACAGATATAAATGGCCAATGCGCTGCAGCCCCTTGGCGTGGCCTTTTTACAGGGGCGTCCCCGTCATTTCGGCGGGGTGGCAGCAGCTAGCCGTGCGGCCCATCTCGTCCGTCCGTCGCTGTAGGCGCCGGTCACAGCCAACCCGCATCAGTAGCTTTCGTTTCAAACGTGTTGGCACGGCTCCGGGGCTGGGCTGGCGACGAGGCAGCCTGGCATGGGAGCAGGTGTCGCGCGGAGAGCAGCGCTGCCTGCGGTCTCCGTGCGCGCGGTGGGTGGAAATCGACGGCACGGGGAGTGCGCCCGCCGGGCCGTGCGGCTCCCACTCCAATCGATCGCCCCGCGGCGCGACGGCGACGGCGACGGGGACCTGGCGGTGGCGGCCTAGCAGGCTACTAGGAGGAGTCTAGGACCAGGACCCACCCGGGGTTCCTTTTCGGCCTGGCCAACAACGTGTGCAGTGTGCTGCCGCCGTGGCGCGACAGGCTCGTTCGTTGAATTGTAAAGCTTCTCGGCTCGGCTCTCGCGGCGTGGTGTGGTGTGGACGCAGGCAAGGCAACTGCTGTGCGTGTCGATCAACTGCCTCGCCGCCTGCGGTGTGGTGACTGGTCCGTCGAGAGCGGAAACCAGAGGACAGAGGGAGGCTGCAAGATCATCGTCGAGGTTGGCAAGATCCTCGGACAACTCGTCGGTTCGGTGGGGAATCGAAGTGTGCGTGGGCGGGGACGCGTGCATACGTGACGCGTGAGGCGTGGAGCCGTGCCGGAGAAATTAAGGTGTCTTTTACATTTCTTTTCTGAATGTATTCCAGTACGTTTAGATAGGAAAAAAAATGCACGAACGGCGCGGGCCTGCTTGTTCGCCGCAATCAAGGACGATGATGTGCGTGTCTTTGATTTGACACCACCAGCAGCAGCTGAAAACTCTAGGGCATTCCGACGCTTAATTGTTTTTTTAAGAAAGGCACTCAATGAAAAACTGAACCCTTAAACAACATGGATCAATGAAAAACTAAAAAAATATGATGAAGGGATCAGGTCCAAATCCTCTGGCCACTAGCGAGGTCACCGAATAGGAGAGAGCAAGAAGGACGGCGGCTGTCTGTACCATAACTAATTTTAGTAACGTGTGGCTGCCACACCGATAATGTGAAGAACAGAGAGGTCATCGTTTTTTTAAAAAAAAACAGACCTTGAAAAGAATATAAGTCAACGATATGTGGAGCTAGAGCTACATGCATGGGTAAGAAAGTTTGCTAAGCTACGGACGTAAAAACCAAACGCATGCCTAAAAATGCACTCCAACATGTCTATCTATGATGAGTTATATAGTTTGGCAAGTTTTTGACATCCAATCAACACATGAGTGTGCACAAATAACGAGTTCCGCTAGGCACCGCCTCTTGTTCGGGCTGATCTATAAGATGTCGCCCAAAGGCGACCACCAAAATGCCGCCTTCAGCTTCGTTAGCACAGCTTCACGCCATCTCGGGTCAAATTCTTCGCCTCGCTGCCCAAACAAAACAGGACAAACGGCCGAAAAGCGCATTGGCGGGAAAAACACCGCCGATGTCGACAAGTAGTTGCAAGCTCTGTGGAGCGGACGGAGGAGACGATAGATCATATCATCTCAGAATGTGCCTTTGCCCGCTCCTTCTGGGGGCGATCTGCTGGGACCCCTCGGGCATAACAAAGGTAACTAAACTATGGACCTCTCGACCACCTCCTTATGTCCAAAAAGACATACTCAACCCTCTGTTACTCCTCCTTATCCGGGAGGTTTGGAAGCATCGAAATGAAGTGGTCTTCGGGAGGGGCCTCCCCGCACATTGGCCGGCTCAAACCCACTTGCAGCAAAGCTATCAAGGATCGGAGCTGCCGCATCCCAAGGAAGAAGGAAGCGCTAGTTAGACATTGGAGACAAATTAACTTATATTATTATGTAATCTAAACCTCTCCTCTCTTGTATGATCTCAACTTGTAACAGGGCCTTTGATTCCACCCACCGGCTCACCGGCATGTGTGGAATATAAGCAAGTGAGGATGAGTTTTATCCCCCCCCCGGTGTTGGAAAAAAAAAAATTCCGCTAGGCTGCTGCTACAACGCCATGGTGTATGATTGGTCGTCCGGTTTAGATCCAATTGGTGCTTTGCTTGCACTGCTAATTGTATGGACATTCCAAATTAAGCTTTTAACTTTTTTTTTGGTACATCCACTTTTGTTATGTATCTAGATATAACAATATGTCTAGATACATAACAAAATCGATGCCCAAAAAATTAGAGCTGACTTATAATATGAAATGGTGGGAGTACTTATTTTGGTAGTACTGTAGCTACTCTTGTGGTACACGTTGGCACGTTGCCCGGCCGTCTCTTGCAACACTAGAGTGTCTCTATTTGTTGTGGTTTTACCCCCGCCCACCTAAATGTTTATACTTCCTCCGTTCTAAGGCCCTGTTTGGAACGGAGGAATAGAAAACAAAGGAACGGTAGGAAACATAGGAATAGAGTAGGAGTAAAGTAAGAAAAAAGAGGAATGAAAAACATAGGAAAGCGGTAGAAATCAGCGTTTGGAACGCAGGAACATTAATGAATTCAAGAAACACCAATATCGAACAAAAAGCTAGTTTAGTTCACCGTTTGGCCGTTCATGTGTTAATATCTCTGCATTGGGCTGGCAGCCAGAGAGCATGCTTAGGTGCCGACAGGTCAAATCATCCTCTCGTTGCTTGAGCCCTGTACCATTTTCTCCCTCGCACAGATGCGTTCCTCGGGCATCCGCGAAAACAAGAGATATGAGTGGATGTGTTGGTTCCTCCGTTTTTGTGAAGCGACACTGTTCTTTCCAGAGGAACGGTAGGTTTCGTTCCTTCAATCCAAACAGCATGTGACGTCACCAAAACGCTGGAATTTCATCCCTGTAAAATTCCTTCACCATCCTGCGTTCCAAACGACCCCTAAATAGATGTGACTATGAAACAAGCATGTCACCAAACTTTCTCAACTTTAACTATATTCGTAGAAAATACGTTGCAACATTTAAATCTCAAAATATATTTGTTAAAAAATTAGACTTAAAAATCTTTCCGATGATACTAATTATTTAACATAAATATTTATATATTCTAATATTTAATTGCTAGTATTTTGAAACCCTTAATTTTTGAAAAGCCAGAATGACATTTATTTGGGAGGGATAGAGTACTGATTTTTCTTCTTCCTTCCTTCTCATATCAGTTGATTGGATACATGCATGCTCTCAGAGTCAGAAGTCTTCAGGCCCCTCTTCAAACCTATCATTCAAAAAGATCGGGCTGTGTTTAGTTGGTGGGAAAAGGTGGAAAAACACTGCTTTCGAATCAAAAAGTAATCAGTAGCACGTTTTGTTTGTTTATGGTAAACATTATCTTACCATGGCGTAACTAGGCTCAAAAGAATCGCCTCGCCGCGGTACATCAAAACTATGTAATTAGTTTTTTTTTTACCTACATTTAGTGGTCGATACATGTCTGGCATTTTGATGTGATGGGATGAATAGTGAGTTTGGATTTTCGGTTTCGCATCTAAACACAGCCCCACTCAAACCCATACCGCGAACACATGGTTGATTTAGGTCACATGTGTTTAGTTTTTGTGATGGAGTGATTGTCAACGATCAACATTCTTACTCTATTTTTTTTTATCCTTTTGCTTCGGCTATGTTTCACCGGCATACGTGGAGTGTGTCGAAGACGATCTCTTGGTTCGTGTTGTGCGTGTGTTGAGCTCGGAGATGGTAGCCGACGGAGAGGTGAAGGTACCAAGGAGGACGCCGGGCCGATGGACCGCTGGAGGTGAAGGGACGGACGGAGGCTTGGACCGAGGGACCGGAGTGCCGGGGTGGCTAGCCATGGTGGGCGACATCCGGGACATCGACGGATGCAAGAGGACGCGGGCAGACCGTGGTCGATCGGGTCAAGGCGGCGAAGCGGCGAAAAGTGAGCGGGGAGCTCGGATGACTTGGCGACTGGCGGTCAAGACGGCGGTGACACGTGTCGAGGAGGTTTGGTGGTTTGTCCTCAAAACCATCGGCTGGTTTAGTGGTTTGGGCCTCAAAACCACGGCGCTGGTTTCGCGGGTTTGGGCCTCAAAACCCGGCTGTTCCTCCGACGGAAGGACGGCACGTGGCGGCATCGGGGGAGGTTATGCGGGAGGCAAGGCTACCGATGAGGAGGCGCGTGGCCGTCGGATCGAAGATTACCCGTAGTCGAACCGAAATAGCCTTAGGGTTACAAAATCGACTCATGTATCTTAGGGGTAGTTTAGGCAGGGGAATTGGGGCTATATAGCGAGGCATACCCCTTCATCCTCTCTTGCCTCTCATTTTGCAATTCCTAGCTTAGGGTTCCAAACCTTGGTGTGAGAGGTCCACCGCTTTGTATCGAATCGTTTGAGCAAGGGCTAGCTCGAGTAGCCCGTCACATGGTGACGTTTTGGAGTGATTCGATCGATGTTCATGTCCTGATCTTGTGCCGTGATTTTTGTTCTTCACTTGTTCTTCCCGAGTTCATCCTCTCCCCTCTACTTTTGCGATTTCTTCGCTTTGGCTCCGTTTGATCTCGTTTTTCTTGTTTTGATTCGTGCTAGGGCGAGAGAGGATCCTTTCCACCAAAGGATTTACTCTAATTCCTCACGAGCACGTAGATCGGGCAAGTTTTGGATCAAACTCGGTTTTTGGTGTGTTCTTCGCGAGATCTGAAATTCCTCTCGATTCGCTCCATCAAACTTGAAATCTCTTGGTGGGAAATGGTCACCTACATGCCTAGATCATCTAGGTTGAATCTTGTGACCCGAGGTTTCAATTGGAGAGAGTTCTTGGCGATTTAGTGCTCGGTTCTTCGAAAATCGCTAAGAAATCGCGGGTTTCTCTGTTCGCTTCGTGGGTGTCCAGTGTGTTGCAATCGATGCGCTTCTTGGGTTGCAATCGGCCGCTTTCTTGGGTTGCAATCGGGTGTCGCAATCCATCTCTTTTTTCGTGTTGCAATCGGGCCTGTGTTTTGTGTTGCAATTTGGCGGCGCTTCGATCGGACATCGATACGTTCGTACCCTCCGAAGAGTTACTTCTGACCCCCCCCCCGCCCGTGACTGTTGCAATCGGGTTTCTAGTTGTGTTGCAATCCACTTGCATTGTGTGTTGCAACCGCAAAGGCGATCGGGATCGGACATTAGACATGTCCTGCACCTTCCGAGAGAGTTGCTTTGCCGAGATCCCCCGACCGCCTGCACTTGTTGCAATTGGGCTTCCAAAGTAGTGTTGCAATTCTTCCTCGCATTTCACGTTGATTTTAGCATCTTGTTCGCAAGTGTATGTCTTGCTTTGAGGGGACGTGAGAGCCAAGGACTTGAATTTCGAAAGAAATTTTGAGGCCCTATTCACCCCCCTAGTCGCCGTTTCGGTCCTTCACATACCAACACGTACGATCGTCTCTTTCAGGAACTGCTTGTGGATAGATAAACTGGCCCAGGTGGCGCTCCTGCTCCCCACACCTGTCGCGTACGCACAGGACGAGCGCACACGATGAACTTGTCGCCGACGCAACCTACCGCCATGATGTGACATCAACAGCGAACGGCCCCGCCAACCACAAGGGCACGTGGTACTGGTACCCGCGCGCCGTTGCCTGGGAGAGCCGAGACCCGAGAGCTGTGAGTACAATGTACACAAAGCGGCGGCGAACCGCCGGACCTGAACACCAACCATCAGTCTCATCCTGATGCGTCACGTCGTCTTTGATTGCCTGCGCGTCCGCCGGCCGGGCCGTGACACGTACCACCACCACCACCACCAGGCACCAGTCCACAACCACTATGCGCATGCAGCCACGGCAGACACGCAGGGGCTCTGGGGCTCTGGTTGGCAGCCGTCGCTGTACACTGTACTGTACTGTATAGTATAGGCACGGCGCCGGACTCCGGCCGGGCAGCCGGCGCACAGGAGGTCGGAGGGAGCGTTTGGTTTGGTGCGCTCTCGCCGTCGCCGCTCGTGTCGAGACTGGGCTATGACTGCGCCTGAACCGCCCGTCGTGCCAAGTGCAGCTGGCGGGTGTTTATCTTTTCTCCGCCCTGCTTTCCCGGCTCTCCTTTTTCCGGGCGAGAGAGAGCCCGAGACAGGTGTGTGGCGTGCGTGGGGGTGGTGAACTGATGCGATGCGAATGCGATACGAGGCGTGCCGATCTGCTTCTGCTTGCGTCCGCGGATGGTCCACGACACGCGAGGACATCCGGAGAGATGGGCATTTGCAACTGGACAATGCCGGCCGGGGGACCTCTCGCAAAGGAGCCCGTATATGAATCGTATGCCCACGGTGCTATGACTGCGAGTCTGGTGAGAGGTATTGTGTTGGCTCTTGCTTGACAGGTGGAGCACGTCAGTACGAGACTGCTTTCATCAGTCAACTGGTTCAAACGATTTTTTTTTTAAAAAAAAAAACAAAAAAAGTTCGTTGGGGGTAGTACTTGATTATGTGAGCAAATTTTCATGATGATAGTTAAGCTGGCTTCAACACGGCGGTCGCTTTCTGGTGCTTCTAGTTCTAGAGCGTTTTTTAAACAGTGCGCACCCTATTCTTCTTCCTTTCGTGTGCGCCATCTTATTCCTGAATGTAAGCAGTACTAATGCGCTTGACTTTTGAGATGCCCAAGCCGCAAGCAGAAGCAGAAATGCCCTGGCCCTGGCTGGAGACTCTGTAGTCTCCGTTTTTCCATGAACGCCCGTAGCCGCAAAGCCTCTAGACCGTAGCGCATCACGAGTTACCGGTGTCGTGTTCGTTCTAGTCGCAGTTTTTTTTTCCCTTCTTTCAAACTTGTTCTACGAGTGGAATGCCAGCAACATTTGAGCACAGGGCAAACACATGCGGGTACAGTATAGCACGGTACGACATTAACACTTGTTCTACCACACTCATTTTTTGCGTACGTACCGTGCTACAAGATCTTTCAAGATAGTATCTATTTTCTACACCCCTTTCACCACAGGAAGTAAGAACACAGACCTTAACAAGGAAACAAATTTAGGGCCCAGACATAGCCCACAAGACATTGGTTAGTGTGATCGAATGATTTCATTGCTTATTTATTGATTAAAATATTTCTACACAGGACAGGCAGTGATTACAACGGGGCGCTGGGCTAACAATTTCTTTAGGGAAGCAGGTGGGCCGTCAGGCATCGATTGGGTACGGTTACCCACTGCTGCAGAAATTCCTCTCGCGGGGCGCTGCCTGCTCCAGGCCTCCAGCTGAAGAAGCCCCCACTAGCAGACGCATCATGATCTCTTTCATTCCTTGAAGAATGTGACCGCTGACCATGCTATATCTTCTGCTTCAATGCTTGACGCAGCTGGACCTTACTGCCGTCAATCCTTGCCTCCAGAATCTTGGACTTCACGCTGTTCTTCTGCACTCCTCGGGGCCAGTCGATGCATCCTTTTATAGCTCGAACAATGTCCGGGTTTAACAGGTCTGGCCTCCATTGCCCTGTGATGTGCGGACTGTCACACACTTCACTGTTCTTCAGGTCAGGAGATTCAGCAACATTTGACATCCTGGCATTTGATGATCTACCATTGAGTGTATTGGATCCCATTTTCTTTTGGTCGGCAGTGCTTGATGATCTCCATAGTCCCACGAATGATCTTTTTATTCCGAGACCTGCCTGTTGTTGCTGAACAAACTTCACTGATCTCACTATGTGCCTGATCATTGTCACAGTTTTCATCCCAATCAGTTCCACTCACAGAAACATCGTTTTCTCCGCCGAGAAGCCATTTACAGATGGTTCACTTCCCCTGGTGAATTACTAGACCCATTCTCCTCAACTTCGCTTACAGCTTCCCATCCACTATCATCTTCTGCCGCCTCATTTCGGTGCGAGGCTGATTGCAATATATGCTTGGCTGATTCTCCAAGAACATGTCTGTTTCAGGACTAGCTGTATGGGCTCTTGATGCACGACTCTTGGGCCTATTTCCGTTACATTGCACAATCACCTTCTCAGCAGTATCTTCTCTTTGCTTGAGTTCTTCAAATACAGCAAAAATGTCTTCTGAAGGAGGCGGCGGCTTATAAGAGAACTCCTTGATACCATTTATCACCGAAGAGGAGATGGCTTTTTGAGCCTCTCTGCTTCCCTTTACCGTTCCTTTTTCTATATTACAGCCTGGCTGGGAACGAAGGAAATCCTCAAGATCATACTGAAGTTTGCTCAGCTGAGAATATTTATTCTCAAGTGTTAGCTTTGCATCAAGAAGCTTCATTTGTACCCTCTCTTCACGCCAAACCTCAGCCATCTGGAGCATCTTCTTCTCTTCCTCCAATTCATCTCTGAGCTTCATCGATTCATTTCTCATAGCCTCAACCTCAGCTTTGTCTTCTGCGATCTCCTTCGCTAATTCATCACAAACCTCTTCCATGAGCACACGTGCCTTCCTCTCCTTCTCATAATCTTGCAAATAACGCTTTGCAGAAAACTTCATCTCAGATAGATCATTGTGCAGTTTGGAATTCATCATTTCTGCCCGCTGTCGCTGTTTCCTCTCCCGGTTCAGTTCTTCCTTAACAGCATCTAAGATGTGGTGAAACTTATCATGTTCCCTGCTCTTCAAAGAAGCCTTTTCCTCTGCAATATTTTTCGCCAAGTGATCAAGCTGCTTCTTTGTAGATCGACACTCTGTTTCAAGCTCATGAATCCGGTCCTGAGCCGCCATAAGCTCTGCCCTCAGTAAATAGATTTCTCCATCTTCCCTCTGGCTGTGTTCAATGTAATCATAATCTGCACCCCGGGAAGCTTTCATGAATTGATGGTTCCACTTTGTTGCCATTTCTGTTTCTATTTGACGCACTGCAGAATGGGCTTCCATCTATTTGCAGTAAAAATAATGTGTCAGATCAGATAGGAATTAGTAATAAAGATTTTACAATGGCTGTTCCTTCAGAACATAATTTAGTTATGTAAGTAGCGTACCTCTTGTGGGATATTGCTAACACTCCTATTCCCTGTCCTGCCCTGGATAACTGCTTTATATTGCTGACAATGGTCAGGTGTGTGTGGGCGCTTTGAACTGGACTGCAGTTTTACAATGCATGAACTGTTAGCTGAGCAGTTACATCAAGAAAAAAGGAAAGATATACTATTATGGTAATGCATGTGAAATGGGATGATGACATAGAGAAGTAGATCAACTGAAGCAATATTTATGCCCTCATTAAACTTTTCTTTAGCAAGGAGGATACCTTCATCAAAACAATTAGAATGGCAATTGACAAGGGCTATCTAGGGACCACTGGCCACAATACCTATATGCCTACACTAAAACAAGACTACAGGTCTACAGGAGTACTTATATCATGTCATGGATTGAACTCATCATTTTGTGTGAAAATGACGAAAAGATCTAAAAGTCAAATCAATAACCTGAACGAAAAGAATGTAAAATGGACCAAACCAAAAACTGAATTAACTAGATCTAGCATAGGACAAAATAGCACAACGTTGTCGCTTTTAATAACGGAAAATGGACTCGTTATCCTAAAAGTGTCAGGTAGATATCGACATCTGCAAGTGATTCCAATGCTCAAGGTACCCAAGTGGCCAAGTATGAGAGCAACAAGATGGGGAAAAGTAATATGCAGTTTGGAAAGTTTGCTCGATGTGGATGAGTATCCCAAAACCTGATCTATAAGGATGTTCCATAGCACGGGTTTCCTAAAAAACTCAGAATTATCCCTCCAACCATTGGGCTTAGAGATGGTGTAACTCTTATAATAATGTCAAACATAATGTGTCAGCACAACTTGACCTTATAATCATGAAACCGTTTTTTTAGTTTAAGGGCCGCCACCCCTGCCTTTTATAGTATTACCCAAAAGACAATTCATTACAAGCACTGGGGTGGGTAAACACCCTTCGAATGAAACGAAAACCTCAGATAATCATGAAACAGTTCATCATGGATGCATAAACATTAGCATTTTTCTCTGAGTCTAAGCAAAGCACCAAAACTGCATACACAACAAAGGTTTCACCGCCATTGGAAGGGCACAATACTAGTTTAACCAAAGTAGTGAGGTAATGTATTGGCACTCTAGAGTATGCCAAAACAGATCGATATAAGTCTGCAAAATTCTATGCAGCTTCCATAAGAGAAGCAGTGCGTGTGTACCCGACACAGTCCATTCCCAACAATTCGATACCGACATTTCTCCCAAACCGCAGGAAATGATGAACTATGTGCCAAACTTGTCAGTTGTGTGCACTACCAACACAGCGACACCAGCTACGCTACCAAAGCAGCGCCATCTACAACAACCCTAGACCAAAACAATCTCGACGCACAAGCACATCACTGTCAGAGATCTCGCGGCATGCATGCTCACCTGAGCCCTACTCCGTCGCGCCGTCCCAGTCCCCTGCGGCGGCGGCCCCTGCGGCGGCTGCATTCGCCACAGCGCCGCGCCGATCTCCCTCACCGATAGGGCAGCAGCAGCGCCCGCGCCCGGACGGGAGACAGAGCGAGCGCCCGCGCCCAGGGGCCACCGGACGGGCGGGGTGTCCGGAGGAGGGTGTGATGGCGGCGGCGGCGGCGGCGGCGGCGGGGGTGGCCCCCGGCGAACGGCCGCGAGAGACGGGTTTCTGGACGCGCACCCTGCGGGCGCGGCGGCGGGAGGACGCGGACCCGGGCCGCGGCGGCGTGGTTGCCGACGACGCCGCCGCCCGCGGCTCAGGGCTCGCCGGAGGCGGCAGGCGGCGGGCGCGGCGGTTGCCGGGGCGCGCCATGGACGGACGGGGACGGACGCGGCCGAGGCGCCCGGCGAGTGGATGGATGGATGGGTAGCCGGGGTGGTGGTGGCGGGGCGGGGGCAGTGTGGCACTGGCTCGGCGTGTGCAGCGCCGGTGTGGGGTGGGGTGGGGTGGGGCACTGGGGCGCGTGAGATCTGGTCTGGCCCTGGCCGGGGTATCCAACGCCGCGGGTATCGTGGCTGTGCGACACTGCGAGTACTGCTTGTGACTAGCAAATGGTAGCGGCCGCCGTCGTAGACGAGATCCGAGGACGCTTGGCAACATGGAAAAGTGGGTCGTGTCGGCTTCACTTGCACTCTTGCTGATCATCACAACGTGAATGAAATTCTCAAAGACTCAAACCACAGAAACTCCATTCAAGACCTGTGCGTCAGCCAGTTCTAATCTTATCGAGTTAAAGTTGCACAGCATGTGTTGATTTGGAAGTTGGAACCGGCGTGCCGTGAATTCGCTAGTCCGTGCAAAACTTTTATGTGCACCTTTAAACTTTTTAGTTCGAGTATTTGTACTACTTCTCAAAAAGAGTTGGAGGTGCACCTGATTGTCACCAATTTACACCGCTGGTCCTGGATCGCTAGTCCTGGATCAATATTCGTGCTCGTCGTTTCCTCTAAACTCATCTCACAACACGTCACGAGACCATGGCACATCGATCGATCTCCAGAATTTCCTACCCCGCCACCACACACATACGGTACAAGAACTTATTAACATACTATATAATCTGATGCATCTGTCAATCCGTGTAGCGTGGTGTAACACATAATCAAAGAGCCAGCAGTAATCATCAAAAGGATCGAACTTCCATCATCGCAGAAACTAGCGAGGCTTCAGAAAGGCGAACACCTGTGATCATCGTCCGGTCTCGGCGCTGTTCATCCACGGCGCCGACGAACGTACCAGCACGGAGGTGTGCCGTGCTCTTTTCACGAGCGTAATAACGGAAAGGGTTGCATCAAAATGATGGGTCTCATTTCTCGTCCGTGGACGATGTGATGTGCTCAGCTTGCCTGTACAACAATCGACCGACTGAAATAGGTGCCATGCCATGCCTTTGAGTCGCATCAAACATTATGAGTCCTGCATGCTTGGAATCTCATTGTGGACGTTGAGGCTGAAGCACATGAGTAGGTACTATAGTGCTCCCTGTTTATTCCGTACTTGTTTGATCCTTTTTCTTTCTGTGACCATAGCAGTAAAATAGTTAGGGGTATGTAACCATTTTCCAAAGTCCAATAGTTCCTGTAAGGGTACAGCTAGTTAGTTCCAAGTTCCTAGTTACTAGTTTACAACAACATTGCAATTAGGAGTACATTGCTTGTAGACAAACTAGATTCCCATCCCTAACTGTTGGGCTATCCAGTCTAAGAATTTTTTTATTAAAAGTTTCCATAAGTTCCTGCAGCCCATTGGAGGCCCAGAGTTTTGTTACTTTGATGGTTGGACCAATTCCCATCCCCTGTCCACTGCACAAATGGACAATTCAGGGAAAAACCCAAACGCAAACGCAAGAGCCTATTCATGGGCCTTGTTTGCTCCCCCTAGTGAGCCCCGTTTCAACCATCGTCTCGGAGGCAGGCACACGTCTGAATCCGGTGATCAGACGTGTGATCTGAAACTGACCAAGCAAAAAGATGAATCGGTATTCCGTTCTCATCACATTTCTTTGGGGGCAGCTGGCGATCGGACGTCCTATGGCTGTCAGGCCCATAGGACGGTCCTAACCAAGGCCCAACAAATACGCAAAAGAGGAACCAACCAGCCCAACCGGGAGCCGCAAGTCGACAACGGGAGTCCCGTCTCCTTTCCCCAACAAAGACGCAACCGTGACTGCCCTCGACGGCCCCCCCATGGCGTACGGCGCTCGGGCGGCGTTCCAAGACGAGGCAACCAGCACCGCCGAAGCTGAAGCTCCAACGCGCCTCCTTCCCCTGCACCTGGGCCCGGCAACCACCTCGCCTCCTTCCGCCTCGCGGCCTCCCCGTTCTCCTAGGTCTCCACGGCGGCACCGGCCGAGCTCGGCATCGGCCAGTCACGGCGAGCCCCCCGAAGCTCCTCCTCCTTCCTCCGAAAAAATCGCAGCACGCCGCCCCCCTACACACCACCCCGTCCCCCCACACCTCCCCCTCGATTCAAAGAAAGTTGCCCCCCTAATGTCTCTGATCTGGATTTTTTTGAATTTTGAATGAAGCAGGTTCAGAAGAAAGCTGCCCCCAATGTCTCGCCCTCACATACTCCTTGGGATTGAGTTCCCACCAGACAAACATCCATATGCCCGTCGTCCTCCTCCTATTGTTGTAGAAGACTCAATGAACATGTTCTATCAGGCTCAAGGAGATGAAGGTGCCAGTTCCAGGACCATCCATAGCGTGCCTCAGGTAATAAAATATTCAGATTGGAAAATGCAACATTTATTTAGTGAACATGAAACATTATGGTTAGGCAGTATTACACATGTGTTTTAACCTTGGGATCATGTGCTTAGTGAACATGAAAATATGGAATAGCATGTATTCCCAAAAATAACAGTAGGTATTCAACATGATACATGAGACATTATGCCTTGCATCGGTGGGTTTTTAAAGCTTCATCTATTAATTCAGATTTGTTTACAGTCGCATTGCTTGCTGAAACATGCCCGGCACATAAATAAGCAGTTCACCGTGTTACCATTTTTAGGAAAATTATTAATAGGCATAAAACATGACAGAATTGCTGTGTGTCTGTGTCCAACTAAAATTATGGTGGTGCTGCTCTGGCAGCATGGAGGTTGTCACCTGCATAGTGGAGGAAGAAACCTTAAATTCAATCAGAATCTTGCTCTTTTTAGTATTTTCAACATGCTATTTGCTATTAATTCAACTTGCTGTTGCTACATAGTGCAATGCAAGCCTGCTGTATTTGTTTTTTGTTTTTTAATTCAGGGTGTATGTGTGTTTTCTAGCTTTGTACCAGTGCAACATACAATAATATCTTGTGCAACATGTACTCATACTGGTTTTCAACATTAAATTATGCAGACTATTGATAGTGGAAACATTCAACACCAGAATCTTGTTGGGCCAAACCAAAGGGCTGAAAACTCAAGCAACAACAACTGCAGCTTTGCGATTGTTGATACATCGCATGGGCCTGTTGTCGGCGGTAAGAAACTTTGCACTATAAATGCATGGCACACCTCTTTGGAAATGTGTGAATATTTTTTTTTCTAAATATAGCTTATCTCATTTGTGGTTCCTTCCAAGATATGGCTGTGGTCTTTATGTGATGCTTTATATGGATTTTTAGGATGGGATGAAGAAGACCACATATATTTAATTTGGCCGTTGGTGTTTTCCAATATCTATTTCTTTTTTTTTTTTTTTTCATTCACGTTTGGCATCACTTTTAGTTTTGGCCTACTCTTTTTTTTTTCAGGCGATGGTCGACTATACAAAGCATGTGGCTAGCCTCCTCCTTTAATCGCGAATGAACGAGATCTCAATGGATGACTTCATTAAGGAGAATCATTGAATTAGCCAAGGAGATCTCATTACTCTATGTGTAGTTAATCTAGTGATACTAGAGTTCACTGCGCAGTTGGGTTCCTCATATCCGATCATGATTTGGTTACTACACAATTGGCATGTGAAGTATGGAAGAAGCACATGCGTTTTTGTTTTGCCATTTTCTAAGACCAGAATCGACTATGTTGTACCGGTATTAGTGGCCTGTTGCAATTACTTAGATCATATGTTGCAATGCTGAAAAATCCAAATTAATATGTTTTCTGTCGCTACTTCTATCAAATGTTTCCATGGTTTTCGAATAATATGTTGCAAGTACTTACATCTTATGCTTCTATGCTCCAAAATAATATGTTGCAATGCTTCTTATTATATCTTGAGAGTGTCTCGATGGACCATGTTGAACTAGTATTATTTCACCGTTGCAAGTACTTCCTTATGATGTTGCAATGCTCCTTAAACATGTGAGTGTCTCGATGGACCATATGTTCAACTGAACTAGTGGCATGTTGCAAGTGATACATTGTGATGTTGCAATGCTCCATAAGAGGTTTCAAAGAAGAGTTCGAATGATTGGCGGCGAAGGTAGTCCGTCCATGTGTATGACATTTGAGGGGGCTTCTTGGGTGTGTTTGTGTCTCCTCTCTAGTACTCCTTGAGCATACTACCCGGTGCCACTACCTCCTTTCATACTGTGGAATCCATATCGCCCAGACGTCCGACGTGTGAGATACATCTAGACGCCGCTTTAGTTTTGAAACGCGTCCACCTCGTGAACACGAATAGAATAGGATTGGGATAGATTCGCTCCACTGCTCCACAATCCTCGTTCCCCACCGTGGCATTATCCTCATTACCCCATGCACCCTGATCCCCCAACCGTCGAGACTAGGCAGCCGCTTTGCGGCGGTGTAGGGGCTCCGCCTCTCGGCCCGGGCGGGCAAAGTGGCACTAGAATGGGAATGTTGCGCTGGATTCAGCGGTCGAGGAAAGGATAAGGGGAGCAACGTGCAGCACGGGCGGGTCGGGTTTGGCGCGGGTTGGGTCCTTTCGTCCCGTCTAGACACCCGGCCCGCTGTACACAATTACTTATTAGAGAGTGGTGTCGGTGTCTACCTCATCTACACTCGTCATTCACCAATCAACACATTTGGCATGGTTGGATTTCCTAGTGGCCCTTGCAATCCACTCCTTATCAATTTCTTGTTATTCTCTGCCCATGACGGGGCAGTAGTTTTAGTTCCCTCGATGATGTCAGTGTTCCTGCCCTAGTGCAATTGCACCGTTCTCTCCCGCACTTAAATCTCCCCCACGCCACATCCCTTAGCGGATATATGAGCAAAACTTGCATTGAACTAGGGTGCGGTCAAACCACCCAAGTCCCTCCCCTCTTATGGAGCATTGCAACATCACAATGTATCACTTGCAACATGCCACTAGTTCCAGTTGAACATATGGTCCATCAGACACTCACATGTTTAAGGAGCATTGCAACATCATAAGGAAGTACTTGCAACGGTGAAATAATACTAGTTCAACATGGTCCATCGACACTCTCAAGATATAATAAGAAGCATTGCAACATATTATTTTTTGAGCATAGAAGCATAAGATGTAAGTACTTGCAACATATTATTCAAAACCATGGAAACATTTGATAGAAGTAACGACGTAAAACATATTAATTTGGATTTTCAGCATTGCAACATATGATCTAAGTAATTGCAACAGGCCACTAATACCAAGTACAAACATAGTCGACATGTCTTAGAAAATGGCAAAACAAAAAACGCATGTGCTTCTTCCATACTTCACATGCCAATTGTGTAGTAACCAAATCATGATCCGGATATGAGGAACCCAACTGCAGTGAACTCTAGTATCACTAGATTAACTACACATAGAGTAATGAGATCTCCTTGGCTAATTCAGCGATTCTCCTTGATGAAGTCATCCATTGAGATCTCGCTCATTCGCGATTAAAGGAGGAGGCTAGCCACATGCTTTGTATAGTCGACCATCGCCTCGAAAAACAAGAGGGCCAAAACTAAAAGTGATGCCAAACGTGAATGAGTGAAATAAAAAAAAAAAAAAAAAAGAGAAATAGATATTGGAAAACACCAACCGCCAAATTAAATATATGTGGTCTTCTTCATCCCATCCTAAAAATCCATATAAAAAGCATCACATAAAGACCACAGCCATATCTTGGAAGGAACCACAAATGAGATAAGCTATATTTAGAAAAAAAAAATATTCACACATTTCCAAAGAGGTGTGCCATGCATTTATAGTGCAAAGTTTTACTTCGACAATGTGCCCATGCGATGTATCAACAATCGCAAAGCCGCAGCTTGTTGTTGCTTGAGTTTTCAGCCCTTTGGTTTGGCCCAACAAGATTCTGGTGTTGAATGTTTCCACTATCAATAGTCTGCATAATTTAATGTTGAAAACCAAGATGAGTACATGTTGCACAAGATATTATTGTATGTTGCACTGGTACAAAGCTAGAAAACACACATACACCCTGAATTAAAAACAAAAAACAAATACAAAGAGGCTTGCATTGCACTATGTAGCAACAAAGAAGTTGAATTAATAGCAAATAGCATGTTGAAAATACTAAAAAGAGCAAGATTCTGATTGAATTTAAGGTTTCTTCCTCCACTATGCAGGTGACAACCTCCATGCTGCCAGAGCAGCACCACCATAATTTTAGTTGGACACAGACATACACAAAGAATTCTGTCATGTTTTATGCCTATTAATAATTTTCCTAAAAAATGGTAACACGGTGAACTGCTTATTTATGTGCCGGGCATGTTTCAGCAAGCAATGCGACAGAAACAAATCTGAATTAATAGATGAAGCTTTAAAAACCCACCGATGCAAGGCATAATGTCTCATGTATCATGTTGAATACCTATCAAGTATTTTTGGGAATACATGCTATTCCATATTTTCATGTTCACTAAGCACATGATCCCAAGGTTAAAAAACATGTGTAATACTGCCTAACCATAATGTTTCATGTTCACTAAATAAATGTTGCATTTTCCAATCAATATTTTATTACCCGAGGCACGCTATGGATGGTCCCGAACCGCACCTTCATCTCCTTGAGCCTCGATAGAACATGTTCATTGAGTCTTCTACAACAATAGGAGGAGGACGACGGGCATATGGATGTTTGTCCGGTGGGAACTCAATCCCAAGGAGTATGTGAGGGCGAGACATTGGGGGCAGCTTTCTTCCGAACCCGCTTCATTCAAAATTCAAAAAAATCCGATGACGGAGACATTAGGGGGCAACTTTCTTCGAATCGGAGGTGTGGGGGGACGGGGTGGTGTGCTTGGGGGCGACGCGGCTGCTGCGATTTTCGGAGGAAGGAGGAGGAGCTCGGGGCTCGCCGTACCTGCCGATGCCGAGCCCAGCTTGCCGCCGCGGAGACCTAGGAGAACAGGAGGCCGCGGCGGCGGAGGCGGAGGTGGTTGCTGGCCGGTCCGCAGGGAAGGAGGCGCTGTGGAGCTCACCGGGCGGTGCCGGTTGCGTCGCCTTGAACGCCGCCGAGCCGACGCCATGGGGCCGCCGGGGGGCGACTCACGGTTGCGTCTTTGTTGGGAAAGGAGACGGACTCCGTTCGCCGACTGGCGGCCCCCGGTTGGGCCGGTTGGTTCCTCTTTGCGCCGTTGGGCCTTGGTTAGGACCGTCCCTATGGCCCGACAAAATATAGGACGATCGACCGGACGCTACCGCCCCATTTCTTTCCTCCATCCCGCAGCTCGCGAAGTTTTCAACTGCTTGTCAAGATTGGTGGCCCGGGGCCGGGTCACTTTCGCCTTGTGTCCAATAAACAAAAGGAAATTGAGCGGACTGCCCACGAGGCCATTTAAAGTAATATTTGGTGTGGAGTAAACCATCGACCCGCACGACGTCCACGTCATCAATTATTTTGGCCGTTCGATTCGCGTCCGACGGTTCAGTTGCCTCCTCCGCCTCATATATAACATCGGCCCGGTAACCCCTAACCCTAACCACGCCCTCGCCTCCCGGCCGAACGCCTCTTCCCTCGCCTACTCTCCCTACTGCAACGGCGACGGCGCTGCGAAGCGCGCTGGCGGCGGCGGCGACGGCTTCCTTGGCGGCCCGCGACGGCAAGGCTGGCGGGCGGCCGCGAAGCGCGGGCGCTGGCCCGGCCAGCGCTGACAGCGGCCAGCCCGGCCGGCGCTGGCGCGCCGGCCGTTTGCCGGGGCGAGGTAGGGCGACGCGGCGGACGGAGGCCGGCGTGGCTGTGCGGTCTCCCCTCTCCCTCTCCCTCCTTCCGCCGCCTCCCCCGTCGTGCCCTCCTCTCTCCACGACGCGTCTAGGGCGGGCCCCACCGCCGGGCCATGACCATGCGGGCGGAGCGCACCACGACGCGGGCGTGCTTCGGCAAGCGCTCCCTCCCAAAGGCCGGGCCGCCAAAGACCGCAATGCATGTCCAGCATGGTGAGTCATCGCGACGCCTCTTTCTCTCCCAACTTTTCCCCTATGTACAAGTTCTTTGATTTGTGCCTTTTTTTTTACCTAGCAAGATGTTAGCCACATCTCTTGGTTGTGATGGAATTGTTCGATGAGCAAATCTATAGCAAAGTTTGCCTTAAAATTCCTTGTACAGCTATTATGATTGCAATTGTCAAGATTAAATCTTATTGGCATGGAAGGTCCATGTGTCACCAAAGCCCACCAAATGTGGATGGAAAATTTAGATGTTATAAACTGCCATGGTCTCGAATCATTGTAGTGGGAAAAACCATTCTAGGGTCATTGAGTTTTGAGGTGGTTTGTATGGTAGCCAACATGCCTTTAAGCTCGAAGTTGATGAACACATGGCGATTAAAAGATTACTGAGGCCACTAGGAATCATGTCACAGGTTCGTGGTGATAACAGTGCAAACGAAACTAATCGCTACACTCTATCAACATGAACAAGGTTAGGCTTCGTGTTCTTTTTTTGGTGGTTTTTGTTTGTGGCCTCAACGTAAAAACAACATGATGTTATTATAGGCCATAGGACATTCCGTATTTAAGACATGTATTTTGCCCCACGCCTCATAAAAATAAATATAGACTATGATTTGTTTTTGTGACTTTTTGTCGTGCTCAAAGCCCGAAAGTGTTCAAAGCCTTAAAAAGCGTGGTTCTACTTTGTATTTTATAAGAATAGTACACCGGACCATCAAATATATGTGAATGGATTGGGTTCTACTACTTTTGCAAAAGGTAGCACAAAATAGACATTTCTTCGATCGATAGATTGTCCCAACAGATTTCTAAAAAGATTCCCACGCCGCCCACACTTTGTTAGTTTATAACAGGCTACTGTGGCAGTTGTGAAAAGATACCTATGTTCCATGAAATAAATTATGGAACAAGGCCGTTAGGTTTCCTTGTCCCTGTTCCTATGGTTATCTTCCTCTATATACTCGAGTCCCGCTATATTGCTACCAGGCTTTGGTGTGACAAAATGCTTAAGGAAGCGAAGACCCAAGAGAAACAGAGAGAGTGGACCATTGCTTACCTTTTGTGCCCTCTTAGTCTACAGTAATCAATATGTTACAGGCCAACTTGCAAAAACAAATTAAATTGCTTGCTCTATGCTACCTTTTTCAGACTACGATCCTAGGTTGATTTGGATAAATCATTGCTACTAAGATAATCTTATCCTATATTAATGTTACCCTATACTGTCTAATATAATCTTCCCATGAATGTGTAAACCTCTCAGCATTTATATCTTGTGTGGTTTATAAATTATAACAGGGTCATTACTTCGATGTAGGGTCGCTACTATTACACCTAATTGTGCCATGCCTGAGGATTGGGCGTATTATGTTCTACATGGTGCTGCTCTAGAGGTACAGAACCATGTATGTTTGCTCCTTCCAACAGTTTCTGTTTGAACTACAGAAAAGAAAAGTTTTCAGAAAGATCAACGCTCTATTCTTATTCACATGCCATTTTTATCTCTATCTAGACTGATGAACTGCATTTTCTTTTGTTACATTCTACATGAAGATGTTATTCCTAAGTTTTTAGAGGATTTTAAGTTCTCTGCACTTATTAATTTTCCCTATGGCATCACAGAGCCCATTGCCTGCTATGCCATCTTCCAAAATCTGATTTTTCACAGAGCCCAATGCTTTCAAAAAGAAAATTTGATAGGCTGCATGCTTGCCACCTAATTTTTTTTTCTATTTTTTTGTTGTGTTTAGTAGCTTCCTTTTCTCTTCAGGGACTATGTTAGCCGGTCAAAATCTTTATGGGCCCTTGGTATGTTTTCAGTGTCAGTTCTTGCTATTTTGAAACAATCATCGCCCCTGTTTAGAAAAATTTAACCTATTTTACATATGCAAAATCCATAAGGTAAATGACCACCTTTCTATTCAAAACATCCTTTTACGACTTGCTCCTACTGCTTTTTTAGTTGTGTTCACCCAGGTCGTGATGTCAAGTTTTGGATGGGTTCTAATTCCTTCATATGGCTTTCTAACTGGACAGGTCGGTTCTGAAAATTGCAGGTCTCCATATTATTCCTTATTCAATGATTATCATTTTCGTTTGACTAGGTGTCATCGCATCTTTAGGATTAAAGGGTGCCATATCCAACATTGAGTAACACAATTTATCACTTTTTCATGACATCTTTCTGTTGTTCCACTTACCAGATGCGAAACATGCTTCGACTTGAATTGAAGGGATGACAAGTGTTATATATATCAAAGGCATTCCTGTCACCAAGTATAGCAGCCGGGTCACCTTTTTCTTTATATACCTTGTGATTTTTTTGAGCTGAGCAATGTGTCGCTATGGAGTAATTCACTATGTTTGCAGGATGGAAAGAGGTTTCGCTAAGTTCAGAGATACCATTTCGAACTATGGGAAAGAAGTATCAAGTGGTGCTCAAGTCAGTAGCAGGCTAAAGACACTACGGCTCTCCTGATGCATGCCATTTCGAACTATGGGAAAGAAGTATCAAGTGGTGCTCAAGTCAGTAGCAGGCTAAAGACACTACGGCTCTCCTGATGCATGTGAGTATGTGACCATACAGAGTGGTTCTCATTCAAGGTAGTGTATACATTTCCAATGCATTCTAAAGTAAAATCTCGATCATTCGTACAAGCTACTTGGTCCCGTAAATTATACTCGAAAATCTATATCACTACTTATTATACTCTTCCACTCACACATTAAACTCACTGTATCCATTCACTATCTACAGGTTGCATATGATTCCACCCCTTCGAACAAACTACTAATGACCAATGAGAACACCATGTCATGTATACTCTACAGCCAACACATGGCTACATGACCGGTTTGTAGCTTGTCTTTTGATCATGTAAAGCGGACCTACGTCCACCGACTCAGATGGTATAATTTGCACCATAATTATGGAACTCAGATGGTATAATTTCTGATGTAATATATTAGCTATATTACCTGTGTCCATACTAATGCTACTTAGTTTACTCTATGCTTCCGGTCTTTCTATTTTCCTTATTACCATAGTGTATATCAAATTGTTGCCACAGAGGTCCGTCACACCCAACAATGGTAATCCTCTTATTAGTATGTATCATCTCTTCCAATTATCCTCTTCCTTATTAATGATTACTGAATGCCATCATGGATACTGTATGTATGCATCCAACTGTCATCTACACCATTCTCTAACCTTGCATGTATGTAAGATATAAGATAATTGATCTTTCCTAAAGCCCTATGTACTGCGTACAATATGCACTATGAACTATATCTCTAAATGTGTGGCCCTTTTGGTAATGTGTGGCCCTTTAAGTTCTGGCTAAGAACTGCAGTTTCAGTTCGCTTTTGTGATATATCTGCATGTACTTTGAACAAAGTTCACTTCCTGTGTATACATTTGGTGCTGCAATTATTAGTTAAGTACATTACATTTTCTTTAACAATGTTCATGCAGCCATTGGCCGCCGCATGGGCGCGCGATTCACTAGTGACCAAGATTGCGGTTAGGTTACCCGTCACCCGTGCACGTCCGGTCCTCACGCGGCCTCACCTCACCTGCCCGACTGCAGCTCAGGGACCCAGGCAACGACAACGAGTTGCCTCCTGAGCTAGGAATTCTGAGCTCTCATATAAGGGTAGAGTGGCGAACGCTTCTTTTCTTTTTCTTTTTCCCCTGCTGGTGAAAGCTGTGGACGTCTTGGAACAAGTTGGTGGAGTTGGCGATCATGTCGGGGGTTTTTTTTTTATCATGGATTAAGGAGTAATTGATTTTTTTAAAAAAAAAACTGAGGCGACTGTTTCAGTAATTGTATGCTAATGTCAGATTGAACACCTGAGCCCACACGTGCACCCGATGTGCTGAAGAACAAGCTCTTTCCTTGAAAAAAATTTTCTTGACTGCGACCTCCTCTTGGCTCTTGCAAGCGCTGCCAAAATTGTCATACAAACACAGGAATACAGAGAGAAACGTGCATGATAAACGCTAAAACCGTGCTCGTGGAGCACCGAAACTGGGAACTCCGACGCTTTTCTACTCACGTGTGCTGAGAGCCTGAGGCCGGACAAAATAAGATTCTCTGTCTTCGACGGGAAAGTTTGGTCTGATAGCCTGGAGATGGAGCCTCGCCTCGTCTCTGACGCCGTCCTTACACAGAAAAACTACTAGAATATCAGGAAATCCAGACACATTTCCATGTTATGTTTACAATCTGACAAGTTAACAATTAGGCGAATTCAAAAGTGACAAGGAAACGAATAAAGAAAGACGAAGGCACTCTTTTTATATCAGGAAAAAAAAAACTGGATTTTTTGAGTTTATTATGCTAATCCAACCTAATCTTGCGCCGACGACATGCAAGGTTACATTTTAGAGTTCAAGACAACGGCTACAAACACGAGCTTCACCAAACTGTTGAGCTAACAGTATGTTATTCTACTGCTTTCAGAAGCATGTTTCATTGCTGCGTTTTGTTTGTATTTTGTAGCTGGTCTCTTTCTCACGAGGACCACAAAACGGAGCAGCTGCAAACCTTTTGGCTACCTTACCTAAAAGCTGCAGCGAGCTTTGTTCAGTTTCAATGTATGTATCTTTTTGACTTGTTATTTTTAAAAGACTTTTCTGAATGTATGTATGGTCACCAATGCCGATCAAAATGAGGCTACTCCGATCCTATTCTGTAAAGCCGAATTCCGATGCGACATTTTTAAAATTGATTTATGCAAACAGTATTCACAAGGCAGCGGCAGAGACCAACTGCAAGAGTGATGCCAGCAATGACGCTGAAATCCTCATGCGAGTCACAATTGATTCATGACATCCTTAATCAATTTATACGCTTGTTATCCCTGGTTGAAACTAATGCACCCGCCCATGTATTTTTATCCATTCTAGTGCACCACGTAATAATAAGTTAACTCATCTTTTGTTGTAAAAAAAAAAAAGTTCATTCATCTTTGTTCAAAAGCTGGAAAATTTCGATAAATTAGTGCCCTCGGTTGGAAACAAAGCAAGGTTGTTACACGTAATAGTAAGTTAACCCATCTTTGTTGAAAAAGCTGGAAAATTTTCGATAAATTAGTGCCCTCGGTTGGAAACAAAGCAAGGTTGTTACACCTAGCCGACCAAGCAAATTTGGTCTCTACTCTCATCACCTATTCTCCTGGTGGCTTTCTACTTTGTGATACATCTTTCGGTGAAAGAGGAGTCCCATAGCGTCAGTATCATCCCTTTTCCCTTGTTTTTTGTCGTGCACTCCATTCGATCCTGCATTTTTTTCTCCGAAGGAACGTACTGCATTTTTGTACGAGTACTCCGTATCATGTGTTCTCTCGAGATTCATTTTAGAATTTTATATATTTTGATTTCACAATCCGTCTTATTCAATTTTTTATATAAATATTATTTATTTTGTTATAACTTACTTTTATTATTAAAGATACTTTAATAATGATTGTTATAGTTTGCATAAATTTTTGAATAAGACAAAATATCAAACACAATGTCTGAAAGTAAAAAAATTACTCTTTTTAAACGGAGAGAGTAAAGTATACCAACGTCATTTTCATGACCTCGAGTGCCCAGACAATGAAACATCAGTCTGGTAGTATATGGTATCTGCCGCTGCCTTGTGAGTTCTGACTAGCTGCGCATGCTCAGCCCCAGGTCTCTTTGCCTGCATCAAAGAAAAAAAAAATCATTTATATTCGTGAGCCATCAGAGTTCAGATGCAGCACGAGTGTGTCGGCCGTCACACTCACATTCGTGGGCTTTTGGAGGACACGAACAACAGCCAAGCGAAGGTCAAGACCGACCGCTATCAATCGCACCTCACAGGGACAAGGGACAGAAATTCAGAATAGAACTGAGCCGCACCCACCCGCACGCAGAATTTCTGAACTCGTGTGCTGTACCGACAGTTTCAGGTCTTCAGGCGCCCGGCCGGTGTACTTACCAGAATGAAGATGGTAGGGGAGCTAAATAATTAATTATGCCACGACACGCTAACGCGCCTAACCACATGAAGAAGCAGGGACTTAATCAAAAGCGATTCGACCCGATTAATTTGAGATATCCCGTTCACATTCACTGTCCGCTGTCGATTCCGTTCAGTTTTGCTTTTCTGACGATCTTACTGCTGGTGATGCGCACGCAAGTGAAGAATTCTGAATTCGTCGGATCAATTGCATGACATGGCAGCATAACAAGGGATTCAGACCGGTAGATGCCAAGGTCAAGCGAAGTATCAGAGCTGGGCGGCGGCACTTTCTTATCTTGAACAAGCTAATAAGAACACGGGAACTTCCAATCGTGCGTTACGTAGAGCAACGGCCGGCGTTTCCGAATCCACCAGGCTACTAGACGAAACCTGCAAGAGTCGTAAAGGAAGCGAGAGCACAGAGTGGCCCGTGCGGTCACTGACTGACCTAGCTATGTCCACGGGTGGGAGAGAACTCCGGCACGTCGTCTCTCGTTCTTCTTTACGTACAGAGCTGTTACACACGCCACTGGAACCGGGCACTTGCCTGGAGAAAGAGACACTTTTATGCACTCCAACTCCATATTGTCATGCCGCCCAAACTGCTTTGCTGGACCAAGACGGCAAGACCATGCTCTCAGTTTCTCGGCCTACCACGAAACATGCTCAGCCAGCCGTCGCCGGTTATGAGTCATGACTAGTACTCCAATCCTATTGGCAACTGCCAAACGCATGATATATACGCCGTCTCTCTGGTGCAGAGGAAACAGAATCTCTGCAATGAGCCTAATTCCATATTCGGATGTGTGTGCCAAGTGGCAACTAGCTCAATGTATCTCTGGAAGTCAGATAGAATTGTACTAGGACTTTTTGCTGTTCGCCCGCCCCTAGTTTCCTTTGCGCCATCGTCAAATCATCTAAGTCAACTGGTCCCTGACGTACATGACCGCGGCTGGTCACCGGTGTGCTCGTACATACAAGCTGCACCGATTCATCGGCCAGCTCATCCTATCCTGCACATTGGGTCCCAGACACCACCGCTAGGAAATTTATCGAAATGTCTCGCGTCAGAGTGGCGTCATACGGAACAGGAACGCCGAAATGTACGCCTCACCGATCGAGCCCGATCAAATCGGTGGGCTGTAGCCGTTGGCTGGCTGGCTGGCTTTTTTGTTCACTCAGGCCAAGTGGCCAATGCAACCTGAACCTGACAGTTTTCCTATCCTACTATGTACCAACCATGCAGGCAGAACGGTAGGTCGCGGATCGCACATCGCAGTTAGCTCGCACGTCGGCTTCTCGTTGCAGGTTTGCTAACTCTAAAATATAGGGTTCGTCGTATCTTTCTCATGAAAAAAAATGTCGTCGTCCTTGAGTAGTACCTGCAAACAAAACGGCGACATCTGTCATTTCCATCCCATAACCTAATACAGAACGTAACACTTATACACTACACAGATTAAACTATTGGAGTCATCATGAATTCATGGTGCAGTGCCGCTAGTAGTAACCATAATCACCAGCAGGCCAATGTGCATCGACATCCAGCTAGCTCGCACCAATGTGCATCCACATCCAGCTCGCGCTCTTTGCATGTGACGATCTTCGGTCCTTGGCAGCCAAGTCACCGATGGAACGAACGAACGTACGTGCCCAGAAATTGCAGGGTTGGCACTGCTAACGGGGCGGATCCACGCCCCGGCTAGGGGTTGCTGTAGCCCGGGGCGCGACCTAAATTATCTACATGCAAATTTTTCCCTGGCATGTAAATCCTTTAATTTTAGCCTTAAAATAAAGTGTTCGTACTAATTAGCCCTCCTCAGATCCTAAAAATAGTTTGTCCTTAACTAATTAAATTCTCTCTCGAGATGGTGTTTTACGGATCCGCCACTCTAACCGATCGAAATCTACTCGGAACAGCGTTGCCACACCGGCGGCACCGAAACAGAACACCGCTGCCGGCTGCGGCACCGCGGCATGCAAACACACCCGTGGTGTCCCAGTCCCAGCCGCAAAACCAAGCGCGCGCGCCGCGGCTAAGCAACTCTGGGTGCTGGGTGGCGCCGACGCGCCGTGTCACTAGCACAGAGCGGCGCGGCGCTTGCCCGTGGCCCGCAGGGGAATCCCCCTGGAAACGCCGCGTTCCCACCGGGCCGGCGGGGCCCTCTTCCTCCCGAGATCCCCCGCGCCTCCGCGTTCAGACCCGTGGACCCCGCGCTGCCAGCCCGCTCGGCACTTTCCAACTCGGCGTACACGCAGGATTTACACGGCCACGTCGGAGTCCGGCACCGCGCGGGGAATGGTCGCGCCTGCCTAAGTCGCCGTTCCCTCAAACTATAAGAACTCCCGTGCCGAGCGAGCCGGTCGCACAAAGACCACCAACCTAATCATCCGCTTCGCAGCGCAGCAGCACCACCACCACCACAGCGGGCGGCGCCGGCAACGACATCGACCGAGCAAGATAGAGCAAGAAGAAGAGGAAGGACGCGTATCCATCAACCCATGGGCAACTGCGCCGTGACGCGACACGCGGTGACGTCGTGGGCGGACGACGGCGAGTGGGACGTGCCGTCCTCTGCGGCCGAGGAGGAGGCGGCCGCCGCCGCCGGGACCAGCGGGAGGAAGGACCACGACCACGCAGCGGCGGCGGAGGTGACCATCAGGATCTCCAGGAAGCAGCTGCAGGAGCTGATGGAGAAGAGGGCCGGTGGCCTCCAAGGCCTCAGGAGCCGCCGGGCCGCCGCGCAGCTGCTGGCGGACGTCATGAACGCCGGCCAGGTCTACCACCATCTCCACCACTGCAAGGCGGCGCACTGGAAGCCCAAGCTGCAGAGCATCCCGGAGGCCGCCGTCGAGTCATGACGACGCGCAAAGCTAGCTCACGACGCGCGTCGCACGGCAGTTGCAGTAGTGCTGCCATGGCGTTTTGCCTGCCTGCTTCCTCCTCTTCATCTTATCTTCGGTTGCTTCTTCACAGTTGCAAATTGGCAGCTTTCCATCGGGAGACTCACCGTGTCATTCTTTTTTTAGTTTGGATGCAATATGCGACGAAGAACCATGTACAGAAGTAGGGATTAGTAAAGGAAAGTGTGAATTTGTTGAGCAACTACCCATGTTTTACGTAGCAGAGCATGATCAACAACTCCTAATGGTCAGCTACACTATGGTCTACTACAGTTTTTGGCGATGGGTCCCCTCCGTTTTGTATGGTCATGTTACCATTACCATGCAGAGTCAGGACTCAGGACTAAGCAAATTATGTACTAATACATTCTTATTTAGCTTGTGCTTGACGCAAGAGGCAACTGGTATATGTAAATTTTATATTTTAGGATTTGTTTGTTTTTTGCTTATTGACCTTACTGTGTGTACTATATTCGCCCTGCCGCCCTGGGAACTTGTTTACATCGAGAGAAAAAAATATCAGGGACCTTCTTCAGGCTAAAGATGATGAGCAAGAGCTAGTGACAAAAATTCAGTAAAAAGAACTCACTAGTAGTTAGGAAAAGGGAGCGATTTTTGGTGAGAATTGAGCACTTGACCCAAAAAGAAAGAACTCTAGCAATGAAAATGCGCAAATGGCGCCTTATCGCCTCATCATTCTGTCGGGGCCACCACACCGAAATGATCCACACACTTCGCAGGTCAGAATTTACCACAAAACCCGCTTAGTGCTTACAAGATGGTGATGGAGATCATAAAAATGACCGATCCACATTAGCAGTAGGTGCGCACCAACACGTTGACAAGACGAGGTCCAAATCAAGGTTGCTCGACGTAGCAATCAGTCGATTAACTCGATCTCATGTGGTGGCCGTAGTGTTGCTGTGGGTTTGACCGCAGGTGTTGTGTTGCTCTCTGGGCCCCGCCAAGCTCCGGAGCTCTGGAACTCGGCGTTTCCAGCAAAGTGACTACTGCACTCTGAATGTATTTATGCTAACCACTATTTGACACGACGTATTTTTTTCGGTGTCCTGAACTTTCAGTCCGGTGGTGGTTAACAGATGTAGAGCAATTATATTAGGTAGGTGAAGTGATTTTTTGGTGGACTTTTGGGATACGAATTGTAGCCTTACAGAAAATAAAAAAAGGACGAAACACAGGACTAGGCTGATTCTAAAATGACGTAATAACGTACGTCCCACTTCCACACTCGATCTTCTTGCGATTGTAGAATGTTAAGCCTGAAAATACAAATAAAAGTCACTCGAGGTATTTATTTGTGCGAACGGATGTTAATTAACAAAGGTTATCCGTACAAATTAACTAGTTAACTAGTGTTGAGTGACGCTAGCTAGAAGCTGGATTATAAAATCAAGTGAAGCAATCGATTATATATAGCTAGTTGAGTCCTGCGATTCAATGTGCAGATATGCTGATGTGTATATATCTGCATAAACAAGAATGCTCGTGCCAATTGCATGCAGGAGATGGCCACAGATTATACAAATATACACATACAGCCTGCCTAATTGAAATCCATCTAAACGGAACACGTGAAATGGTATATAATCCTATATATATCTTGTGGGTGTCTTCATGATTAGCAAAGGTACGTACGTAAGCATATGTTTTGTAACGCCGCAGCATGCTCGTCAACTAGCAACAACTGTTATTATGGAGCACTAGTGTTATCAAACTCGGATGGTTGTTTCGTTAATTTGGACTAAAAGTTCTTGATCCGTTAGTTTAATCAAGGTTTGAACTAATCATTGTTGCCTTCCTAGGTTAATTCAACATTGTTCATATATATTCCGGAGTTTCAGACTTCCTTTGTCAACTATATATTGTTTTGATCGGCCACCAAAATAGGCGGAGTTAGCTAGGTGGCATGTTTGACCATCAGAGTAAGGCCCATCTACTTGCAAAAGTATTCAGCTCAAAAAAAAAAAAAACCCAATTTTTTGGCAAAAACTTTTATACATATAGTGTATATATGTATATATGTACTGAAAAATAAAAAACAAAATAAGAGTAAATGAATAATATGTGAAAGTTTAGCCCAAAAACGTTACTATGCATTTTGAAAATATATCTATGTAGTGTTGTGCCAAATATTAGGCTTTGTCAAAACAACTTATACCCTTCTAAATTTTGAATACCCACCCTTAAAATTCTGCGCTCGCCACTGTAGACCATAGACCATACCACTCTAAGAGTTGAATCAATATTAGAACTATAGTAGATATTCTATCTAATATAATACATATGGAGCACTCTATCATCTGTCTTATTATTTTGGACTGCTCAACTTCCAACGGTTCCAACATGACAAGGCATCCGAATTTTGAAGTGTCAAATTTGAATCGGGTAGTACAGGTTTTACCTAGTGAAAAATACAACTACAATTGAAAACAATTTTCTGGGGACCCTGCAGATTATAACACTTGAGAACGCGATGATCCAATTTCAACCGACATAGTTGGAAGCAGTGAGGACCCAGTTGCATTTCCAGCCAGACATATTTCTAACTAGTCGGAATCTACTCCCTCTGTCCCATGGAGTTCGTCGTTTTTTTTTTTTTTGAACTTCATGGTTAACCATCCGTCTTATTCAAAATATTTATGCAAATTATAAAATAAATTAATCAATATTCAAGTATCTTCGTTGATAAAATAAGTCATATCAAAATAAATTACATTTGTGCAAAAAAAATTTGAATAAGACGAAGCATCGAATAAGATGGCGACTAATCCGCGGGGTGACAAACTCAAACTGGGGCGGAGGGAGTAGTTATAATAACCGAACCCGGCAAAAAAAAAAAAAAAAAAAAAACGGTTCGAGCGGATCCGTTTCAACTGCTTGCCATGAAAACAGTTATCTCACAAAGACAGTTAAAAATAATAATAATAATACAACCAGATATCAGAAATGTAGAAGGTAGGCCGATGGAACGGTGGCACAATTCAGCGTTTTGAGCAGCTAGAAACGCTCCACGATGTATAGCTCTTCTAACCTACTTCCACATCATACATAGAACACAGACGATTTAAAATCAGGTATCGGACCTATCGGTAGACAATGGCCGCGGACACGGCAGCTGATGAAGCCTTCCAAATCTGCGTACTAATTATCAAAAAAAAAAAAATCTGCGTACTACGGTTAGTTGGTGACAAACGCACGCACACACACGAGTGGTACATGACACCCCATCCCCATCGGCGCCCCATCGGCGCGGAAGAGAGCGACACTTGCTGGACCCCGTCCGTCCCTGGTGGTGGGTTCCCCTCATCTCATCGTGGTTAGCGCAAGATCCTCCGCAAAGCCGCGTTCACACGCCGTGCTCCTTTCCGTCCTCGGCGTGGAAAGAAAAAGGGCCTTGGAGATTCCGTCTCCCCACCAGTTTCCCACCCACGTCACCCGGTCGCAGACTCGCGGCTGCCTGCGCCTCCATCTCGCTCGACCGCTACGCTGGGTCGCCGCGCCCGCCCGTCCACGTGGCCAGATGGAAAGCGGAAGCCGCCCCGCGACACGACACGGTCTCCCGTCCAACTTGGCACTAATCCCGCCGTACCCCGTATAAATAAGCTTCTCGTCACCAAGACACCAACTCGGAAATCCTATCGCAAAGAAGAAGATCACGGCGGTAAGCGAGCAACCAACAACGAGCACAAATCCACCAGAAACCAAAGCTTGGCAGCTCGAGATCGCGAGCAGCACGCATGGGGAACTGTCTCAGGCCGCAGCGCGCGGCGACGTGGGCGGACGGCGACGAGTGGGAGGAGGAGGCGGAGGTCTGCAGCAGCAGCAAGGCGGCGGCGGCGGTCGAGGAGAAGAAGGTGGAGGTGAAGATCAGGGTGACGCGGCGGCGGCAGCTCCAGGAGCTGCTGGAGAAGGCCGGCTGCCGTGGGGACGGCGGCGGCAAGGCCAAGCGGCGGCAGGTGGAGGAGGTGCTGGCCGAGCTGATGACTTCCGGCAGGGTGTGCTACCAGCAGGAGATGAGGCGGCAATGGAGGCCCGCCCTCTACAGCATACCGGAGGCCGACGAGGAGTCGTGATCGATGGCTCTCCTGTTCTGAGCCTCTCTTGATCATCAGAGTTTTCTGTCTGGTTAGTTAGTTTTGTATGTGCATAGCTGCTCTAGGAAGATCAGATGCAGGTTTTAGCGATTCTTTCCGAGACTAGATATTGTACAGGCTTTCAAACTGAGAAAATGCTGATAATTAAGGAGCAATTACTTGAATTTTGCCCAATGTGTTTTACTATCACCTCGATCTGTTTCTTAGTGCATGCAGATGGAAACCGGTAGAATGCCAGGAAGCCATAGAAAATTGTTCAGCATGACTTTGCTCTTTGCAGATTAGAGAAAAAAAGGGAAGACTTTGCTCTCTGAAATAAATACGGATTATTAGGTGTAGGGTGCCGATCTTACAGTAACGTACTTTACTTGGAGTACGTAGTCAGTGCAGGCGCTATGTATGCTCACCTAGAGCTTCAGGCCCGTCCAAAAATCACAGTCAAACGGAAACTCTGTAGCCGAAATGGACAGTTTACCAGCCCTGCATTGCGTCCATTTGTTGGGAGCCCGACTTTAATCCTCCGCGTTGAAGATTGAACTAGTCCATTCTATTACGAGTACCTAGCACTGGAGACCGGTGATATTGTGATAACTTATCTTGTTGAGGCTTGCATCGAACGATCAAGGTTGCATCAGCTTGCGATTTACGTAGGGCTCATCTCATCTGTAGGCAATCTGAGCATTTTAGCCCTTTAGTTTTAGGCATTGGCCACACATAAATTTATTATTTGGTCCATCACGGAAACCAGCACTATCATGAGTGACTCTGCGCACCTGGTATATGCGATGGCTCATCTGTAGATGAAAAAAATAGGCGTACTAGAAAGATTAAATAACCACCACCCAGAACCAGCCAGCCTAAGAGCAAGAATAATGGATATGCTCCCTCAAAAAAAAAAAAAAAAAAAAAGGATAATGGATACGCCCGCTTCTGCTGGCGTCGACGCCAGCTCTTCCGCCCGCTGAATCACCCGTTGCTGGCGTTTCCTTCACATGGGGCTCGATAGCAGCGACGCCGCCAACCCTTTCGCTGCACTCCCGTCGCCGACTTCGCAAAGCGCCGGTTCCCCCCTCTCTCCTTTTTCTCTCTCTTCCCTATTGGATGTCGTCGGCTCAAACTTCTCCATTATACTTGCTCTAACGCAAGCCACCGCCTTTATTGCCCTATCGGCCTATCCTATGACCATTACCTATATCTTTGCGGCTTCCCTCTACTAGACTTGTATCAAAAATCTGTTGTAATGTAATCACATAAATAGAAAATAATAATATATAAGTAGAGATACTTAGGTCAAGATAGGATTTCATAGATGTAAAAGGTTTTTTAATAAGCGAATAAAGTTTTAGTCTCTACCATCCACCGATGATACATAAGAATTAAAAAAAAACATAAGGCTTGCAAACCACAAGAAAAAAAAGGAAACAAAAGACAAACTTAGCAAAGACTTTCAGGATTAATTAAACTCCCCCACCTTATGCAGCCTGCCTCTATGTAGCACGACCCACTGTCTTATGAAGTACGTCGCCTATGTATCAAGTGTTAGACGTAGCCTTGTTTTGAACAAGCATCTTCATTTAAGAAGAATCCGTAATATTTTTTCTTAAAAAAAGAGAGAGAAGAATCCGTCGTGGTAAATGGATAAGGTTGCCATGAATTTGTCAAGACAACAAGTCGTTCCAAATTTATTTTTTAATGGCCATATGATTAGAGATTCTAGATGGGCACGTGAGAGCCGTATGGGAATGTTGTCCTTTGGGTTGGGGTTGACAAACAGCATATATGCATATAAATGCGTACGAACCTCCATTTCCTCGAGTAAGTGGAAATATCATGGAACAATTGTTGTTCTTTCCTGTATGCATGGGTGGTGTAGGTACTATATGTGTCGGATATTTCAAGGTGGAATACCGAGGACTGGCCGGCACGCCACGTTGGACGACGGAGCCAAAATCAACATCTTGAATTCCTTGAGACTAGCCTACATTACATATACACTCATATAAATAAGACCACAGGCACTACTCTGGTTGAAAATTCCATATTACGTACCAAAGAGATTCTTTGATCCTCCCAGTTCATACAAACTTACTGCAAACCATCACACGTGTTCCTTGATGAATGACGTTTCTATCACCTCTCCAAGAGGGCAAGAGGATGCATGCTTTTGGTCCTATGCTCCGCCAATGCGTGGAAAGGAAAAGGGGTACAAAAGCTGGTAATTTCTAAGCGAGAGTTTCTTGTCTATTCCATCCTCTTTTTGTACTCTAAAGTACATACAAGCGGCAGACTGAAACCCACGTCCTAATCCATGGAACTCCTGACCTCCATGGAGTTTCTTCGTTCCCCGCGAGACATTGATGCCCACCAAATATTCGTTCGAGAGCCCATTCACACCAGGCCGGCCCAACCGCCCGCGACCAACTCGACCTACCCCAGCAGCAACCCCGAACAAGCCGCGTGTTGTGGCGTTGTCCGTGAGTACCGCGGAGAATGGAGGCCCAGTCACAGTCACACTCACACGCCACCTCGCAGCCCAACGTTGGGTAGCGGTTGGGAACGCGTCGCTGCAAGGCATCTGGCCTGTCGATTGCCTCGGTGGAGTCCCGGCGAGGATGAGCTCCTCTGACCTGCACGCCACGTCGGAATCTGGAACCGGCCTCCCCGGCCGTGACATCATGGGCGGCAAGAAGAATAGTAGAAGGATCGGAACGGCATGTGCAGTCTCATTGCTGACCGCCTTCCTTCTTCCCCACCGCAGCCACCGCCACCCTCCCCTCGCTCGCTCCCGCCCTATAAGTACTCGCCGAGACCCATTTGGTTCCATTCCTTATCCGTCTCAGAGCAGCCTACTGCTTCATTCAAGAGGGAGAATCCAAACAAGCAATAACAAGCAGATAGTATAGCATAGTAGCGTAGCGTCCATGGGGAACTGCACGGCGTCGCAGCGCGCAGTGGAGTCGTGGGTCGACGACGGCGAGTGGGAGGAGGAGGAGGAGGCGTCATCCTCGTCGGAGGAGGGTGAGCACCGCCGCCGCCAACACCAGCACCACGACGAGAGGAGAGAGGATCACCACGACTCTGAGGTGACCATCAGGATCTCCAAGAGGCAGCTGCACGAGCTGATGGAGAAGAACGGCAGCGGCCATGGTCATGGGCTACCGCTGCCAGGGCTTGGGAGCCAGCGGCGGTCGGCGGAGCAGCTGCTGGCGGACATCATGGAGTCCGGCGAGGTGCATCACCACGACCACCACAGCGAGGAGCACTGGCACTGGAAACCCGCGCTGCAGAGCATCCCCGAGACCGTCGAGTCATGATACACATACACGTACACGACGAGTCTCATCTTGATATTTGGTGGTTCAGTAATTCAGTCGTCGTTGTTTTCGCCGTGTAATTACTGATCAGTGTAAATATCTAGATTTTCAGACATGTACATAACTCTTGGAGAAACCTGTTAATTAATTGTACCAGGCCAAATGGAGTAGGTCCATTTCAGCTGTGGGAAACGAATTTGTGCAAGGCCAATTGCTGAAGTTCCGTTCATACGCCGTCCAATATGGTCGCAAAATAAGGGGCATTTTATTACGGGAGTAGGAACAAAAGTAATGCGAAAATACGACTGAAACTGGCAAAGCAAAAGAAGTTTCGAAGCATGCATCTTTTGGTCCTGACGCGGTTCATCGCCCGAATGCCTGTCGATCAGTATCTGCGCACCAGTCCTAATCACACCTGCGACCTGCCGTCTGCCGTGCTGGCATGGAGATCATGAACGGGTGGGCGGCGGCGGCGGAACATCGCGTGGTCGGCCGGCGCGCGTGGAGTGGCTAGGCCACCCTGATTTTTGGCCGGCCGGCAGCCGGCGTGCACGCTAGCCGCGCTCTGCGTGTTCGCGGCTTTTGACGGAGCGCGACGATGCTTGGCTCCCGTCGCTTGCGGCGCTGTTGCGCGGTGTGTATGTTGGGGCGGGCCACTGTCAGCTCGCCGTGGACCAGGACAATGTCCTGACGGCCTGTCCAAGCCGCTAGCGTGTGGAATGGACATGGCCTATGCCTGCGCCCTGCGGATACACGGTGACAACTGCGAACGAGGCAAGATTGGTGGTTTACATCAAAATATACTCCTTCCAGCAATCTAGTGCGTACTACGCACGTTCTACATTTCATATGTACTAGCCTATTGCTGCCAAGGCTTATTGGGGTGATGTGCTTTCGAGATAGAAGTATTTAGAAATATGTAGTAACAAAGTGTTTGTTAAATTTGAGTTTAAGCAACTCGCACATTTAGATTTAAGGCGAACATTAGGTGAGATTCCATTGTAGGTGGAAAGAGTAAAAGTTTCAAGTGACCAAGTTAATAGGGTTTTTAATAAATGAGAGATGGATGGTCGAAAAAGGATAGCCCTTAATGGACAAAGTGGTTGAAGCGGTAGTTTTGGCTTTGTTGTTGTGTAAATCGGCTCGCTATCCCCTCGTTTCAAGGGATGTTAGCGAGTGTCGGGGGCCGCTATGCCCGCCTCGCGTGTGGGCGTGGTCTGCGGCGTTGCAGCGCACTCTCGTCGTTCCGCAGCGGTGTGCTCCTCCTTTTCCCCTTTTCGTGTCGGCTCTCGACACTCGCCCTCGTCTCCGTGCGGACCCCCCTCCTCTCGCCTTTTTTTCTCGGCCTCGTATGCCTCCTTGACGGCGAACCCATCCCTCTCTCCATCTCCCTCTCCCCACCTTGGTTTTGCGCAGGGAAAGCGTGCCTTGGCCAATCCTGTCTCGTACCCGCCGACGATGCTCCTCCACCCCGCCCCACTTCACAACGTCTTTGTACCCCCACCCACCCACCTCGGTCACCCAAATATAAAAATCTCGTCCCGCCTCTTCCCATTTTCCATACCCAGTTGGAGTAGATCTCGTGAGTCTTTTCTCTTAAAGTCGGTGCTGGTGGTGTAGAAGCTCGGAAAGCAACCAAATCGGAAGGAGGAGCAGTTGGACTCATGCACGACCAATAACTTGAGCCTACCAATGCATACATGAAAAGATGAGATGTGGTACTACTTCATCTAGGCCGTGAAATTTCTATCCAACTTGCAAATTAAATGCGGGATATGTGCATGTTCACTCTTTATCCTTCGCATGCATGCATGCATGTTTACTCTTTGTCCTTCGCATGCATGCATGTTTGTGCTTTGTTCCTCACATGTGTCCTTTGCATGTCTGGTTGTGCATGCACGGTGACATGTGAAGATCAAGTTGCATGTGTACATTCACTTTCTATTAACGAAATGATTTTTCGCGTGATATTGCAAAATCTTTTCCGTGGCGGGCACATCTTTTACCCGCCACGGAAAATCCTTGTGGTTTAAGGTGGCAAACGCTTTTTATTTTTCGTGACGGGCACTTTTGCCCGCCACAGAAAATAGATTTACCGTGACGGGCAGGCTTTAAAGGCCCGCCACGGAAAATGCAGCGGCCCAATAGGCCCATGGCGGGACCCGATAACAGTGTCCCATATAAATTGAGAAAGTTAGGGTTTCCAACTGTGCTCATTTCCTTCGATCCCACACTTCTCTCTGCTGGCCCAGGGCGAGCGCCGCCCACGAGCGCTCCTCCTCCCTTCTCTCTACCGGCACTCCCTCCCTCCCTCACTCCGGTCTTCTCCTTCCCATCCCGGTGCACAGCTCCCCCCTCCTCCTTTTTCCTCACGATGGCGAGCTCCCTGGCCGGCGACGGCGCCGCTGTGCAGATCCAGGCGGAGGTATGCTCCTAGTCCACTCTCCTCTCTCAGATTCAGTTCGAATCCAGTCCTAACCCTAGCCCCCTTCAGGTCCCCTAAGATCCATGGCTGCGGCGGCAAAGGAGTTGGTGGCGCGGATCCACGCCGGTGACGGCCTCCACGGGGCGGATCCGAGGCCGGGTTGACGAGCAGCAGGCGCGACGCGCGTGGATCCACGGCGGGGACTGCGTCACGGGGCGGATCCACGGCCGGCCGACGAGCAGCGTGCGCGGAGGCGCGGATCCACGATGGCGACGGCCTCCACGAGGCAGATCCACGGCCGGGCCGACGAGCAGCGAGCACGGCGCGCGTGGATCCACGGCGTGGACTGCATCACGGGGCGGATCGACGGCCGGCGACGAGCAGCGGGCGCGGCGGCGCGTGGATGGGCTCACCGGGCCCGTGGATGGGCTCGGTGGGCTCATCCGCGTTTTTCCTTTTTGTTTTTCTGGGCCGATTAACCGCCACGGTGCTGCACTGATTTACCGTGACCTCTCGGCACTGACGGGCGTGCTTGCCCGCCACCAAAAATCTAAAACGCCCGCCACTTAAAATCATTTAGGTAGGAGTTCCATGTATATGTCCACTCACTTCATTGAACATGCTTGCATACATGTAGGAAGGGAAGAAACTCATCTCAATCATGAATTTTATATATAACACACGAAAAGGACGAAGGATACGTGGACACCTTCAAAACGGTCTAGAGGGCGCGCCTTCATGCTTCTAATGTTACGCATCCATAGATGTGAAAACTAAAATTGCTGCCATGGTTATTTCTGTTCATTCATCAATGAAGCATTAACCAATACCGTTACGAGTTTACTTTAAATAAACACAAACAAACGTGGTTACATGCATTCGGCAGTTTCAAACAAACAAATGACAACGCCTCCTCGCCCTGCTGGCTGCTGCTGCCCAATGTATTGAAAAACCGCCGCTCTCCTCAAAATGGCGATCGAGGAAACGTACGTCTTACAAGTTGCTCAGCCTCGATCTCTTCTATATCTCAAATAAATCGCAACAGGCTTCGTTGGAGCCTGACACGTCTCGAGCAGCATGGCCTCCAAACAATTCCTCGTCGTCTTCCTCTTAATCCTCCATGCCACACTGACGACGGTCCACGGCACAAACATCATCGACCGGTGCTGGCGCCGGCAGCCCAACTGGGCCGCGAACCGGCAGCGTCTGGCCGTGTGCTCGGTGGGCTTCGCGGGGAAGATGCGTCAGAACCGCGGGGCCGGCGTCATCCGTTACACGGTCACCGACCCCGGCGACGACCCGGTGCGGCCGCGCCCGGGCACGCTGCGGTACGGCGCGACGGTGCTGACCGGGAAGGTGTGGATCACCTTCGCGAGGAACATGCACATCAGGCTGGCGCAGCCGCTGTTCGTCAAGAGCTTCACGGCCATCGACGGGCGCGGCGCCGACGTCCACATCGCGGGCGGAGCGGGCATCGTGCTGTACCAGGTGCGCAGCGTCATCATCCACGGGCTGCACATCCACGACTGCCGGAAGCAGCCCGAGGGGCCCGTGGTCAGGCCCGGCGGCGCCGTGCAGCCGTCCGGCGGCATGGACGGCGACGCCATCCGGCTGATGTCCAGCACCAAGGTGTGGATCGACCACAACTCCCTGTCGCGGTGCCAGGACGGGCTGCTGGACGTGACGGTCGGATCCACCGACGTGACCATCTCCAACAACTGGTTCTTCAACCACGACAAGGTGATGCTGCTCGGCCACGACGACGGCCATGACGACGACAGCCGGATGCGCGTCACCGTCGCGTTCAACAAGTTCGGACCAAACGTCAACCAGCGTATGCCAAGGTCCGTCCTCGATCGAACAAGCCAAGTTGGCGTCTATTTTTGGTTCGGCCTTCGCACCATTAAGTGCTTGCGAAAATACCTGATGTGCCTCGCGTTGTGCGTGCAGGATTAGGCATGGCTACGCCCACGTTGTGAACAATTTATACCTGGGATGGAAAGACTACGCCATCGGAGGAAGCATGGGGCCAAGCGTCAAGAGCCAGGGCAACCTGTTCCTTGCCAACAGCCCAGAAGATAACAAAAAAAGGTAACCCAATTTCAGCTTTCGATCAGTTCCGTCTATGTTGTTGTTGTTGTTTGCAGCTCTGGTACATTTGTGATCTGTTTCTCTCAATCAGGTGACGAGAAAGATGCCGGTGGCGGGGAGCGATGGTGGGAATTGGGCCTCCATCGGGGACTCGTTCGAGAGCGGATCTTTCTTCAAGCAGAAGGGCAGCAGGGTGCGGCCGAATTACAACAAGCATCAGGCCTTCGCGGCAGCCAGCTCCAACGAAGTAAGGTCGCTCACCAAGGACGTCGGCGTTCTCAGGTGCTCTGTCGGCGCCGCGTGCTGATAAAATGGAGACAACGTATCAGAGTTACGTGTTGCGTTATTATTAGCTTGGCACTCTTACATGTTTCTAACTCGCAAGTTATTTACTCCCTTCATTGCAACTCGCAAGTTATTGTGCGATAATTTAAGATTGCATCAAGAAAATTTTTGTTCCACTACTGAATAAATGAAATCCCTAATACGGTTTGGTAGATTCATCTACACAGTTTTCGTTACTATTGGAAAACACATTTCCATGATCTCCTCTATTCGGCACAGCACAAGAAGCCCTCCTTGTGTTTGGTGCGTCTCCTTTAGCTCCGATACTGGAGGTACTGGCAAAGCGTGAGCCACACAATGGCACCAAACGCACCCTAAGTCACACAACTTTTAGTTTGACCAAATTTTGAAAAATATTAATATTTAATAATAAGAAGAAATATTTTATTTATTATAAACATATTTTTCATAGTAATACTATTTTATTACCACAGCTCAAAAAGAGTAATGTTTTAATTTTATCCCAAATCAAAGTACCACCATATTTATTAATAGAATTATCAGCATTTATGCCACTTAATAGATTAACTATGAATATATATTTTACTTTACCATAAATAAATATAATGATATTAATTTGGTATCAAACTTAGTTGAATTTAAGATTTTTGACTTCGGACAATTACGGAATGCAGGTAGTATAATTTAATCAAACATAGAATAGTTTCACTTATTTAAAAATTAGAATCGTATTTTTTTAAGAATAGGTAGAATAAGGCTAGTCTTAATGTGAGGTTTCATGCTTTAGTTTTGAAAATGTGATTGTCTTGGAAAGTGATAATGAAATAGGCTCTCTCAACCCACAATTTGATTTTAGTGCTTCACATGTTAGTTGAAGCATTGAACTATTGCATTATGTTGTAACAAAATGTGCTAGGGTGAACTATCAGTTATTTGATATACTTTTATATGAAATTCGGATATTAGAATATTGTCACATTATTACCAAATAAACATGATTTACCATTCATAGATTTCTCTCATATTTGAAATTAGATATTGAAAAAAAAACATTGTAAATGAAAATTGAACTCATCTTTTGTCGCACCTTAGCCACACGAGAGCTGTCTACAGATAAAAAAGAGTCAAAAGAGTCAGCATCCACGCCTGTTTACTCCCATGACCAACAAATAACAAACTTTTTGGGTGGGGGCGGGAGGAAGATGTCCGCACCTGCATATATTTTTTTACAGATTCCGACAAGAGAGGTGGGTCAAATAAGAGTTCTTGCTTGGGGGTGGGGGTGGGGGGGTTTGGAGAATACAACACCACGAGTCACAGCAACACAATACATCATGAGAGGGGGAGCGTAACTATACTATCTCACTACTTCGGATGGTATACACTTTACACGAGAAATATCCACACTCTCGTCGACAACTCAATAATATTTATGATGTAGAGAACATATTCTTATAGTCAATTTATGATTTAATCCAAACATAGAACCCCAGAGGGATTGGTAGTAGATAAAATACAGGGCCTTTTAGGACCGTTATGCTCCACTTTCTTTTTTTTTTTTTTAGTTTTGCACATTTTCTGAGTCGTTTTACTGTAGAGTTTATGGACAATAGTGGTATTAAAAAAAAATTGCGTAGGGATTCATGGTCGGTTAAATGAATCCATCGCTCATGCAAATTTTTTCGGCAATCCTAGACAGCCCCTTGAAATCGCATTCTTTCAATCTTTTTAATACAGTACTAGGAGGTAGTACGATGGGGAGTACGATGGCCCATACACTGTTCGCATCCGTCGACTTCAGTTTCTAGCGCGCACCAATCACAGTAACAAACTCATTAAATTCCCGACCCTCCGGGGCCCTCGCCGGCTGAAAACCACACAATTCAGCAACCGGGGAGTGGACAAGCAATCAGCAACACATTCATTTGCGTAGCGGACATCGTTGCCCCTGTCTCCATTCACCTTGCTGCTCAGTTCTGACACGGAACCGATCGAAAAACCCACAGGGCCAGCAGCAGCTACCGATCGATAAGAAATCCCCGAGCCACCCCCAGTCCCCCTATGCTGCCGTAGTACACGACCAGACCCAGTAGACCACTATGGCGAACCGCAGCAAGCTCGTTGCCATCGCCCTGCCGCTCGTGGCAGCGGCCTCGCTCGCCGTCGTGCTCCTCCTATGCTCCACGCACTACTCACCGGAAGACCTCGGGCGCGTGGGTACGCCGTGGGGCGGGACCGTCACGGTGCTCCCATTCAGCCCCACGGACGTGCTGCCCCTCCTGCCGCGGGGCGTCGCCATGGCCGCGCTCCGGGCGCTCCGCGGCGTCTCAGACATCTTCCCGGTGTTCGTCGGCGCCGCGACGGCCGGCGGGCCTGGCTCCGCGTCCAGCAGCGGGGGATGGTGACATGGAAGGGGGCCTGCTTCTACGAGAACGAGGCGTGGCTCGTGTTCCACAACGAGACCGGCTCCAAGTACGGCGGCGGCACACTCCATATCAAGGTAACGAGTACGGCTGCCTTTCCCCCAAATTTAGCCCGATTTTGTCATTGTAATAGCACAAAAATTCGGTTCACAAATACTCCGTATATTTGCTAGTACCTCGAAGTTGCTCAAAACCAGTACTGCATTTTTCATTACCGCAAATGCGACGTGTACGATTCCTTGCGATGAGATGGATGCAGAGAGTTGGCCCTGAGAGTGACACCGACAAAGCCCGCGACGTAACTGTTTCTTCACCTTGAGTGTCTGGCTCGGTCACTATTCTCATTGGTACACGTATGCATAGGCACCGGAGACGTGGATGAGAATTCCAAACCGTAACAACAGCTTGGCCAAATGTTGTACTGATCGCCCCTGGTCAACTCTGGCAGCACTAGAAATTTGTTTAAGCAACAGAAAATTAACTAAAACAGCCTTGGAAAGCACGCGAATTACTGCCTGATCTCAGATTTGGAGTTTCTCTCGTCTCCGAACTCATTCATGACTCCCATCTCCATCTTCACGAGAAGCTCCCCACCGCGAAATTAGGGGAAGCGCAGTGCCTGAAGCCTAATCAAATCCTAACCGCCGCCATGATGGCGGCGTCCAAGCTCAAGCTCCTCGCTCTCCCCGTCCTGCTGGGCCTGCTCCTATTCTTCACCGCCCGGCCCCGCGCCCTCCCGGAGATTCTCCTCCGCGCCCCGGTCCTCCCGGACGACCTCCTCCCGCTGCTGCCCTGGTCCGTGGCGCAGCCGCTGCTCCGCCGCCTCGCGCTGCGGAGCCCCGCCGACCTGCTCCCGGCCTTCGTGGGCGCCGCGCGCGCGCAGGAGCCCGACGACGCCCACCCGCTCGCGGAGTGGAAGGGCGCCTGCTTCTACGAGAACAGGGCATGGGTGGAGTTCCGCAACGGGACCGACGGAGGGCTCGGTGGTTGCACAGTCCATGTGGAGGTAAGCGGGCGGTGGAGCTATGTGATGGGGCGATGTGACCAGTTGAAATTTGGTGATTCTGAGATTGCGTTCACTTGAAGAAATCTATCGCGTAATTACACGAATTACTTTAAAATTGTATGGTTTTCTCTTGTACTGTATTTAGTAGTACTCCATTTTGCTCTTGCAATGTACTTTCAGTAAAATTCTGGTCTCAGTTTTCTGCGTGGTTGTTTTCCTTTGCCTTAATGTTGCTCTAAAATCGACTATACTTTCCGCAGACATCCAAAGCACACAGCTGGACTTGCATAGATCTGTATGTATTTGCAACACCATACAGAGTCACATGGGACTACTACTTTTTGGGGCGAGAGCACACTCTTGATTTCGAAGAATGGGAAAGTGAGGCTGAGTATGAATATGTAAGTATTCACTTCTGTTTTACGTTATATGATCAATCAATATTTCTTCAACTTATACACCATCAATACAATTTTATTTATTTATTTAACCCATAGTTGATGCAAATCTTCTACTAACATGTTACCTGAAAATAGGTGAAACGTAATGGTGTGTCCATTTTCCTCATGCCATCTGGAACAATTGGCACACTTCGAGCACTTTGGGAGGTCTTCCCTCTGTTCACAAATACTTCATGGGGTGAGAATAAGAATCTGGCTTTTCTCGAGAAGCATATGGGTGCCACCTTTGAGGAACGGCGAAACCTTGGGTCTCAGAGTTAAATCCTGATGATATCCACTCTGGAGATTTCTTGGTTTTGTCAAAGATTCGGGGCGTTGGGGTGGTTTTGAAACACTGGAGAAGTGGGTTACTGGCGCTTATGCAGGCCATACTGCAGTTTGCCTTAGGGACTCTGATGGAAAGCTTTGGGTGGGGAATCTGGTCATGAAAATGAGCAGGTCTGGTCCTTAGCAATCTTATTTACTTTTGTTTCTTTTCTCAATTTGTGTGATTATCAAATTAGAATGAATATTAACTCTCAATCATGTTAAATATCAGTGAATAAACATCATGAAGATAATTTAGCTGGATTGTTTAGCTTGTAACTCTTTGATTCAAAATGATGTTTAAAATGGCTCATTTAATTTATGGTAAAAAAGATGGCAATATGCTTGCTAACAATTTCATGGAATGAATGAATTACTGCACAATATGAATATTGAATTTGCACGATTTCACTAGGATATACTTAAGCTTTGCATAGCATGTATGTGTCTAACCAGAAAATCATTTTCTTGTTGTAGTCTGTATCTAAAATTCTAAATGTCCTGTAGACCTCCTAGGGTGCTCGTCTGAAGGGCGTCGTTTGTATGATCAAATTCTTCTATCTACCTTAATTACAATGCGTAAATCTTTTGTGTATTCGAGAAAAAAAAAAAAAAAAATCTAAATGTGTATGGGTTGTTTTCCTAAATCCTCTGAATGCATCTGAGTTCTCAGATATTTGCTTAACAGAACAGAAGGCAAAACAAGGGTTGCCACTGCCAAGTGCCAGCCATAGCTGTTTTGTCTGGATGCAAATTATGTTCTGTGGGAATACAACTTGGGCAAGTTCCAGCATAGCTAGTTGTTTCATATTTCACTCTATTACATGCAATAATCGAGTTTGACAGATATTCAGGATTATATGATTAGGTGACTATATTAATTAGATCTTCTAGAACGTTGTGTAGCAATGGCAATAGGTTCCCCCCCAATGTACTGCAAAATTTCTTTATGAGCTAGAGCAGTTTCAGTGTCCAAAATTAAGCTAACAAATGGCGGGATTGCAGGGAGAAGATATTATTGCTATCCTGACCTGGGAGGAATGGTGGGAGTTTGAAGTGACAAAGGATGACTCAAATCCTCAGATTGCACTGCTTCCTTTGCATCCAGATTTGCGAGCAAAATTTAATGAGACAGCAGCTTGGATTTATGCAAAAAGCATGGATGGGAGTCCTTATGGGTATCACAATATGATATTTAGCTGGATTGATACCATCAGTGGTAATTATCCACCACCATTAGATGCTCATGTGGTATGATTCTACATGTACAGCTTTGAAGATCATTTTACTGCTAAACCTGGCTATATATGTGTTGTATATCTTGTCCTGTGTGTTACAATAGCTTAGGTGGTGTGTACTGCAAATTGATCTGACTAATTTTCTACTCAAAAAACTACTGTTCTGGTTTGGAGTCTGTATGTTTCAGCTTTCTTGCTGGCTTCTGCCAGCCAGAAGCTAAAATAAACAGCCTAGCTGTTGCGCTGGCTTTTGAAAAGCTAGAAAACTGGCTTCTGAGGAAATAAACTAAAAACTGAAAATCACGTTCAGAGGAGCTTTTCTGTCATTTGGTGTGCTGAGAAGCTAAAAGTTTATTACAAAAGTCAATAGCAAAAACCAACAGACAGAAAGCCAAAAGCCCAAAAACTGTAGTTCAAACAAACAAGCCCTTACAATAGATATAGTAACACGTTAAAGTTATGGTAGTGGTTTTTTCTTGTAACATTTTATTAGGCTTGACTCTGCATTTTGTGAATGGTTTATTAGCTTTGTTACTGAAATCTTTATGAATGATCCACAGGTTGCTTCTGTTATGACAGTATGGACCCAGCTTCAACCAGATTATGCTGCTAATTTGTGGAAAGAAGCCCTTAACAAACGGCTTGGAACTAAGGTTTGGTTAAATTTGTTCATTGGTATTTCTGCTAGGTGTTCTCCTGTACAAGTTATTGTTCCCTTTGGATTCATAGATAATTTCAACCCTTGATTTCTGCATGGCATGATGGCTGATCTTAGTTCCCTAACTTCTGTAAAAGGTCCTAACAAGTGCCTTACCTTTGCTTTCATATCACTTGGGGTTTTTGACATAAGTTGAGTTGCTAGATAATTCAGGTGACATACTGACATGGCAGCTGAAAATAAACAAACAAATAATCTGACTTGACTTGCACAATGAGAATTCCAGCCTTAGCCTTTTGTGTGTTTAGTGCTCCAGTGTGAGCATTTCTTGCACTCCCTAGTACCTCGCTCAAAAATTGAGTCTGTAATAACTAGTTTAGCAGTTATAGATAGCACATGTGAGGGGTGAAGAAGCAGCACCTCTTAAATGATTATGCTGCTGCACGGGTAGTGAAGAACAGAGCAGCCAGTGACTAAATATTGCAGATAAGTGACAATTTGATCCCAGGGACTTGGTTTGGTTTGTTAGCTGAATTAGGGATTTGGTAATGCTAGGCTTGGGGAATGGAACCAAGACAAAGTTTGATAAGGTTTTCAGTTAGAACTGAAGTTCCATTCCAGCATGTAGGGGTCTAGCTAAAAACGCCTACCAGACAAATTTAAGTTAGAACTGAAGTTCCATTCCAGCATGGAGAGGTTTAGCCAAAAATACCTGCTTAGCTGGTGGCAGCAGCCACATAAATTTCATTATTAACCTTTTTCTGTTTGTTTTCTTGAGCGTTCACCAGTTTGTGCTGAAGATTTTGTTAACCTTACTCATTCATGCCCCCCTCTGTAAGGTACTTGGTATTTGTATATTACAATTCTGTGGCAATAAACAGTGGTATAGTTGGATAGGTAATACCACAATTAAGGTTGGCCATATCAGTAACCTGATAACCTCGACATCCTGCACACTTGATCAGATCCCTAGCCTTTTAATCTGATACCATAGAGGATCGAGATGCATGACACCTTTCATGTGTGCCATCCTGTATCTATAGAGCAGGTTGGATTCTATCTAGGTTCTGATATAGAAGTATAGAACCCTTGCTAAGAGTGGATGCAGATTTGAGTTTCCTTCTCAGTCCATTTAGGAAGCTTTAGTTTGTACTGAAAATTTGAACTTGGTCAACCATGCTCAAGTGGCCTCTGGCCTGCTGTAGATAGAAATGCAAATGCCGTTATGTGCTAGACATTTATGTTCAGACTACGGGGTCAAGTAGTCAAGTTCTATCTGGATTTCTTCTTGTATGTATACAACTGTCATCGCTTATTGCTTAATATCTTCTGATATAACTATTTTGATGTTTCACTCTTTGAGACCTATTAACACTCTTATACTGCATTAATTATTCATGTATACAGAAATCTTGGAGTCGATCATTTCATTTTATTGGGCTCTAGGTTATTTAGTTCTTCTGTTTGATTTTCAGGATCTCGACCTTTCTGAAATCATAGTGGAATCAGAGAAACGTGGGATAACATTTGACAAGTTACTAACTGTTCCTGAGAATGATACTTGGGTCTACGAAGATGGTCAGTCAGCATCTTGTGTGGCTTTCGTCCCTTATGATGTACAAGGAGGCTGGACTCTTTGACCCTATTACCAGCTCTGTTGAAGTTACGGAATTCACAGTGAGTGCTCCTGAACCCTTGTGTTCAAACCTACGCCCTTTATATAGGTATCTTTGTCAGAGCAAAAGGATCTGGTGGGAACATCTATTTCGTGAATGCATGTATCTCAATTCTCAATATCTAGTGCACAGTGGAACACTGGCCTATCATCTTTTTAGGGAGAAAGAATGGTGGATTGGGAAGCTTGCCTACAAGTCTTGTGCATCATTTGAGTTTCTGACAATTGATGCTTATACAGAACCCATTGGCAGTCTTGTCTTTCTCAAATTTATTTCTCCCATATTTTGCAGATAAAAGACGCTTACACCCTCAAATTTTTTTGAGGACAACTCCACCCGACTTCCAGAGTGGTGCAACAAGGATGATGATGTGAAGCTCCCGTTTTGCCAAATCAAGGGCAGGTACCGGATGGAGCTGCCTGGATACAACACCATGGAACCCTATGCCCACATGAACGAAAGATGTCCATCCCTGCCGCCAGATTACAATAGGACTAAGGGTTGCTAAGTGCTGACCAGATATGCGGTGTGCTTTTTATTCACGCTGCCTTGGAGCCATTGCTTCTGCTGTAAATAACACTAGTATAATATGTTAGTATTGTGGGTATGTACTGCTTGCCCTTGAGACGCACGTATGGATTGTAGGCAATTTATGTGAGACTTCCGCAAATAAGGAAGACCATAAATCACACCAATGTACAATAACCATGCATGAACCTTTTACCCGCGTTTACAAGTATAAGAGGGAAAAAGGTAAACTGTATGTGCATCTTTGGACAGAAAGCTGATTACATGATCTCCCTGCCTCTCATGGTGGATTACTTGAGTGTGACTATGTGAAAGTAAGCAACCTGACTGAGGATCCTGTGTGTATGGCCGTCCAACAGGAATCAACCCGAGTATCAAAAATCTAAGTTGATGAATGACAGACATATAAGTCTCTGCTACCATGTTCTCTCTGCATCAGAGATTTATCGTGGGAAGCTTGTGCTGATCAGAACGCAAGGTGCTCAACCTTCAGAGCACAGAGCCGTTTCTCCTTATATTGGCTTCAGGTCGATTAAGTTTGGCGGGTGAGAGACCGTAGGAAATACGTAGGGGTTCGAGGCCCATGTGTTTCCGACGCCGTCATATAAGCACCGTCGCTCTCCAAGATTCGATCGAGCACCGCCACCTCGCCCATCCCCCTCGCGCCTCCGCTACGGAGCAATGGTGTTGACCAAGGTGAGGGATAGGCGCGCGCGCCTAACGCGACTGAGGCTGCCGATGCGCCTCCGCTGCGACGTTTGCAGTCTGCACCTTGAAAAGGGCACCATGTTCGCCGCGTTTAAGGAGGACCTCACCGAGGGCGAGAGGTACATCGACGCCGTCAAGATCTTCCGCTTCTACTTCAAGTGCAAACAATGCAGAGCAGAGATCGCGTTCAAGACCGACCCAGAGAACGACGACTACACGGTCGAGGCCGGCGCCACCCGCGAACTGGAGCAGTAGTTACTAAATATTTACTCTTGTCATCTCTATAAATGAATCTTCATAGTTGTCTTTCCGAATTAGGACCTAAAAAGCTTATACAAAGTTGCATCTGTCGTTTATATTTCTCAGTTAGTGTACACTAGTATACTATATAAGAGTAAATTTTACTAGTGGTTCTCGAACTTGGTCTGAATTCTCATGTCAGTACTACGTGGATACACGGGTAATGCGGGCAAGTGTGGTGAGGCAAAGGTGAGGACGGTGGTGAAGAGGTGGATGGACCATAATGGTACACTAATACAATTTGGGGTTCTGAATATGCAATTTGCAAGTAGACTTAGATAAGAACCCTGGACAAGTTTAGGGAGCTGAACATACAAGACCACGATGAAAACTCAAGACAAGTTTAGCAAGCTGAATGTGCAATTTGAAAATACCGAGACCTGATTGAAATCTCGAGACAAGTTCATGGACTTAAATCATTTCCAACAAGATAAATATTTATGTGTTCAAGGTAGGTAGAATGGACTGGATGTGCACCAAATCTCGAGACCTGATTATGCTTCCTATGTCCTTTTTTTTCTTGTTTTTGCCTAAACCCTAAACCCTTCCTAAGTCCATAATTGATAAGCATATTCCAAATATCAAATTCTCTTACAATACGTTGTCAATCAATTGCATGAGATTGGTGAGGAGCAATTGAAATAAACATTTCTTGGAGGTTCTTTCATCCTCCCTGGTTACTTGTCTGTTGCCTGCTAATGAAAGCATTTACTAATAGATCATGAACCGGCAGGAAATCATGCTTATATACTATTTTGCCATTTGCACATGGCATGGAAAAATAAGAATGGAGGGGGAGAAAGAGCAGCTAGCAACAACATATAATTTGGAAGAGAGTACAGGATGCTGATACATCTCACTGTGACTTCTGTTATACAACTAGATATGCACTATCCTTAGACATGTAGATAGACATACCCTATAGATAACCTCTAATTTGAACAGAGGGAGTCCATACAGATGAGAAACATCTCACAGACACTTGGACTGTAAGTGCATTTGTCAAATGACACTGAATTCATTATAACAAACACAGCAACTTGGATAGCAACATGTCAAATAACAGAGCAGAGATAGGTTGATATTCCTCATCAAGATAAATATTTGGATGGCAACATGAACTTAAAATAGTGCAATTTATTTCAAAAAATATTCAACATTCAACACAACAGTAGATTTGACTGAGCCATGATTCAAACAAACTTGACATATAATAGCAACACCAAAGTCGTCCAGACTAGATAACATCGACAAGATGCAAAACATCCCTCATGTGTTGGTTGCCCTGGTGTATATCTGCTGGCTGGAATGAACAGAGACCATCCTTATGAGCCCCCTTGTCATCAGATCCTTAATGGCCCTCCGTGCCAAGGATCCATTAATCTGTGGATCAACAGGAACAAAACTTTGCTTTATTGATAAGCTGATTTAATGAGATAAATTGAATATACAGCACAAGTTGCTAAGCAGATAGCTCAGCAAATAGCAAGCAACAAGTAATTTTCTGTATGGAAAACATTTGCAAACACAAAGGAAAAAGCTCCGAGATATTTGTGTTTTCCATACATTTGCAACCAAATGCAAACTCAACTGTGATTTCTAATTGAGACATTTGCAAACACAAAGGAAAAAGCTCTGAGGAATGGAACCCTCATAGAATGGAAAACAGTATTTCTAACTTATGCATACAATCCTAGGACACTGATTATTGGTAACAGGAAACTGTAATATTGTATTGCACCCAACCACATGAGAAACTACAATGAACATCTGTGTACCAGGACTGCAAATGGGGCCTTACAAATGGTAATAGAGACATATGAGTGAATCATTCATCCACAACACAATTCATGTCTCTATAAGCTAACGAAGTAATTACCAAAACACAAATGTGATTATATATAGAATCATCAAACCTTACACAGAATACAGACATATTGGACACTCCAAACTGATCTTTTATATACACCAAGTCCCAAGTGACTGCTCTGGTTGCAAACCATTTTATAAACAATCTAACCAACTAGCCACATAAATTGAAATGAAGAAAGGATAAGAAAATGCTACCTGACAGGCCACAAACAAGTGTGATGCTTTCCTACAATCGTATATAAACAGCTAAAACGTTCTACTGCCCGCATCAAAATAAGCATGATGAATTGTTTCGAGCTGCAAAGAAAATTTATGGATGCAAAACATATGGACTAGAGGCCTCTATGATGCAAGTCCAAACCCACTATGTAAAACAGAAGATACAGAAACTGACACACTAATTCTCAGTAAAGTATGTACTACTATTATATCATTTGGGGAATCATGCCCAGTTCGTTCACCAGATGATTAATATAAGCTGGAAGGCAGTGAAGTACACAGCAGGAATCTATCTAAAGATAGTTCCATCAATGTGAAGCCGCGAAGGCGATGTAACATTACCCTGAGACGCTCGGAGAGGACGGATGGGGTGATCTGCTTGTACTTGGGCACCTCGGAGACCAACTTGTCGTAGGTGGCCTGGTCGAAGAGCACGGCGTTGTTGACCTTCTCCTTCTGCTTACCCTTGCTCCACTTCTTCTTCTTCTGCTTCCCGCCTCCGGACTTGGCCGGCTTGGACGACGGCGGCGGGGCCTTATCCTTCTTCGGGGCCTGAGAGAACAACAGAAACGGTCAGCAACAGACGGCCAGGCCGCGGGTGCGTGGAGAGGAGAGGAGAGAGACGCACCATGGCGGAAGTTGTGGCGGAGGAGCGAGGCGAGCGACGGAGAGGAGGGTGCGGCGGCGGCGGCGGCGGGCGATGCGTTTAGGGGCGAGCAGCAGGTATGCTCTCCACCGTCTGATCCGATCGGAGGGATGGGAGTGCCTTTTCTGGGATGCATATACTCGTTTACACCCTCCATGTATGCAAAAATTGAAACACCACCCCTACAACTGCAGCAGGTGAGCAGAGCAGGCGGCGGGCGCTACGCATACATGCAGATCACTCCATGTCTTATCTATTTATTACATAACACTCCCTAAGAAGCACTGCACCAGTGCGTGTAAAAGTAAAAAGTATCTTTTAGGAGGGCAAGAATAAAAAAGTACCACAGCCTGGAGGTGTTATTCATTCCAAGGTCCCAGGGGTCCAGAAGGCGCTCCCAGCAACTCATTTCTTTCTTCGAGAGAGGGCAAGGCAAATCGGCAAGGGAGAGAGCAAGGAGCGGGTGACGTCATCGTCTTCCAGGGTTTCTCGATCGGCGGCGATGGCGACCAGGGCGGCGGCGAGGTTCCTGCAGCGCAGGCTCCTGTCTTCCGGCGGCAAGGTCCTCAGCGAGGAGGAGAAGGCCGCCGAGAACGTGTACATCAAGGTCCAGATTTCTCCCCCCTCTCTCTCCCGCTTCCTTCCTTCTCTATTGTGGTACCTGCTCGAGCGTTTGGTTCCTGGTTGAGAAGAGATTGTGGGTATGCGACCGGTGATACGATTTTAGGACTCGCCTCTAGTTCCGCAAGTGTTGGAGCGGTGTTGTGATGCGCTATTTCTGTGTGACTGCGTCATGCTTGGTGACCTCTGCGCGTGTTGGGACATGGAGAATGGAGTTTTTTCCCCTAGGGTTCCGTGTAGTTTTTTTTTTCGGGGATAAACCCTACTTAGGAAGCAACACGTCCTCTCTCTGTTGCAGTGTGGTTCTAAGGGAAAAGGGTTGTCCTGGCGACGGGGGTTATGTGTGGTGTCTAGTTGTGGTGTCTAGTGTGAACGGCTGCTTGCTGTTAACATTCGAGTGAGTCCTGTTGCAGTGTCGATTTATGTGGATTATCTACCTCTGCCTTGCTTCTGTTCTTTCTTAGTACTGTTTCTGTTGAGATGCATGCTACTTGATTCTTTGATGTCTGAGATTGTGCTTTTTTTAAGTTTCTGGAACTAGTTCATGTAGAATCTTTGCTGCGGTGACTCACTCTACAAAGTAGGGTTCCATTTTGGTTGACCCATGAACTCACATATTGGCTATTTTAAGTGTCTATCTGTTGTAACACACTAAAAATGGGCTATATGCGGGCTCATGTACCAACTCACTTGCCACTGACATCCCAGGACTCACTGCTTTGCTTATGCTTAGTTTGAAAGCGTGGTTTTTATTTGAACTATTTATCATTCTTTTTTTTTTTTTTTTGATGTTAAGGCCTCATCTATCTTACACTATTTTTAGGGAACACTACTAGTTAGGTGATATAATGACAGTTTATGATAGCTTGAGAAATCCATACATGCTAATTTTTGGGGGGTTTTTTCGCATATCTGGTTAGTTTCTTGTCGTTAAATTAATCTTCAAATCGATTACTAATAAACTGATGCATAAATATATTGTGATATGGCTTCTTGCATCATGGATATGAACACTGACTGTAGCAGGTTTTGACTTTTAGCTGTTAAAAATTATACTGATGGTCTGAAAGATGTACTGCATGAAATACTTGTTTTCATGTAGCCTGTCTACCATCTATACAAGCCTGGTGCTCATGGTGGTGTCTGCAAATGTTATGGTTTGGGTAATTTTTTTGAGGTTGCCTTATGCTGCTGAATTTGGTTGTGTGGTTTAAAACATGCTGTTTGTTAATGAATTTGGATAGTATCCTGCAGTCCCAAGCCAGTAACACATCAATCTATGGTGACTGTCTACCTGGCCATACTTTTGTCCCTGTTTCTCTGCGTTTGTTTGAGATGCATGCTTATTTTCTTTTACGATATTGACTGAGTGTTGGTTGTTTTGGTTCTGGAATAGTGAAGGTCACTATATAAGCTCCTGTTACTGTCAGATTGCTGCATGCCCATTTAAAACCATATATGTTATTTTCTTCTGTATATGATGATTTCATTAGTTGACTATTTTGCTGTCTTCTTACAAAGCATCCATCACCATTTTAATGAACTAGTGCATAAATATCTTGTGATCCACATAAGCATTTGTTTCTGGAATCATGATTGTGAATGTTGTTTACGTTGCAGTTTTCACTTGTAAACCTTAACCCATAGATGCTGAGTTATGCTATCCACATAAGCCTGTTATTATAATTTTATTTTGATGCCATCTGTTTATTTTAGCCTTGATTTTGAAATTAATACTAACATGTGCAAAGTTAATTTCAAGATCTAGACCTTCAGGTCACGCAAATGAGCTTGGTATGACTCCTCCAACTTGTTCATGCCAAGCTGCTTGGTGTGACCCAAGAGGTGAGTCACATCGGGCTACTTGACATGAAGATTGCTCCGATCATCTTGGTGTGACTCGTCTTGAATCACTCCAGATAGATTGGCATGGCCAAGTTAAGGATCACGCTGAGCTCATTGGTGTCACCAAAACAGCTACTTGAAAAGTTAGTTTTGCATGTGTTACTGTTAAAATTTTAGATTTAACAATGCTAAAATAAAAGAAGGCATATGAGCCTGTTGTTCATATGAGCTCGGAACGATGTGTCTTGAGAAATTTCTTATGGTTGCCTTCTTATAGTGAAGTTAGAGACTGCAAGGGTACTGAAGAATGTGATTTTGTGGTGGTGTATGCATTTCTATTAGTGACATCGGGATAGTATTCTGCACCTAGTAATACAGTAGTTTATTTATATTTAGCTGGTTCATCATCCTGCTGTTCAATTTGTTGGTATATTGTGACATTGTCAATTCTTGTGACTTGCTTCTTGCTTTACATTTCATTGATTGACTCTTTTGCAAAACTTCGATCACACTCTGTTAATGTATTTTCGCTTAAAGTATTGGATCTTATAGTATTTTTCTTAGTTTTTGAACCTGCCATAAGTGCAGTTAGTTTTGTCATCCACTTTTGGCTGATATCATCATTTTTTTTTTCCTTATGTAGATGAATGAAACTAGTTGTGAGTAGTAATTGTAATACAATTAGAGTTCCAGAACTTGGGAATTTCTAGTATATCCACTTTTGGCTGATATCATCTTTTTTTTTTCCTTGTGTAGATGAATGAAACTAGTTGTGAGTATGTAATTCGGTAATACAATTAGAGTTCCAGAACTTGGGAATTTCTAGTATATATGTGAAACATTACCTTTTGTCTGTGTGCCTGGTCTGTAAGATAGACATTTGCATTGAAAATAACTGCAGTAAAAACTTGGGCTGCATGTTGAATGATAAGTGAATGCTCCATTTGATATCTTCAACTGTAAAATTTTACACCTTAAGTGCCATACATGGCGTGATAATTGCTCAAGTGGTATTTGGATAAGGTTTTGCATTGCCTCTTTTGAAGTAGAAATCCTTAGGTGCAGTTTTTGGGTTACTTCCAACTCTTTGAATATGTCCTGCTGCTGTTCTTATGCCATGATAATAACATGTCAACTTCATTTTGATTTTACTGCAGAAAATGGAACAAGAGAAGCTGGAGAAGCTCGCACGCAAGGTATGCAAATACACTCTCTAAGCATTGAATTGGGCAGCATCCTTTTGTGTTCAATCGACTGTTGTTGTAAACGGCTGTTTAGTCCATTTACACACCGTTTAAACACTACACGGTGTCTGTTTAATCGCCTTTATCCCATTTATTTGACCATGTAGCCTTAATAAACGCTAAATGATTGGTGCCGAACTGTTTACCATTTAGCGTTCTTGGGAACATTGGCCCAATCATAATCTTTTGCTTTGTTGATGCTATGTGTTTTATAAATTCTCTTACTTGGAATCCTGAACTCTTTACTGGTGTATATCTTTGGTTATATGTATGCTTGCCCTTGTTGAGTAGCTTTGTGTTTTTGTTTTGTTGCTGGAGGTTATGGAAACATAGAACTGTCTGTGGCTCTTACACAAGATGTAACATTGATTCCAGGGCCCCAGCTCAGGAGAGAAAGCTTCGTCAACCACAGGCTCTGCAGCAAGTGATGTGAAGACAGAATCAGCGTCTGCAAGTGTGTCATCTGACAAGAACAGGAACTACGCTGTCCTGGCAGGCACAATTGCTGCCCTGAGTGGCCTCGGTTGGTATCTATTGTCAAAGCCTAAGAAGTCGGAGGAGGTTGTGGACTGAAGAGGGGGGTTGTGAATGCGATCTGCGGATGCCTGGCCTTATATTTCACCATGGTTTACTTTCTGCGCATAGACCTGCACCTTCTGGAAATAATTGTTGAAATGTACTCTGCACTACTTGTTCTGAGGCCTGTTGCATCACCGAACCTTGGAGTATACACTCGAGACGTTCAGTAGTTCTCTCCCTCGCTTGACTGGTTGCAATGTTGAGTGATGCTTGTAATGCAGCTTACATCGTTGCTGGAGAGGTTTTTGGTTACTGATGTTTTGAATGTAAACTTGTTACCACTCGCCTTTATATCAGCACACATGTGGAAGTGCATTCAGTGATAATGAGAATGACCTGTTGCACGCGTTCTCAATCCCATATGGCTTTGCCGCAGCGGTTCTATGTATTTTCTCCAGCATTTCTATAAACATGCAATGGCTATATATACTTGGTTGAGAGTTATTTTTTAGTAACATACTCTAAATGTGACCTCTTACTGAACAAAGTGATGACAAGGTACGGCAACAAGGAAAAGGAAGTTGGGGATTTATGGAAGGTACTCTAAATGTGCACTTAAAAAAGAATGAGCAAACACGTGTTTTGCAGTGCCTGTTAGCTATTGGGTATTCCAGCTTCAATTCTAAACCTGGATAACATGGAGATTTGCACCCCTGATCATAAAACACACAATAGCAGAACACAGTGGATGCAAGTTTAGCAAAACACAGTCAAATGCATCGAGGTGTGAAGTGATAACCGTTTGCGTAGGTAACTCAGTCCCCTGGCGATGTCAACTGCTGGTTGGGGTTGATGATCATTCGACGGACAGGTGCCTTCTGGAAGGATTTTGGGTCGCAGCTGGGGTACGGTAAGCTCATCAGATGAAAGCAGAATGATACTAGTCCAGTAATCCTCCTTACACATGCACAGTCATCAATTGTCCTTCTAATCCAAACATATGCTGGCACGTTTGGTTTGTTACTACCAGCATGTGCCAAGCCAAATATATACGTATTGATAGATCATGTCACGCTTGCTTAGCCAGCACTTGGTTTATAACTCCAAAATTTAGCAGCGTCAAAGAAAGTTGGGATGTGACTATGTGAGGGAGCGATGTGGCTGTGGCGCGTGGAATGGCACTCTTCAGCGGCCGGTGCCGCAGAGAAGGGAGGAGGGCCAACTTGCATTTTATTGGGAGAGCGAACAAGTGAAATCAGCACCACGGAAGCCTCAAGCCCTCATGAAGCCGACAGCATCAGCACCCCCAAGATACTCCGAGAAAGCTTAAGAGCGAGTGGATTAAATGAACTAAAACTTTTACAATTATGTGTCCATTTATATATTTGTACTCAATGTCGATTAGTACCATGAACTACGATTAATCCAAAATCCTGTCTAAACCAGTCTGTGCGTGTTCACGTCACAATCGGGTTGTTTAGCTTAACATGACATTCATCATTTTATATAAATCAGCGGTTCATGTTCATGTCAAAATCTAGAGTGCATATATTGGCATTTATATTTATATATGACTGAATATAGGCTCCATTTATAGGCATATATGGCTGCTTACATGGTGCATAGGCGCATGCAAACATAAAAATGAAACATGCAATGCAACCCTTGCGAGAATGACATTGCTCGACACAATTCCAGGGATTAACAGTTAATTTCATTCCATTCAAACTGAAACGGAAGTCATTACAGTTACAGCATACATTGCATCACTTATAAACTGCACACATTGCAGGCGCACGGTCCAGACCTGCGTATACGCAGTAATGACAAGTTCAGCCATGCCAACAAAACAGACAGAGCAAAACGAACAAGTTTTATTATCTCTTAACTCCCAGAACTAAAACTATAATTTGCAAAACGTACTAACTACTGGAGCATCGCCAAGAAAAACCTGCAGCTGCCACTGTTAATCTGTCATCACAGCTGGAGCATGCTTCACATCTATTTAGAATTGAATCCAGGCCATAGCTTCATATGCTCGAAACAGTTGATCAAATATAGATGCAGTCCCAACTCCCAATCAACAATGTCTTCAGCACTGGCAATTTTTTGGAAATAATCATTTACCAAATACATTGAATTAATAATAGTACTGGTTAATTTCAAGAGAAACAAAACAAAATTAAAAAGCGAAAGGGTAGAAGATCCAAGCATCAGGCTAATAACATCGTAAAGAAAAGAAAAAAAAAAAAAAAAAAATCTAGCAATGTCGTGAAAATACATGCATAAACCCTGCCAAAATTAATGTCGTCAATAAAAGTCTAGCAATGTCTGTGTCACTAATATATCTCAAACCTTGAGATCTTGCTGTTCCTTATAAAAAACAAACAAAAAACTAGTCAATTTCATTCCAGTTTCCTTGATGTTCATGAATGATAATTGATAGAAGTCATTTTCATGAAAAAAAGAAAAGAACAGAGGAGCAATGCACCAAAGCTACTAAATAATTTTATGCTTGCTTACTCAAATATTAGTTTAAGGAAATTCATTATTTTCTCCAAAGAAAAGCAGGTGCACAGATCAGTTGGATCTAGATTTTCCTACATCGCTCATATTACAGGGTTGAGATGCTTACTGTTTAGCCTTAAAGGGTCAAAACGGCATAATTTTTACATGTTGAGAACACTAACTGTATTAAGATGTCACTTTAAACTACAATGGTTTAGTGGAAGCCATATACATAAAAAGAAGTCCAGTTCTAGATTTCCTAGAGTGAAGACCCTATATTCCAAAATAAACTATAGCAGTCTCCCTAGAGTTAGCTCAAAACAGTTTATACTTACCATGAAAGTTGACATACACAAAACCTGAACAATTTTCCAAGCAGTTGGAAGGCTATACTAGCTATGAAGAAGATTCTAGTAGACTAGCGCACCAAAATTTACCTTCACATTCTCTATTTGATATTTCAGAACAATAAAGTTTACCTCATAAAATTCACTATATCCAGTATAAGTAAATTTCAAATATCGTTAAGATTTTTTTTTTTTTTTTTTTGAAGAATACTAATTCTTGTTATGATCAACCCCAATTCTAAAATTCTATCAATAGTGTATGAATTACAATTAGAAGTCCCTCAACTTTCAACACAAATGAAGTCCTCCAATCACACAATCTAAAGTCTAAATGATACAAGGTTCTTCCCAGATGAAACAATTATTGACCGAAGTCCTTATGTACTGTGAGTTGTGACCAATCGAGGAAGCAATAGCCATATGAGTAACAAGTATCACGTTATGGCATTGGAAGTTTGAAACACACAAAGGAGTGGGCGATGGAGCTCTCTGTTAGTCTCTTTGTTTCATGCAGGCTCAGACTAAGAATTACAGAAAGTGTCATAGACTCCGCCGTAGTCATAATGTAGTTCATATGCTATTTTCAACCATATTCAGAAAAGGAAACACCTATCTTGTTCAACTTGTTGTATACACGAGCCCTACAGCAATATATCACTCCGGCACCACCGCAACTGGAATTTATGCAAAAATCTCAGAAATGCAATAGCATGTGGTGACTCATTTCCAGCATTTCATAAATGGATGAATAGAAAACTGTCGATGTGCAAAAAAATAGATTATAAAGAAAACAAGAATAGTCATCCTATCAGCACTATTATTTTGAATTACCAAAACATGTAAATTAAACTCTCCCTCTATCTTCACTTTGCTATGCATTCCAGCAGCAAAAGAATACCTGAGAGATCATCAATGTTTTACTCTAATGGGGCAATGCCTCCTCCACCTCCTTCCAATGCTCAGTTTTATCTGGGAACTTCTCCTTCATCTTCTCAATGATCCCCTTTGCCTCATCAATCCTTGAGCTCCCAGCAAGTCCATTCACAAGCATTTTCATGGTCGAGAAGCGTGGTATCATATTCTTAGCTGCTACCTCATTGTATAGTCCAAGGGCAGTGTCAAAATCATCACCCTTACAAAGGTAATGAATAAACATAAAATAGAAACTGCTATGTCCGACTAGCCCCTTCCTTCCCATCTCCTTGTACAGACGCTTTGCTTCCTCTAAATCCCCCTCCTTACAGAATCCATAAATCAGATGATTGTAGGTCACCCAGCTTGGCTTTGTGCCCTTCTTCACCATCTCGTCCACTAATGCCCTCGCCTCACCACTACGACCGAGTTTGCACAAACTCTGCACCCTCACATTGTATACCTGCAGGGACTCACCACATTCATTCTTCTTCATGAGCTCTAATACCTTCCCAACGTCATCGAACCTCTCCTCCTTGTAGAAACCAGCGAGAGCAGTGGTAAACGTGGTGGCGTTGGGCTTCAAGCCTTTCTTGCACATTTCATCGAAAACCGAGTAAAAGGACCTTGTGGTGCCAGACTCGGCGAATGATTTGATGATGGCATTGAAGGTCTCGGTGTCGGGCTTGACGCCATGGGCGTCTGGGAATGTCTGGAAGACGCGGGCGGCCTCCGTGTGGTTACCGGAGACGATGCAGGCAAAGATGAGGGCGTTGAGGGAGCGGGTGGAGGGGGAGGACTTGAAAGTGGAGATGGCGTCGGGGAGGAGGTTTGCCTGGCCGAAGAGCACGATGGCGTGGTGCGCGTGGCGCGGGGTGAGGACGGTGGAAGCGAGGTCACGGAGGGTGTCCGGAGCAGAGGAGAGCTTTGATGCGGCTAGCGACAGCGCGATGCGGTCGATGTGGGTCTCCGGGGTCAGCGCGGCGGCGCGGCAAATGGAGAGGATCTGGTCGGGGGAGGCGGCGGGGAAGACTTGAGGAGGGAGATGGCGAGTCGGCTCTTCTCTCGCGAGGTGAGGGGAGTGCTCGGCGAGGACGGGTTGAGGATGGAGCCCGGAGTGGGGACCGGTGTTGTGGTGGCCGCCGTGGAGAGACGGCGGCGCACGATGTGGCGAACGGCGGCGGCCATGGCGGCGTCAGGTTTAGGGTTTAGAACTCGGGGCGAGTGGTCAACCTGATTGCGAGTGAAATCTCTTCTTGACACAGCTTACTGTCAGCGTAGGGGTCCCACTATGCCATCCCTGCTAATGGTTCCATTTGGCCATTTTTTTTTTTTTTTAATTTGCCTGTCTAAACGGGGTAAAAATAAAATAACTTCATACAGTAATGAGCCTCTAAAATATACTTAATCTCACAAGAGATGGATCATATTCATGAATGAAAAATGAAGCTGAAAATAGTAGCCTAGCATAGCTCCAACTTGTTCTAGTAGACATTGCATGTGTAAGAGCATATTTAGTGCTTACTATGTATTTGGTATGGTTTGTCCTCATAGCTCTTCCAACATGTCTTTGACTCTTCTAGAGGAGTCCTACCAAACACCCCCTTAAAATGGCTTAAGCTTCACTAACAAAGCTACTCATGGAGCTAAACGAGAAAAAAAAAAAAAAATCACTTGTGAAGTGGAGCTATACCAATTGAGGCCTTATACAAGTAAGCTATACCAAGTGAGGCCTTATACAAATGCTAGAGGACTAGAAACTGCTACTCCCTCAAATCCATGGAGTTTGACGTTTTTGACTTTTGAACTTAATGTGTGACCATTCGCCTTATTAAAATAAATTAATCAATATTTAAGTATCTTTATTGATAAAATAAGTTATAATAAAATAAATTATATTTATGCAAAAAATTGAATAAGACGAATCATCGAACAAGATGGCACGGAATCCGTGAGTGACAAACTCAATGGGACGGAGGGAGTACCTTTTATTGTCTCTCTCGAGGTATCATGTCTACTAGCCAATAGAGGACGTATCATCGAAATGCCCCCACCCCATGAAAAATATCCTCTTTACCCTTATCTTCATAGTGTTACATGTGCACTTGTCATGGTCGGGTCCACGCCGGCTCCCACTAGAGGTGATGGCCAAAATGCGCCAGATCTACCGACGGGTCACTAGCTAATGAAAAATCATGGCCAACAAGGTCAAAGTGTCGCAAGGTGTTGCGGCATGGAGAAACTCTTGTCGGTGTCGAGTACTAATCGTAGAGGACAATCGTTATGGAGGTCACTTTCTACCAACATTGTGTCATCGGCCCCTACCCACTGTAACAATGTTTCTGCGACGGTGCAAGCTTGGGCTGCAAGAAAGCAATGTTGCCAAGCCGATGTGGGCGTGCAACGGTGTGGGAAGAATGGTTGAGTCGGACAATGCTTACATGGCAGTGACAGTCTATAGCAAGAAAACGGAACTACGTTATAGGGTAAATGGGGGTATTTTTCACGCGGCCGATCATCCATAGTTGCCACTTGGTAGTGCTTCACACTGATATACATGATGTGTCAAGCCATATCACTAAAAGTGCTTATTCCACACTGGTAGCAAAAAATGTAGGATAGAAGATAGATAACTTTAATTAAAAAAAAATGGCAGGCCTCCCATTAACAACGCTAGATCCGCCCTCCATCTGCCCAATCTCTCTCTCTCTCTCTCTCTCTCTCTCTCTCTCTCTCTCTCTCTCGGACGCGCGGTGGGGCCGCTCGCATCCTGACAGACGTCCGCTATCCCTCTACATTTAGAGGATGAGTACCGGTAGCTTATGGACACAGTGTATGTGGTGCAGTTCATTCATCCTATGTGGTACTAGAGGATGGGTTTACAATAACGGTGCAGATAGCCCTAAACCGTCGCCCTTTAGCGCACGACGAAAGTTTTTGAGGCCCGCAACACGACTAAAGCTTCTTTTTGAGCCAAAAGCACGACTAGGTGGTGGCATGCTTGGGCCAGCCCGCCCGATGACCATGGCAACAAAGTGGATTCCCAATATATTATTTTGAGTGTAGAAACTCTCATCGTCAAACATATATGAGTAGATTATCGGACTCCTAGTCCCTCCGTCCCCATAAAGTTTGACGTTTTTTATTTTTGAACTTCATATTTAACCATCCGTTTTATTCAAAATATTTATGTAAATAATAAAATTAATTAATTAATATTTAAGTATCTTTATTGATAAAATAAGTCATAACAAAATAAATTTTATTTGTATAAAAATTTAAATAAGACAAATCGTCGAACAAGATGACACGTAATGGAGGGCTTACAAACTTAACGAAACTGAGGGAGTACCAGCATGCCCGCACGCACCACACAACTGACACAAAGTTTACAAGTCAAAACTCAGCATGAAAGTTAGCACCGCTTGTCTACCAAATCTTCAAAGCCCGAAGACGTGCACACTGACGAATCACGAATCCACAAAGACTGTACTATAATAAAATTAGCTCCATGCCCCGTATGGCTGTATCTCCCCCACATGCAGCATTTTCCACTCCCACATGCCTGTCCGTACTTCCCTCGTCGCCGCGACGCCGATGCACCGCGCCCACCTTATATATATCGCATCAAAATTAGTCAAAACTCAGCATCAAAATTAGCACTGCTTGTCTACCGAATCTCCAAAGCCCGAAGACGTGCACACCGACGAATCCACAAAGGCAGTATAATAAACTTATCTACTGCCAAAATTCAAAAAAAAAAAAAAAAAAAAAAATATCTACTGCCCCGTACGTATGCCGTATCTCCCTCCACATGCAGCATTTTACGAGCTAGCAGGGATGACGTCCTACACCGTCTTCCTTCGCTGTTCACTCCCACATGCCTGTCCCTACTTCCCTCGTCGCCGCGGCGCCGATGCACCGCGCCCAGCTTATATATATGGCATCGTCTCCGAAGCTGCTCGCCCATTGCGCTCTGCAAGTCTAACCGGATCGACATGGCCTCCATGTCGCATCTACTTGCTAAGCCAGCTCCAACTGCTGCCACCTTTCCTCTATCCTCTCCGAGAACGAGCTCCGGCTTTAGGCCTCGCCGCGTCACCGTCCAGCGCGTCTCGTGCGCATCGCCCAGAGGCGAACGCTCCGAGCAAGACGCCCAAAAGCACGACCGCCGCGACGTCGTCCTGGGCCTGGGCGCGCTCGGCGCCACCGCCACGGCCACCCTAATGTCCGCGCGCCGCGCCGGCGCTGACCCCGTCGCCACGCCCGACATCTCTTCCTGCGGCCCGGCGGACCTTCCGCCGAGCGCCAACGTGCTGACGTGCTGCCCGCCGCCCTCGAACGCGCTGCCGGTGGACTTCGCCCTCCCCGACGTCAGTGCCTTGCCGCTCCGGACGCGCCCCGCCGCGCACTCGGTCACCGCGGACTACATCGCCAAGTTCAACGCCGGGATCGCCGCGATGAAGGCGCTCCCGGCGTCCGACCCGCGTAGCTTCGCGGCGCAGGCGAGCGTGCACTGCGCCTACTGCGACGGGTCGTACAGCCCCGAGGGGTTCCCCGGCGTGGAGCTCCAGGTGCACAACTCGTGGCTGTTCTTCCCCTTCCACCGCTGCTACCTCTACTTCTTCGAGCGCATCCTGGGCAGCCTGATCGGCGACCCCAGCTTCGCCGTGCCGTTCTGGAACTGGGACGCGCCGGACGGGATGCGCATGCCGGCCATGTACACGGATCCGACGTCCCAGCTGTTCGATCCGCGGCGTGACGACCGGCACGCGCCGCCGAAGCTCATCAACCTCGACTACAATGGGAGGGAGCCGAGGTTTTTCACGAACAAACAACAGGTTGATCACAACCTCAAGGTCATGTACCGTCAGGTAACGTGTGGTTATATATTCTTGTTATATATGAACTGATGGCAAAAGAATCTTTGTCAAAACTGATCAAAACTTTGTTATGACGTGCATGGAAAAACTGATCTCCGGGCAATCAGATGGTATCGCTGAGCCCGACGCCGTCGCTCTTTTTCGGCAGCGCGTACCGCGCCGGCGACGAGCCGAACCAGGGGCCAGGGCCGGTGGAGAACATCCCGCATGGGCCGGTGCACATCTGGTGCGGCGACCCGAAGCAGCCGGACGGCGAGGACATGGGCAACTTCTACTCGGCCGGGTTCGACCCGCTCTTCTACGCGCACCACGCCAACATCGACCGCATGTGGTCCGTCTGGAAGGGGCTCGACGCGCGGCGCCACACGGACCTCACCGACCCGGACTGGCTAAACGCCTCCTTCCTCTTGTACGACGAGACACCCAAGCTGGTGCGCATCCGCGTGCGCGACGTGCTCGACACCGACAGGCTGCGGTACCGGTACCAGGACGTGCCGCTGCCGTGGACGGCCGCCAGGCCAACCGTGACCGCCGCCGCCGCGGCGCGGAGAGCGGACTCGCTCCTCGCGCCCGCGGCGCAGGGCCGCCGGCGCCGCCGCTAAAAAGGCAGGCGAGTTCCCCATCACGCTGGACGAGGCGACGAGCGTGACGGTGAAGAGGCCGGTCGCGGTGCAGAGGAGCGAGGCGGAGAAGGCGTCCAAGGAGGAGGTGCTTGTCATCGACGGCATCGAGGTGGACAGGGACGTGGCCGCCAAGTTCGACGTGTTCGTGAACGCCGAGGACCACGGCGCGGTGGGATCGGGCGGGAGGGAGCTCGCGGGGAGCTTCGTGAACGTGCCGCACCGGCACGGGCATGGGCATGGGCATGGCAAGAAGGGGAGAGGGATCAAGACCAGGCTGCGGCTCGCGTTGAACGAGCAGCTCGAGGACCTCCAGGCCGAAGGCGACGAGAGCGTGGTGGTGACCCTCGTGCCGCGGCAAGGCAAGGGTAAGGTGAAGGTCGGAGGCCTCAAGATTGAGCTGATGCATTGAAGAACTCGCTTACCATGCAAAAATAAACAGTTTCTTTCCGCGAGAGAGACTGCAATAAGTGGATTGGCAGCAGACATTGCTGTGAGTTTGCATTGTGTTGCGTCTGTTCTTGGCTTTAGAATTTTATTTTTTCCTTGGTTTACACAGAACTGTGCAACTGCATGCGTTGGTTTGAATAAATTAACATTATTGCTTCACACTTACTCCGAGTGCCAGCCAACCAGCAGCAAGATGGCAATAAACATAACAAAGTGTGAAGAACGTACAGTACCTAGTCAGCTACTCGTGGACCTGCCGGGGGCATGGCCTCGTGTGGGCAGTTGAAAATTGATCTCAGAGTCCAAGAAATCGGGGAAATCGGCAATCCCCAAGCTAAACCATGTGCAAGAACTACAACGACATCGCAATGCCGGCCGGTTATTAGTGAGCAAACCACAGTGTTAGCTCGATCAACTTCATATGCTGCATGCATTGCTGCTGAAAATCAGCATCGGTCAATAACGACTCCTTGAATGATATGTTACATCCTGCGCTGCCTACGTGGTGTACGTTTTACGAAAAGAAGATTCACGAGAGCAGACGGACAGCTCTGCAATCCCTCCCTTTCCCGCGTCCCCTACGGTCACCTCACCTATGCTTCGTTTCGTCGTCTGCCCTGATCATGTCGGCCTTAGGAGGACTCGGACTCGGACTCAGACTCGGCGTGCTATCCTTGTCTGACCCTCGATCTGGGCTAATCTTGTGCTCAGCTTGCGTGCCTTCGGGAGGGTAGTATTGCGGGTCGGCGAGGAACGTGAGCGCCGCGACGACGTCGCGGATCCCCGGCCGGCTGGCAGCGTCCTCCTGCAAGCACATGGACGCGACGGCGAGCGCCTGGTACAGCCCCTTCACGGGGTACCGCTTGGCCAGCAACGGGTCGGCCAGCTTCACGAACCTCCTCTTGTCTCTCAGCAGAGGCGACGCCTGCAAGAAACGCATGATTAGTTCCAGTCCAGCAGAGGCGAGGAACGAAACGAAACAAGGAACTCACTCGCTCACTCACTCACCCAGTGAACGAGGACCTGCTCCTCGGACGGCCTGGAGATGTCGATGGCGCGGCGGCCGGTGATGAGCTCGAGCAGCACGACGCCGAAGCTGTAGATGTCGGACATCTTGGTGAGCTTGCCGGTCATGGCGTACTCGGGGGCGCAGTAGCCGTACGTGCCCATGACCCTGGTGCTGACGTGGCTCTGGTCGCCCATGGGGCCCAGCTTGGCGAGCCCGAAGTCGGAGAGCTTGGCGTTGAAGTCCCTCCAGGAGGATGTTGGACGCCTTGAGGTCGCGGTAGATCACCGGCGGGTTGGCCACCTCGTGCAGGTACTCGATGCCCTTGGCGGCGCCCACGGCGATCTGCATCCGCGTGTGCCACGGCAGGGGCTTCCAGGTCGGGGGCAGGTCCAGGAGGTGGGTCCTCCAGCGAGCCCCTGGGCATGTACTCGTACACCAGGATGCGCTGGTTGGCGTCGGTGCTGTAGCCCAGGAGCTTGACCAGGTTGGGGTGGTGCAGGAGGCTCAGCATCAGCACCTCCACGAGGAACTCGCGGTTGCCCTGGAACCCGTTCCGGTCCAGCTGCTTCACGGCGATCACCTCTTTGGTGTCCTCGAGGAGGCCTCTGTACACCCGCCCGAAGCCGCCTTCTCCCAGCAGGTTCTGCTCGCTGAACCCGTCGGTCGCGGCGCCCAGCTGGCTGAACGTCAGCGCCCTGCTGGGCATGTTCTGGTTGTGGGTGCTGCCACGCAGGATCTCCTCGGCCGCATTCATGTTCTTGCAGACGTCTGAGCCAAGCATGCATATCAGCATACTTATATATCGATCTGCATGCCTACGAGTGCATTACCTGACGTTGCCGAGATGTTGTTGACGAGGTCCGCGAGCTCGCCGCTGCCATCGCCGCCCTCCTTCTTGGCCTTCTTCTTCTTCCTCCAGAACTTCCTCTTCCTCCACCTCTTCTTCTTGCTATCCGGCGCGGAAGCCGGCGCCGACGTCGACGCCTCCTCCTTGCCGCGCACACCACCTGCAGGCGGGGCGGAGCTGGCGTCGGACGACGACCGCGAGCAGCAGCACGCGCCGGCGCTGCGGAGGAACCTCTTGCCGTTGCTGCATCTCTTAGCGGCCGATGAGAACAGGCCCATCGCGGGACCGACGCGAGTGGGCGGGGCACCCTCGGGTCGATCCGCGCGAGGAGGCTGGCCGGCCGGATTTCTTGGGGATGATACTTCTACACTCACCAGGGCCGAGTCTGTGGACGGGAATCGTGTTCTTTTTCTGGACGTCGAGGCGCCACCCAAATTTGGCAAAGTGCTCGGTGTTCTTCGTTGTCCGTTCCGCTGACAAGAACTGTCGCCTAAATATTGCACAATGTTAACAGTTTATTTCAACTCAAATGCCCCAGAACGGCAGGGATCCACCACCCATCGAGCCTAATAGCCAAGGTATGAGTTCTGGTTTTCATGACCCTGCAGGTACAGCCGACCTCCACCACCAATCTCCTCGTGACCAAACTCATGGGCAACCACAGGACATCAGGATACAAAACACACCCTACCTTCAGCATCCATCTGATCTGCATGGATGCTACTCTGATGCATCCATTTCTCCAGATCTTCGTCATGCAGGTACAAGAAGGGCAGGACTTGGAGTATTTATACTCAATCGTGGAGTAAGAAAAACTAGCTATTATAAAGGAAGATATACCGGATTAGACAGGGTTCATGAATTGATTGAAAATGAATTGAATTTTGATTCTTAGGGCGTGTTTGGTTGCCGACCGCAACCATACGCCACGCCGTTGTGGCGGCAATCGTCCGCCACAATTCCGCCACAGCCAGCATGCAATTATTGCGAGCAGCAGCACGTGAACAGTGACAGAGATGTGTACGGGCGGTAGGCTGTGCTGTCCTGCTGCCTTGTTCAGGGCCCACTCTCTCTCTCTGGCGTTGGTCATTTGTACTACCTATTGTACTACGTAGTTAGAGCTCTGCAACCTTTGACAAGTATGGCAGCGCAGTGGCGTGGCAAGCTGCGGGCGATCCAAACAGCGCCGGCGTGTGCGGCGCGACCCGAAGGCGTGGCGTGGCAGGTTGCGGGCGACAACCAAACACGCCCTTAGAACTATCTTTTATCTTATGGATGGAATGTGGGTCGCTAGAGGCAAGGCCGGTGCGGTGGTCTTTGCTCAGCCATCATTCTATAGTTCTAGACAAAAAAATTTCCCATTAATTAACATTTAATCTGTCGTGAGATGTGTTTTTTTATAACATACATATTCTATGTTACAACATTTAATATTTTTATCTATAGTTTTAGAGAAATTTTAGGTACTTATACTATCTCCAAGAGTCTAAACGGAAATATGAGACCCATTCACCGGTCTGGGTGGCACACAATCAGTGGCGGAGCTAGAAATTATATATAAGGGGGGCCAACTATAAAAGTCCAACTTCTAAAAATGAACACAACTCAACTGGTCAAGTTTCTATGGTAAACTTTTAGGCTAATTCATCGACTTGACATGGGTGCCCACATTTTATTTTATATGTATTCTAAGATTTAAGATGCTATTTTTTCAAGTGTTAGGCAACTTGCCCGTTAACAACAAAGATCTACGATGGTTTCATAAATCTCATCAAGATCCGGTGTGCTAGTCATTCATATGTGTTTATAGGGGAATTTTATTATCTAATGTCTTTTAGATGTGTTCATATAAGTTATTTTAATTTAATATAGTTGTGCTTAGTATGATTTTATAATCTATAGGATATTAATATGTATATATGATAACAATTTGTTATATTCACCCTCTTAGATGTAAATAAAAATTGTAAAGACACATGTAGAATTTTTGGTGCCACATGTTAGGGGGGGGGGGGCCATGGCCCCCCCAGCCCCCGCTCCACCACTTGCACACAATAGAAGACTCATGCACTAAAAATGTCCTTTTCCAACAGTGGGCGCTAACGCAAACGCCATCCAACCAAAGCTCCGCCGGTAGTCGCCATGGACCTCGCCACGGGCCTACCTCGCCAACCCCGCCGTCTTCCGAGCCGATCGCGCCCGAGACTCGTCTCCTTCTCCTCGAACCAGCCTCTTTTTTGCACGCACATGCTTGCCAGCGCGGATGTCGTCGTCATCGTCACCCCCCGCCGCCATGGATGCTTGAGCCGTGGAGTGACTAGGAGACGCCCGCACGACCGCGCCGACGCGTGGGTTGCGCTACCTCCAAGGGCGCGGGCGGCGCACTCCGCGCCACCAACCGACAAGCCGGCGACCCGGTGCCACATCACCTTCGTCCCGGGCATCCAACACACGAGAAGTCACACCTCACAATGGCAACGGGTATGTACCCGATGGATCTTTGTCACCCATACCCGCACCACCCGTGTCAAATCCGTACTATTCGGGTGTAACACCCCGTGTTACTTACCGCTTAAGTCATGGATTGGACAAAATTAAGTTTATTTTATGTTTTGATCCTAAGTGTGTTGTTGTATGATGGTTGGATAGTATAGGTTGGGAATCTGAAATTGGATCAAATTCAAATTTGAATTGAACTCCGAAAACCCTAAATTCCATTCTTTCTTTTACCCCTTTTCTTTTATTCAAAATTTATAAAGAATTTGGGTATGGTTATTAAAGCAATTTTGTAGAGTTTTCAAAGTTGAACAAAGATGGTATTTTGAGTTTTCAGAGTTTAGTTCAAAAATTTAGAGTAATTTTGAAAATACCAAAATTAGGGTTTTGTCCCCTTTTGATTTAAAAACCATATTTCAAAATCTAAGCAAAATTTGCAAAAAGTTTTAAAAGTTAGTTTGTAGATCTTGTTGAGATGAGCAAAAGTCATGTACAAAGTTTTCAAGTTGTTACATGATTTTAAAAGTAATTTTGAATTCAAATTTCAAAATTTTGAACTGCATTTCAAAAAGTCATATTTAGAGGCTGATTTTGAAAATCTTCCAATTATGAAAATTGTAGATCTTGAAAAATTAGCCTAAGTCACTTTTTTGGAGTTTTTCAAGTTCAGTTCAAATTTGAGGAGAATTTGATGAATTTCGAGAAAAGGTTAAGTTTGGATGCTACGAAAACAGGATTTCCTGTTTCCCTCCCATCTTGCTGCCGGCCGGCGCCGCCGTGGCCGCCGAGCCTTCGGCCGCCCTCGCTAGCGTCACCAGCTACCGGGCCGTCTTCGCAACGTCTTCCTCCATCCATCCATCCATTCCTTGCTCTATAAAAGCCGCGGCCGGCGTCGTCTTCTTCCTTTTTTTCTTCTTCCGGGCGCGCCGTCGGTCACCTCCATCCACCGCCAGTGTCGCCGTCGTCGAACTCCGACCACCCAAATTGACTCTACCATCCGATTCGCAACTCATTTGCGGTTCGATTGAGCTAACTTCGTGCCCCGCCTCATAGCCGGACACGCTCGTGCGCCACCTTCTTCTCCACGGACGGCGGCCAGCCGCCGCGATTCATTCCGTCGTCGCCCGTTGCTCCGGTGAGCCCCGAGGAAAACTATCTAGTGCTTTTTGAACCATCTTGAGGCCGTGGTCGTGGCGACTTCGTTCGTTTTTCACGGAGGAGGTCCGGACACGCCGGAACGTCATCGTTGCCACCGGGAGCGCCGCCGCCGCCGCTTCGTCGCCGATCCATCTCCGTCTTCGCCCCCGCCGCAACCATCGCGAGCACCGGAGCCGTGGGTGAGCTGCTACACATGTCCGGAGTCGTCGGTTTGCCGTTTAGTGCGCCTCGTAGAACGCCGGACGCGCTTATCACGACGAATGACGTTCGCTCCGTCGTGCGCGCGGCGTCTTAGCTAGGGGTCGGTTTGGGTTCGATTAAGTGGGGAAATAGGATCGCTGGAGTTGCCGGAGATGATCTTTCGCGACTCGTCGGGGCAGGGGAAAGCTCTTCGCTCTTCCGCCGTGGGGTCGCTACCGCCGTGCCGCCATGGCCGTCGGCAAAGGTGCTTCGGTGCCCTAGGTGTTGGGTTTAATATGTCCGGAGGTGCGCGAGGGGAGGAGCAAGATGAGGTAGGTCTCGTCGCCGGGGACCTCACCGGCCGGAGTTGTCGCCGGCCAAAGGCCGTGGGCGACATCGTGCCCGATCCGGGTCCGCTTGTCGGCGTCGAGGGAGAGAGAGAGAGAGCGCGGGCGGGCTGGCTGGGCCGGCCTGTGCGGTGTTGGGCCGAGCCAGGGCGGTTTTCGCCCAATGGCTGGTTTTGAATTAAAATTTGTTTATTTAATTTCCTTTTTATGAATAGTCTTGATTCTTTCAAAATTCATAGAAATTTGAAAATAGCTCCTTAAATTCTGAAAATTTTTGTAGAAGCTTCTTATGAGTATATGAATCCATGAAAAATTTGAAACTTTGATTTTGAGTAGTTTTTGCATGATTTAAAAATACAAATTTTAATTGAAAAATGCATCTTCCATGATTTTTAGAAAATAAAATATTTATTCAAAAATCATGAAAATTTATTTGGTACTGTTTTTATGATGTGTCCTACTTGTATAAAAAAGTTTGGAGTCATTTTGAAATGTTTAAATTATTTTCTATCTTAAGCTCTATTATTTTTATGTGTTATATAAATTGTTTAGTGACTAATTACTTAGGCTTTTGTGTGACTTTTGGGTTGTCTTGTGAAACTTGGATCATACCACAATCAAGTGGTCCTTGAGAACTCTTTAGGCAATGGTGATGATATCTTGTAGAGTAATCCAACAAGTTGGTTTTGTTGGGTTGCAACTTTATCGTGAAGGAAAGTTGTACTCAAGTGTTTATTATTTCATGCATCATCAAGCATCATGTTTACCATTTCATTATGTTAAGCAATGCATCATTATTACGTGTAGGGAACGAGAGTGATGTGGTTTACGGTGGCTAAGTTTTGGAGAACGTGCATCCACCCGAGGTGTGGTGTCAAGTGTGACTCGAGTGATCCGGTTTTGAATCGATTTTCCCTCGCAACAAAGGCAAGCCCCCCGGAGCATAAACCCTTCTCTGTTTCATAAATGTTTTATTCACCTTAAGTCTAGTGCAATGTGCATTAAGTTAGTAGGAGTTGGTTGATACCGTTCTTTGCATGACTACCTTGAATTTTAGTTAATCAATGTTATCTCACTAGTATGAGTAGGTCGTTTTTTCTAAATGCTTAGTAATGCTTAGATGTCGGTAGAAGTCGAATGATGGCTTCATTGTTCGCGAGATATAGGTTTTTATCTTTGTTCCTCTTGGCTATGGAAAAGAGAACACCCTCGATGGTGGTTCATGAGAATACATATGGTAGTGATGAACTTGAGATCGACGGGGCGTAGGTTGAAAGCCGGCGGGATACCTAGCTGTGCTTGTCCCGTGTTGATCGTTTAAGGACCGTCCGTTGTTTGGCCTCGAGTGTGAAATCGGGGCGTTTTGAACGCATATTGCGCTGAGGCCTTCCGGCAAAGGCACGGTACATTCGTTGTCACCCCGGTCGGTCGACCCTAACTAGCCACATACTCCGTGAATCGGATCTCGGTGGAGCCAAATCGAATGGCAACCACGCCTTTGGGAGTGGAGAGATGGCGGGGGTACAAGATACCCTCGGTGGGTTAAAGTCCCAGGTTGGAGGTGTACTTTGTATTCTCGGGTGGCGCAGCCTCGTTCCCGTTTTGGACAAATCTGAGAAAAGGTTGATATATGCAAGCTTAGGTGCTACATATGTGTCGTGTGGTTAGGGATCCCCACCGGGTATAATCGGTTCATGAATCGCCGTTGCTTCTCGGAGAAGGAGACCCGATTCCCCGACCTTCATCGTAGTAATTGAAGAAACAAGGTTACCCATGGTTTTCAAAGGGAAAAGAGATCTGAGAGATAAGTTGAGATGTGTTGCTTAAAAGTGTTTGAGATAGAACAGGTGCAAATCTAGCTTAATTATGCTTCAACAAAATTGATGCTAAAAAGATTGAAAGTAAGGATCCACTTGTAGTAAGCTTTTCTGCAAACTCCCCTTTTCTAGTTCTACTTCCCTTAAGCCAGCATATCCTTGGAGTCTTTTCTTTTTGTCGGGTAAGTCTTGCGGAGTACATTGTGTACTCAGGGTTTGTTAACCCTTGTTGCAGTCTTGACTTCGTGATGTTAACCAAGGTTATGTCGGTGGGGCTCGACATGATCTGGTTTCTTCTAGTTTCCCTCGACTTCCGCAAATTAAGTTAAGTCTACTCAAAAGTAACTTGCTCATATTTTGTAAAATTATGTTATTAATCTTCCGCACTCGATCTATATTTTTTTGTAACAAATGTTGTAATGTTGTAGCTACTCCTTTGTTGATCCCGGTATGAGTGGTGTAATCGGGGTTTCCGATGACACCCGACGAGCTTCTTAAGTTATTGGGTGTATACACTCGCACATTTGTCGAGGTCTTTGGGACAAAGACAGTGCGGTGGGCCCGATAATTAGGAGGTTACGGTACATCGGGTTACCCGCGAAAGCACATGGATACTAATTTCATTCCATACCCGTACCCGACGGGTAATCCATACCCGCTAATACACCCGAGTTCATGGGCTATATTATATACTCATATGCTTATATGGGCCAAATTCATGAACAATACACTAGCGTTCAGGAATATATATATACTCAAATGCTTATATGAGCCATATGCTTACTTGGCCTAAAATTGCAGAGACAGGTTGTATATTTGTGCGGGTTATTTTTCTACCCGCGAATACGCGGATATGGATACTACACTTCCATACCCGTACCCGTCATACCCGTTGGATACAACATTTTACCCAGTAACGTATCCATGGATACCAAATGCGTTCCATACCCGCCACTTTATCGGGTAAAACCAATCGGGTTTTCGGGTTTCGGGTACCCGTTGACATCTTGAGTCACACCCACTGCCGTTTGTTTGCCGGCCAACGGTGTTTGGAGGGCTGGGGGTGTTGGACTTGCACTTCTTTGGGCTGGCGCAGAGGCTGCGCTGGCTGGCTGAGGCGAACAAACCCAAACGCCTGTTGGGCATCGGTCCCGACTAGAACAGAAAAGAAGATCGTAGCCATGGCACAGGCAAGCATGACAGTGAACGTTGGTGATGGGTCATACGCAAGACTGTGGACAGATAAATGGTCTCAGGTTGGCACTCTGTACCTCTATGCCCTAGAGTCGTTACATGCCATCTCTATGGCAGGGAAGAAAAGATCCATCAAGGATGGCATTTTCAAGAATCGATGGGCGATGGACATTGTCGAAGTGCCTACAGTGCAGGTGTTGTGCCAATATTTGCGAGTCTGGAGAGTACTATAGGAGGTGCAGCTTGACCCATTCTAGGAGGACCGCTTTGTTTGGAGATGGTCCGCCGATGGCAGGTACTTAGCGTGCTCAGCATATCGGGCTTTCTTTGTCGGCTCCACCAGTCTGTTGGGTGTGAAGGAGCTCTGGAAGACTAAGGTCTTTGGGCGTGTGAGGTTCTTCTTTTGGCTGGTGCTTCACCACCATATCTGAACGGCGGAGCGAAGACGACATGGTTTGCAGGATGAGGACTCATGCGCTTTGTGTGGCCAAGAGAGTGAAACCCAAGGGCATCTCTTCCTGGGTTGTGTCCTTGCAAGGGAACTTTGGTCTAGGCTCCTCACACCGGCTGGCCTAGCTGCTCTAGCACCGGCTCATGGGAAAGACATCACAGCCTGGTGGATTCAACAACGGCAGAAACTGCATGCATCGGCACACGCAACTTTTGACTCGGCGCTCTTGTTGGTGGTGTGAGTGCTATGGAGGGAACGAAACGCCAGAGTCTCGATGAACATCATTCGGCTAGTCAACAAGATCATGCGGCGGAGTGGATCGGCCCAGGGGTTCAAAACGCTCTCCTTAGTCATTCCGCTTTGGTTGCAACATTCGTTTCAATGTAATAAACTACTTGAGATCCAGTAGTTAGGTGTGTGTTTGGCCTTGTGCGATGTCCTCTCGACGTAGTACTTGTGCTTTGTGTTTGTACCGAACTCTGTTTTCCTCTTAACGAAACACGGGTCAATGACTCGATAAAAAAAAAAAAGAATGCCTTAACATTGATTTTTTCTTGTGCATGATCTATTTTGGGTTGGGTAGTGCAGTAGGGAGGCTGTTGGAGAGTCTTAAATTATACTTGTACTCCATCCGTCCCCAAAATAAACGTCGTTCTCGCTTCCCGAGACAAAAAGTTGTTTTCCACTGCCGGCAATTATATAAAAAAATATATTAATATTTGTAATACATAATTAGTACCATTAGATAGATCTTGGAATCTAGTTTTTTAACAAATTTATTTGGAGATATAAATATTGCACGTATTTTATACAAATCGAGTCAAAGTTGAGATAGTAATGCGGTGGCACGTTCCCAAACCGTCATTTATTATTAGACGGAGGGAGTACTTTTTAAGATGGAAGTGTACTGTACTTTTTTTAATAAAAAAATGCAACTAAAGTCCTGTTTGATTCATGAGATTAGGGACTAGGAACTAAATAGGACTAAAAATTACTCCCTCCGTCTCTAAAAGATTGTCACTGCGTTTCCCAAGACACAAAAATACCGGTAATTATATATTAAAATATAAAAATATTTATACTAAGTAATTAACATCATCGAAAAGATTTTAAGTCTAGTTTTTAATATATTTATTTAAAAATTTAAATGTTGCACGTATTTTCTACAAATTAAGTCAAACTTATGGCACACATCCCATGACGACAGTCTTTTTAGTGATAGAGGGAGTAGTTTCTAGTCTCTTCCAAGAGTCTATTGAGATAGAGACTGATTGAGATTAAAAATTAGTCTACAGTCCTCATATTTAATAATTTAGGGACTAAATAAGATTAAAACCCATGGAAACCAAACATGCTCTAAAACTTATTTTTTAACTAAATTCAGAGCAATTAGGGTGTCACAGTCCAACTTTTCCATCCCCAAACCCCCAGACCCGTCCAAACTCCTAACCCCCGGCGCACGTTCTCTTCGCTCCGACCGCCGGGGCCGATACGGCGGTGACCACTGCAATGCTCCGCGATCCACGGCCATGGCCTTCCTCAAGACCTTAAACCCTCTCATACGCAGGCGTGCCACCCCGATCTCGGACCCCAGGCCGCTCCTCTCCCTCCACACCTTCCTCGCATCATCCTCCCCACCACTGCCGCCGGCGCCGCCGCCAGCGCTGTGCACACCCATGTCCCCATCCGGTCCGGCGGCCCGCTGTTCCTCTCGTCAGCCCCATGGATGCTGTCGCAGTCGGCGACACCGCTCACGGCCGCGGCTGCCGCCCTTGGCGCCAAGCTCCGCAGGGCCCAGGCCTTTGCCGGAGGCCGCGCGCTGGCCGTCGCGGACGCCGTGAGGTGGGGAACACAGGCGGATCTCCGGGGCTGAAGCGGAGGCTGTGGCGTCTTCGGTAATTGTGGGAGGTGGAGGCGAGAGGTTTCTGAATGCGCCCAATTTGGTGTCGATTGGACGGATGGTGTCAGGGGCCGGTCATTGGATGGTGAGTGTTCTCATCTGTTTTTTCGTGTTTACCTTCGGTTAGAGATGTATCCAGCGTGGTAATAGTTTGCCTAGAGGTTCGGCAATTGGCAGTTGGTCTGACACCTAGGAGAGTTCAAACTTGAAAACCATAAATTACCATGATCTCTTCATTTCGAGCTTGCCTCTATCCCATGAACCGTCTCACTGTTTAATTGTTTTTATTTAGTTTATTGCATATATGTACCATGATCTTAAAAAGCCAGTGAAGTCAATACTCCTGCATGATGTGTATGGATCTATTGATTAAGGATTGGGAACTCAGAATATTTGAATTGGGGAGACTGAGAGAATCTTCAACAATTTGAATCGGCCTGTTTCTCTAAACTAGAGCTGCTGTAGGATTTTAATTAGAATATCTGGTCACCAAGGCTTGCATACTGTATAAACGGCTGGGTATGAGGATTATGGGTTTTGGAGTTGAAACATGTTAGTTATTTAATGATGATGTTACCTATGGTCATATAATCATGTGATTCAATTTGATGGCTTATCAGTACCATTGCGCTATCTCTTTGATGGCTTTGTGTTGTCTTTTCTGATCTACGTAATGTTTGTGATAAAGTCAAATAAGACCTTTGTCTTTGGTTCTGTTGTTCTGGATATTCGGATGAATTTGTGGTTCTTCTGTCCTCAATGTTTTACCTTGCTCTCTGTGCTGTACATTATTCTTCTCTATTCTTCTTTATGTTCCTTTTTTTTTTTATGAACTCCATTCACTATAGGATGATCATAAATGAATGGTATCTTCCTGCCTTTTGCCACACTGGCTGTCTCGGTGCAAGTGATTGGGTAAGAATTACGCCTTTGAAAACTGTAAAATCCATTATACTAAATCCATTCCAAATTATAAGGCGTTTTGGCTTTTCTAGATACGTTGTATTTGACATGCACCAAAACGTCTTATAATTTGGAACGTAAAGGAGTAATATTTACTCATTTCCTCTGTCGCGTTGTTGTTTGAACATAGTTGGATGGCTTTTTAGCGAGAAAGATGGGCATCAATTCTGTCTTTGGATCATATTTGGACCCTTTGGCTGACAAGGTTAAACTGACACTTTCCATTTCCTGTTTCTATGTTAATTGTGCTGCTAAGCTGATGTGCAATATCTATGCTGTTGCTTAGGTTTTGATTGGCTGTGTTGCTGTAGCCATGGTTGAAAAAGATCTTTTACATCGTGAGTAGAGCAGTAAGCAATGTTTGTTTTGTATTGCAAAATTTCCTTGGTAAAATAACCCATAGTTTTAACATTATATTTGTATTTGTCTGAAGGTTCTGGTTTTAATCAATATTTTAACCTGTGTGTTGCTTTCGTTTCACTTGAAGCTGGTCTTGTTGGCCTCGTTGTTGTAAGAGACTTGCTCCTTGTGGGTGGTGCTTTCTACAAGCGGGCTTCTAGTCTGGGATGGAAGGTACTGTTATATATATGTTCCTTTTAGTGATTCATCAAGTATATTGTGCAAAGTTTTCAATTAAGATGAATGCCCTTTACGAATTTGTGCCAGTGGAACAGTTGGTCAGAATTTGTTAACTTAGATGCGATTAATCGCGAAAAGGTTGAGCCTCTATTCATCAGCAAGGTATGCCTATGTTCACACAGCGTTAAATCCTGTATGCTTATTGACCTATCGGGTGGAAACATGATAATAGTTGGTGATTTCAGGTGAACACAGTATTCCAATTGATGTTGGTTGCTGCTGCACTTCTTCAGCCAGAATTTGGCACAGAGGAGATTCAGAATTACATTACACTCCTGAGGTAATTTCTTTTCCATATTTCAACTGTTGTTTCTCTAGTCTTTGTCTTTCTATGCTTGCATGCATTCTTATGTCAGTGGACTAATTAAACTATGAGTTTACCTGGTGTAACACTGACACAAAGGTTGACCTCACATGAGCATTTGTTTGGTAAATCTGGTATCTTTACAATTCACCTACTATAATCTGTATAAATACTGCAGAATAACACTTGAAACAACTATTTTAATGCCTAATGAAATGATGTCTATTATTTTAAATCATGGTGTTATCTCCTTTTAAACAGGCGGTGCCTAGGCGTTAGGCTGAGCTGCACCGCCCAGCACCTAGGCGTTTTGTCTAGGCTTGTTTCCATGTAAAGGTGTTGAGCTTAATCTATGCATGAAAACGGGACATATTAGATATGGAGAAAGATGAACTGTGGTCATATTATGTATGGATGCATGATAACATTAATTTTTTGTTCTGATGTAATACTAGATTTTCTTTATTACTATAGCCATCTTCAGAAAGTACAAATGCCGAGCATCACCTAGCACGTTTTTAACATTGGGTAAATGACCCCCTCCCCCTGCAGTTGGCTTGTAGCTACTACGACAATCACTTCCACAATAAGTTATGGTGTGAAGCACTACCAGATCAAACCAAGGAGTCGGTGACTGTTGCTGCAGGCAGTTCATGGATTAATTTGCTGCTGCTGCTGCTGATGATGTGATGATGTCAGACATCCAGCGACTTACGGACATGTATCAGGCATTCCACCGTGTCATCTTCGTGAACTTCCCAATTTGCAGCTGTACAACTTTAGGTCTTGTTGTCCCCTTCTCCCTCATGGATTTCTTTAATGGCCAAAAATTTGGGCAAGATTCGAGAAAGAAGTGAAGAACCGCCTCATGAATGTAACCGGTGCATGATTTGTGCAGTAGGCCTGTGGTCGTCCACCTGTAGCTGTTTAGTTGTGGTTGGTGCTTTTGCCTAGTTTCGGCCTTAAATGTTCATCAAATTATTACAGGGCAAACTAGCCGAACCTTTGCTTTTGCTTTGGCCAAACACATTAGCAATGCCCCCTGTGTACATATAAACTAAAGAATACTTGAACTGATTTAGAAAAACTTTGGCAAATGGCGATCACTAGGTGATGCCATGCTTCCAGATGGTTAAATTCATTTACAAGTATGTCCATGTATCAATCATCAATGCAACTGTTTAGCTGAGCTTTTTTTTTTATAAAAAACTCCGGAAGAATGGAATGTGTTGTGTGTTCCGCCGTATGGATGAACCATGAACGGGCATGTACCGAGATCCAACCATTCAGTTGATGTGTTGAACGTATATGCTTCGACTCTACATACCTCATTGAGTAAAGTGCGGTGGCGGTCCCCTCTTTGCTTGCGCGCAGCCTGTGCTACGCCGGGGTCCTCGAACTCGCAAAATGGGCACTTAAGTGGTTAAACTCTGTTTTGTGCCAACGTGGTCCAACAGCAGGCCGACACGCGTGGGGATTAAGCAAATTACCCCCTGGGCGTCATTAACGTTAGCTGCCGTTTCGGGGCCGTCATCCAGAGCTGCCGCGCGCCGTTCTCCGTCGTTTCGTTGCGCCGTTCTCCGTCGTTGCCGCGCGCCGCTAGTCTGGTCGCCTCCGACGCCGTACCGAACAGAAAGTGCGCCGCGAGCAGCAAGTCAGCAATCTGCGCCTACTCAGCTGGAATCAACAGAGCAGATAAACAGAGCTACAACCATTGACAACAAGCACCAAGGCTGGCAGGGCAGCAGCAAGTGCTAGGAAGAGGCCGGCTGTCAAACCAAATAAGCCACCTGCACCAAAAAAGCCGAGGGCTACAAAGAAATCTGCAAACCAGCACCAAAGTGAAGGGACAAGCACTTCAAATGTGCCCACACTTTGGGTGTGTTTAGAGGGCAAAATTTTGGGGCAAAATTTGGAATTTGGGCAAAAATTCTGGAATTCGCACTCAGCGAACTGAAAAAGATCAGAAAGACATTTCGTTTGTTTGTGGTAAATATTATCCGATCATGGGGTAACTACACTCAAAAGAATCGCCTCGCAATGTACATCTAAACTGTGTAATTAGTTTATTTTTTTACCTACATTTCATACTCAAAATGCATCTTTTAGTGCATTTATTGTTTCGATGTGATGGGATGTGATTGGGATGTGATGGGAGTGCAGGAAATTTGGAGGGAATCTTTGGCCTCTAAACACAGCCTTTAGAAGGAGTTAGTAATCACACTGCTGTTGTTTCTTTTCTTGTGTCCCCAAACTTTTGTAAGCATCAAACTGTTAAGATGCAAGTTCATCAAACTGTTAAGATGTCTACTATGCTGCTTTTGGTGCCTATTACCCTGTTCATGAAATGGCTAATCGGCCAACTATACTGCTGCAGTATGCAATACTCCCTCTGTCCCTTTTTTTAGATGTCACTGTAAAAGTGCGTCGGGGTCAAACTTTCAACTTTGGCTACTAGGTTTGTAGAAAATACGTGCGACATTTATATCTCCGGATAAATTTATTAAAAACTAGACTTAAAGATCTTTTCAATGATACTAATTACTTAGCATAAAAGATTTATATATTTTAATATATAATTGCCGGCAGTTTAAAACGTTGAAACTTCCGGTGCCGAGAATGACATCTATTTATTGACGGAGGGAGAGTATGTGTTTGTCTGCTCTGTTTATCTGCTGCGATGCATAGAAGGCAACGGATTGTAGCTCTGTTTATCTGCTCTGTTGATTCCAGCTGAGTAGGCGCAGATTGCTGACTTGCTGCTCGCGGCGCAGTTTCTGTTTGGTACGGCGTCGGAGGCGACCAGACTAGTGGCGCGCGGCAACGACGGAGGACGGCCCGCGACAACGACGGAGAACGGCGCAACGAAACGACGGAGAACGGCGCGCGGCAACGCTCTGGATGACGGCCCAAAACGGCAGCTAACGTTAATGACGCCCAGGGGGTAATTTGCTTAATCCCCACGCGCGTCGGCCTGCTGTTGGACCACGGTGGCACAAAAACAGTTTAGCCACTTAAGTGCCCGTTTTGCGAGTTCGAGGACCGGCATGACACAGCTGCGCCAAGTTAGAGGGACCGCCATCTGCACTTTCTTATTTTGAAAAGTCAAAGAATTCCCAGATTTTTACAATTAAATAGTTCAGTGCCCTATTTTGCAAACCGTAACAATATTTTTTAGTAATTTGTTCATAGTGTATAGAAGAAAAATGAATAGATTGAGACAAAAGGGAAATGAGAAAAAGGAAAGAAAAAATAAGGGAAAAAAAGGAAGTGACAATGAGAAAATATTTTTTTGAGATAAGTGATGGAACGTGTGATCGCCAAAAGGCGGCAGCTTTCCGGTGCACGGTCCCGTTTTACCTGGTTGACATCTTCTGTAACCAGACACGGAGACACCGTTACACCAGCGTTTTTTTTCAGGGAACCGTTAGACCAGCCTCGTGGATGCCCATCCGGCCCCGTGCGGCTCTGCTCGCTTCTCTCCCGGGCCGTTGTGGCTCGCTGTGAGCGCATAAACCTGACACCCCTCGCCCGATTCTGGCTGGCTGCCTATAAACCCCCAAACGATAAACCTGAAGCCAAGCGTCGGCGGCGGCTTCTTCCATCGAGGCGATTTCGCGTGAAGAATACTCTCCATTACCGGTAAATCCACCTTCCTTCAACCTACTTGCACGCATTTCGTGATATCATTTGTGTCATAGTGATCTCCCCTCTCTGCTTTACTGTGCGCCATTGTGTTCCATTTTCATCTCAAACGAATTTATGCTCTCTGCAAAAAATGCCAAGTCTGAATCTTGAATATCTTCTCTTTGTGTGGTTATTAGAAAGATTTTTTTATGTGGTTATAAGCAAATCATAGCATCCGTCTTAAAAAAAAAAACCCTAGCTTTTCATGGTTTGAAGTTTTGGATCTGTGATAAGCGGCAGTAATCGTTTAGTGACTTGCAAGATTCGGCAGTAATTGCTTGAGTTTTGGGCAAATCATGTCAGTCTCTTCCATTCACATACTCGGGTTCTGGGATCCGCTCTCAACTAACCATTTGAAATTAGTATTAGTATTAGTATATGAGGTACTGCCAGATTTCTTTCCTTTATGCAAAAAAGACCACCAGCTCAAGAATCGAAACTTCCATATTGGCGTAAAGATAATATAGGAAATCTTTGGGCTGTTCTATTTCCCCGTCAATCAATCATCGTTTCATGTATTAATTGTGGAATGCTTGCGTGGCAGGTTTGTGTGGTAAGGAATCCTAGTTAGGGCTGCTATGGAGTCAGATGGATGCATACGAATCAGCCCTAACTACAGAGAATATGAACACGGGAAGTATGAGAAGTTTGCCCGGTTCGTCGACAACATGTTGCTCTGCCGTAAAACTGTAGACTTGCATAAATTCCAGCTGTGCTTTGAAGGCAACTATCTCATAAACTTCAAGGATGTGAGAAAGTGGATTCAATATGCCGTGAATCATGGCGTCAAAGTGCTAGATGTGAACCTGGATCGTTATGACAAGACTTTTCTGCCTCGTTGCATTTTCACTTGCCGTTCACTTGAGGAGCTAAATTTACAGATGGGAGATACTCCTTATGATGAACTTGAGTATGAGGGGTTCATGTTGCCAGACAGAATATGTCTTCCTTCCCTCAAAAAGTTGAGTCTCTGTGATGTGGTGGTGGATACTTCGAGTCTTCAGCAATTCATTGCTGGGAGCCCTGGCCTAGAGGACGTGCATTTGAGACACTGTGCACATCATCTTGAGCTTGTAAAATCAAACATGCTAAAAAGGCTAGAAATTCATGGGTTCTTTGATCGAGGTGAAGAAGGACTCACTATTGCTGCCCCTCATCTCACTCACTTTGAGTGCATAGGATGGCCACTGGAAGAAATTTCTTGGCAAAAGCTTCCATCTCTAGAAAGTGCACATATAGATACTTGGCGTTCTGGACGCACTTTTGATGGTCAGTCTGATCTTATTGGTATTGTTTTGCATGCCAAGATACTTGGATTATGTGGTTCTGACATAAAGGTATGCTTGACTCATGACAAGTTCCCCTGTTTCATTCCTATGAATATTCTGAATGAAATTGGTTGATCTTTTTTGTATACTAATGTCAAGCATTTTTCATTTTTTTTTTTATAGTCCATGTGGATATGTTATGTATTTATTGTGCTTATAAGTAGAATAAAAGTGATGTTGAGCGACTTCCTTTGATGAGTTGATGGGGCAATAATTGCACAAACACTGGCAATGTTGCTGCTTGCTAGACATATGATTGGCCATCCTTATTGATAGTTTAGTTGTACAAAATTTAGGTACTGATTGACAATAAAAATATGCAACTTACTAGGATAAAAAATCTTGACTGCAAAATGTGCTTCAGAAATAAAACAAAATGTTCTTATTTCTTATTAAGATCATAAGTTTTGGATTCTGCTGTATCTCTCAATCCAGATTCTCTGTGCTCGAATAAATATAACATAAATCTTTTCTGGAGTTCAGTAGTGAGGCCTTCATTCTTGTGCAGTTTGTATCTACAAATTCATTGTTAGATGTGGTATGCAAGCTTAGGACCTGTTGTGTTCCATGATATGTTGTGCAGTGGTGCCATTTGATGATTGGTGGCTATGCTGTTATTTCTGCCAATATTATAGCATATGTTTTATTCTAGTTATGACTGACCCGCCCTCTTGAAAATCTAGGCTATGTTGGAAAAGGAACTGCCTACATGCTCACTGTTCGACAGTCTTGTAACTCTTGAAATTGGTGGATGGTGTTTGACCAATGACTTGTACGTTGTAGTTCGCTTCCTCCAGCTTTCACCAAAACTTGAAATGCTTACCTTAAAGCAGAGAAAGGTATGCTTCATTCACAAATAATACTGCTTTTGCTAGAGAAGATCAAGAAAGTCTCTTTATTTCTCTTGTTGCTTGCAGCTTTACAAGGCAGCGAAAGAAGAAACAACAAGTTCAATCTCAATTGCTGGAATGGCATTCAAGTGCCCACTCCTTGAAACACTCATAATACAATGTTCCAAGGATGATGTCAAAATCGGGGAGACAGTAGCTGCTATGGTAGCACTTGGCATCGGCTCGGAGAAAATACAAGTAAATTTTTATGAGGATATTGAAAGAGCAGAGAGGTGGGGTATTAGTCTGGAAGAGCTGAAGAAACAAAACTCCTTAGATAAGATGCTGAAGGAAAATCAAGAAAAAGCAAAGGGTAGCAATGCACAGAGTGATGACGGCGACGGGATGGAGAATGAAGAGTACGACAGTGATGAGGAAGCGATGGACAACGAGGACAGTGATGAGGAAGAGATGGACGACGAGGACAGTGATGAGGAAGAGATGGATGATGAAGATGACGTCGACGAGGATTGTATGTAGGATTAAGCAACAATGAACATGACGATGACGTCTTTAGAGCTCAGCGAGTTGCACCACTGTTGTCCGCCCTTTTGCACAGCATGGACCTAATCCATCCTCATGCACTATGTTAGTCTTGGATTCTTCTTAGTCTTTGTAGTGAGACTTGATGTTGGTGAGGTCAAGCTTAAATTAAGTTTATGATATGCTCCTGATTTCTAGACCTCAAAAAATCAGTTTCCTGTCAAGCATGGAACCTTAGAGCAACTCCAACATACTTTAAAATCTACCAAAAATGTTTTGAAGACTCTCCAGGAAACAACCCCTCCTACGGGCCATGGCGTCCCTCCTTGGTAGCGAACCGACAATCGTCCCCATTGGCCGGTCATGTCGACAAAGGGTCGCCTGCGTCCTTGAGGATAAGAGGAAGCATGGAAGTGAACATGGCTCTACCTATGGCTACCGAAGCACCGAAGAGAGAAGGCCGGAATGAGAAAAAAAAAATTGAACGTAATATCTTATATTTACCTTTTTTTTTGACAAGGAACAAACATGTATTAATTAGCAAAGAAGATGCTGCAAGAACCTTCACGAGCGGAAGGTTTACATTGTTGAGTGCCACCGGAAGTGAGCACCGATGATCAACATCTGGATAAGAGCAACCCGGTACATAATTGTCAAATTGAAGCTCAGGTGATTGAAAAGCTAATTTGGCCAAAACATCGGCCGTATTGTTTGTGTCTCTAGTGATGCTGAAGATTTTAGCACCTTCCGTACTTGCTGCATTCTCAAATTGTTGGGTGAATGGTTTCATCCTCCAGTCCGGTGGATGGTTGCGATCTTCAGAGTTGAGGAAGAGCACCAGTTGCCTATAGTCTGAGAGGAAAGAGACATCTCAAAGACCTAGTCTTCTCGCAACGGTTGTCGCTAGTGCCAGGGCCACCGCCTCCGCCATTATTACTGAAGAAACTTCAGTAATTGTTGCCCTGATGTAGATTGTGTTCGCCGGTTGTACCTGAGTGTTGACAAACAAAATACCAATACCTGCCCTTCTGATGTATTGTGGTTGTTGATCCGGGGTTGTAGAGGCATCCACATAGCACCTTGTTCCAGCTAAGGAAGCTGGAATGTGGACGTAGAATCTGTCCCTTCGGTTATCTGCATGAATATGAGTCATACCTGGAGGAGCGTAGGTTTGGATCTGTAGCTGTTGGTTTAGACCTTCCTGTGTGCCAATGCGCGTTGCCGTTAGAAGTTGGTTGCTTTGCGTGGTAGTGGGCTGTGATCTCCCCAAGTTGGCTTCCTCTTGTTGCAAAGCCCGTTGGAAATTTCGTCTATGGGTTTCCGCTTGAATTAGTACCGGAAAGGAGAACAATTTTTCCTTTGGAAGCGACCGCCGTTTCTCGCTTTCCAAATGTACCACAGAATGAATATAACTTTACAATTAAAGTATCTCAAGATGGGGTAGCGGTGATCAGCTTGGGCAACGCAATCTGTACTCGTCTTCACCGTTGTCAATATCATTGATAGGTAGAGCAGGAGAAAAACCAGACCAAATTCTAGAAGGCAAATCACATTTAAAGAAAATATGGACATCATTTTCTGGTTGACCACATTTAGAGCAAAATTTGTCAACGTGAGAGGAAAATCTGCCTAACCTTTCTCCAATGGCTAAAGCCCTCCTAATGAGTCTCCAAGTGAAAGTTTTAAGAAGCGGCGGGATTAGTTTGTTTTTCCATACCTTTTGAAGAATTGAGTCCGCATCTTGTGTTATGCTCCTCGATCCCTCGGGTAGGTAGGCTGCTGCTATCTTGAATGGCCAAGGCCTTGTAAACCGCTTTGGTGGTGCATCTTCCATCTGTAGAAGGAATCCATCTTAAAATGTCCGGCTCCCTTGAGGGCACTACCTGCAGTTGTTGGATCGACTGTGCTGCCTGAGCTGTGAAAGTGTTATTTATTAGGTTAGCATCCCAATCCTGAGCCATGAACCCACAAATCCGCCACCTTCGCAGGTAAAGGGTTGTTAACTCTTTGGAAGGATAATGTGATCATGAACCGTTTCCCAAATTGGGCACCGGGGTTCGACCAAATCGACGTGTTTTCCGCTTGTATTTGATAAGTCACATTGGTCGTTAGTTGGGGCTTGACCTGCGAACGTAGGACCAATATATTGATTTGATGCAATTGTTAGGTGCGATCCGAGAAAGAGACGGTAGGGAAAGTATTTAGCCTTTAACACTGCGATAGAAAAGGATTTTTGTTTGTTGCCACATTCCAAGCCGAGTGGATAATGAGGCTCTTGTTAACCGTTTGAAGGTTTCTAATACCTAACCCTCCTTCTTCTTTGGTTTTGGTGATATCTTCCCAAGATCTGTACGCCATAGGACAAGTTTCCTGTTCATCTTGAACCCCTGCCCACCAGAATCTTTTGATAATAGTGTTAATTTTTTCAATAAAAGTTTTGGAGAACAGCACCGTGGACATGTAGTAAATGGGGATAGAGGAGAGAACAGATTTAATGTATTGAAGCCTGCCTGCATGGTTAAGTTTGTTTGCTTTAAGAGTACCAAATTTGGCAAAGAATTTATTATACATAAAACTGTAGGCTCTGTTCTTATCCTTGTGATTGAAGATAAGAGGGTGACCTAGATGCATGGTATTAGGAAGAAGATTTTGAACAGGAAAGATATTCTTAATGCTATTTCTAGTAGACATGGGGACATTCTTACTAAAGTAGATGGAAGATTTCTGCAAGTTAGGCGTCTGACCTGATCTGTTACAGAAGTCATACAGAATTGCCTTGATCTGTTGTGCTTCTGGATGCTTGCCTTCCCACATAATATAAGATCATCTGCAAAAAGTAACGAGTGGATAGGGGGGCAGCCTGGCCCTAGTGTTACTCCTGTCAAATTATTTGCTTCCAATTGCTCCTGTAATCTAATAGTCAGTTCATTGATAGCAATTACAAATAAATAAGGGGATAAAGGGCAACCCTGTCTTAAGCCTCTCTGAGAGGCAAACTGCTGAGAGGGGACATCATTAATAAGAACAGAAAAATGGGGTGAAGAGATGCAAGTATGAATAAGCTTTATGAAATTATCATTAAGACCCAATCTGGAAAGGGCAGCTCCAATGAAGTCCCATTCCAACCTGTCAAAAGCTTTGGCTAAGTCTATTTTAAGAAGGAAAGCTTTGTGTTTGTAGGTCTTTAGGTTGAAGGAATGGATGATTTCCTGGGTAATGATGACGTTAGAGGAAATATGTCTATGAGCAACGAAGGCTGACTGAGCTTGGTTAATGTAGCCAGGGAGGTGTTGTTTTAACCGGTTTGCTAGAGACTTGGTGATAATCTTGTAGATAACATTGCAAAGACTGATAGGCCTGAAATCCTTAGGAACCGTTGGCTGATTGATCTTTGGGATAAGAGTGATAAAAGTTTTGTTTAAATCAGCAGGAAGAATGGCATTCGAGTAGAAGTCAGTTATTACCTTGTAGACATCCTCTTTTACCCATGTCCAAGATGATTTGTAGAAAGCTGCATTAAAACCATCTGGCCCTGGAGCCGCGTTGCTGCGCATCTCTTTGACAATGTTAAAAACTTCCCCGCATACTGGGAGTGGAATAAGTATATCTGAACATAGCTTGTCTTGTTACCTGATGAAGGTCACTGCTGTCTTGCCCCCTGAGATTGGGTGAGGTAGTATGGTTGTTGGGATCGGCTTGGCTGGCTATATCTGTTGGAGATAGGTCGGGATTAGGGGGGTTGGGGAGAGTGTTATTACTATTGCTGAGGTTTTGGGAGGAGAAAATATCTGTAAAATATTGAACTAGAACACTCTCCATTTGATCTGGTGTTGTTGCTTGGCTTCCATCCGGTTTGGTGAGATAAGTAATCCTGTTTTTCCTATTTCTTTTGACTATAGCTCTGTAGAAATAGGCTGTATTTCGGTCACCGTTTTTGGCCCAATTTTTCTTAGCTCACTGGGTGTGGTAGGTCTCCTCTTTGGCTACCAGGTCCTGGTGCTGTTGATGCAACTGCTCTTGAAGGCTATGGTCTTGTTGAGAAGGGGGTAGGGATTGTTGATCTAGGATTTGGTTTTCTATCTGGTTAAGCTTGTCACTATTTTTTGGTTTCATTCTCCTCCATTTCTTTAGATCTGCAGCAAGATAGTGAGTCTTTTGGGAGAAAGCACGATTAGTCGATTTGTTCCAACTGGATTTAGCAACATCATAGTAATCATCATCCAAAAGCCACCAATTTTCAAATCTAAACGGTTTAGAAATACACTACCTGTTAGAGTCGGTTTTCAAAAGAATAGGAGCATGGTCGCTATAGAGCATGGGAAGGTGAAAAACGGTCGTATTAGGAAAAGCAACACACCATTCAACATTACCTAAGCATCTATCAAGCCTTTCATACGTTGGGATAGAGGAGAAACGCTTATTGGTCCAAGTGTAAGCCGGACCACTATAGCCCAAATCAAACAAACCACATTGCGAAACATAAGCACAGAAATTTGAAATACGAGCAGCATCCACATTACTAGGGCCTAACTTCTCCGAGGCATGCATAATGTCATTCAGATCGCCCATACATAACATTGGCATATTAGGATAAAGTTCTACAAAGTTCAGAACACTACTCCAGATGAAGCTAGCTAAGCGGTGGTGAGGGTCACCATAAACACAGACTACAACATACTGGTGGTTTTTAGCTCTGTCAGTACAAAGAGCAAATATGAAGTGGTGGTTGTGATCGACGATAGAGATGTCAACCTCGTTACTCCAAATCAACCAAAGGCCACCTGATTGGCCACAGGAAGGAACAACAAAAGCGTCATTAACATTGAAATGATTACGAATAGCGGTTTTAGTAATTGAAGAATTTCTAGTTTCGGAAATAAAACAAACCTGCGATTTAGTAGAGACGATCAGCCGGGAGAGATGCGCCATCGTGGAACTGTGGAGGCTCCCCCCTACCCCTCTGCAGTTCCAGGCCAGGTGTGTCATGGCCTTCTGGGTGCCCTGTTGGCCGGCGCCATAGCCAGAGAAGAAGAGCGTCGTAGATCCTGAGGCACAGATCCGATATCCAGAACAGGATCTTGATGAGGAACACCGCCTTGAACCTGCAAATTAGCATCGGTACCGGCGATTGGGTGGCGATGGTGAATATCAGCACCCATGCGAAGCCCATGGATGTGATGCCGATGACGGTCGACCTCCACAGCGTGCCCCAAAAACTTGGGCACCCTCGTTGCCTCCATGTCCGGCACCAACTGGATCCGATTGAGCTCGATTGCCCAAAGAAATCCTCTTCTTCTTCCCAAAGACCATGCCCGGATAAGAGATCCGAGGCACGCCGCCAGAAGGGCTGCGCAGGTTCTCCGAGGGTTCTCTCCCAGGTCCAGGGATCTTGAATTGGTTGCCCTCGAGCGGCCCCCCGAAGGGGACCGTGATCTCCATCTGTTGAGGGGGACCCCATGTCCCACCTACTAGGCCTACCCCGAGTTCGGTGGCGTGGGGTAGGCGACCTGGAGCGCCTTGATTGTGACCGGAGGAGGAGTCGCTTGTCTTTGTGGTCGCCGGCGGTTGGGGTGTCGATGTCAAGGCACCCGTCCTTCATGATCCCGATACTCTTGATGAGCGTGGCCTTGGGCGTCTTGGGTTGCTTGGAGGCGACGAGATGGTGGAGCAGGATGAGGGAGCCCATGATGGCTGCCGGATCCGGCCGGGAGCCGGATCGACGGCCTTCACCGTGCCCCGACCTCCGTCGGGCGGGGGGGTGGAGGTCTTCCCGGCGCCTCATCCCCACGGGAGTTGACATGGATCCTCCCGCCGGAGTTGGTGCGCCTCGTTGCCGGGCGCGCCAGGCGTCCGGATCTGGCGGGAGGGGGAGCTCGATTTGGCCTCTTGGCTCCCGGGATCTGGTAGCTGAGCGAGGTGGGGAGAGCCCGGTGGACTTGGCCGGCGTGGAGAGCACCGCCGGATCTGCGCGCTGGGGGACGACATACCTCCGGTCCCCCCTACCGTTGACTCCAAATGGAGAAGGAGCGGCATGTGGGAGCTTGGCGGTACGTAATGTAACCTTCCAATTACAGGGGCCCACATGTACTAATTATCGGTTCAACAACCTTTAATAGTCACATATGTGCACCCATAACCTGAAAAGCACTATTAACTTTTCCAACTGAGATTCGTTACGAGGTCATTGCAAGATTACAACAAATTTCATACATAATCGAGTAAACAAATTGGAAGATTTATATTACAATACTTTTACAACCATTTCTTTTAAAACAAGTTTTACAATATAGAGTAGGAGTAGCGGAAAGTTTATTACACAAATAATACTACTAGACCCCGCCCACGGGTCTCACTACTCACTCCTCATCACTCCCTTCCTGATGAATTGTCATGCAAAGACGGTCCGGTGCAAACATGACCTCCCGGTCCCGCAACATGGGTCAACAAACCCCGAGTACGGGAGTACTCAACAAGGCTTACCCGACTAAAAGAAAATAGGAGAAGACTCGGGAATGCTTTGGTCTAGTAGGAATCAAGGTAAGGCTTTTAGCAAGAATCAAGGACTCTTTTAGCGTAAAAGCTTACTAATAATAAATCCTTACTTTCAACATTTTAATTTTCAAGTAAGTTTCTCACCTATTCTAGGTGATCTTACACTATAGCAACACTTGTAGAAGTTCCACCATTTATTCCCTCTCTTCACGGTTTCATCATTAAACTACGATGTAAGGGAGAAACCAAGTCTCCATATCCGAGAAGCACGGCGATTTCGAAATCGATTAACCCAGCTGGGGAGTTCTTTCCACACGACATATGTAGCACTTAAGCTTGCATATATCAACCTTTTCCTGGATACTCAAAACGGAACCGCGTCCTACGCCACCCGAGAATACCGTACACCTCCAATCCGGGACTTTAACCCACGAGGGTAACATGTACTCCCGCCATCTCTCCACTCCCGATTGCACGGTTGTATGCGTTTCGATTTGACACCCCAAGATCGGGCTTACCGGAGTATGCGTCCGTAACTAGGGTCGACCGTGATGGGGTAACACCCATGACAGACGTGCCATTGGTCCAACGACCTCGGGGCGCAGATTATGTTCCATAGTCTCGGTCCACATTGCTTACAACGCGACGGTCCTTAATCGACAAGTCGGAAATACTACACCGAGACTCCATTCTCGCAAATTACCCGACCGGTCTCAACTTTATCACCATATCCCAAGATGGTTTCATCATATAGCATCCTTTCTCATCAAAGCCTCTTCGGCTATCATAAGGGACTTGTCACATTTTGACTCAAAAGTCTAAGTAATATCGCGGGCTAAGCGTTTTAGCATTTTAGCAAAACAAAGTTATCAAGGTAGATATTGAAATAAACAAGGAATGGTAATGCATCAATTAGGTTGTCACTCAACTCCTATCACCTAATGCAAAGCATAAAGTAAAGGTGATATAAAGCTTTATAAAACACAAGGAAGGTTTAAATGATCCGGGCTTGCCTTGATTGACGAAATAACTTGACTCGGACGACGGATCACAATACTCGAGCTAGGGTCAACAAGATGGCCTTCTTCGCGGCTTGATCAACAACTTCTCGATCACCCTCGTTCACTATACGAAATAATAATACATGCTTAACATGATGTCATGCATATAAACATGATGCGCGAGAGTGCATGAAACGATAAACACTTGAGTACGACTTTTCCTTCACGATAAAGTTGCAACCCAACAAAACCAACTTGTTGAACTACTCTACAAGATATCATCACCATTGCCTAAGGAGTTCTCAAGGACCACTTGATAATGACATGGTTTAGGGTTCACAAAACAACCCAAAATCTACCCAAAACCCTAAGTTAGAAAGCATTTAACAAGTTGTTTTACACATGAAATAATAGGGCATGAAATAATAAAAATTTTAACTTTCTCAAAACAAGCTCAAAATTTTTGTACGGATAGATCATGTCATAAAACAGTACCAAAAATAAATTTTATGATTTTTGGATAAATAAAATAATTATTAAAAATCAAGGAAGATGCATTTTTCAATTACAATTTGTATTTTTAAATCATGCCAAAAGTATTCAAAATTCAAGTTTCAAATTTTTCATGGATAGACATACTCATGGTAAGGCTACACAAAAATTTTTAGAATTTTTGATCTAGTATTTGAATTTATATGAAATTTAGAAAATCGGACACTATTCAAATAAATGAAATTGAATAAAACATTTGATAAATGAAAAAATGGGTTTTGGGCTGAATTCGGCCTGTTATCAGTCGCGTGGCCCGCCATCGTTCACGGCCCATAAGGAATAGTGAATGACCGCCCCTGGTGGAACAGTGTTGGGCCGCCCGGTGTGAATGCTGCTCGGCACGGCACCGTTTCACGTGCCAAGTGCACGTGCTCACCGCGGCGGTGGTGGCGCGCCATCAGCGCGCGGGCGGCGCGAGAAGGGCGTTGCGGCGCCGGCGTGGTCTAAATGGAAAACCGATTGCATAAACGTGGCGGGGAGCTCACCGGGATCTAGGACGGGGCTTGGTTGGGGCGAGCAAGGCCGAGATAGGTCGGCGGCGCGAAGCGGCGGCGGCGACGACGGCGGCGGGCGTTCCGCTCGTCGGGGCTTCAACTGTGAAAACCATCGAGCCGTTCATGACCACGATGTCCAGCGACGCAATATGACTAACTGGTTTGGGCTCAAGTCTCACCGGAATTGGATGGCGACGGGCGAGGTGATGCGCGGCGGCGCCAGGACCGGGCGATGGAGGAGACGGCGGCTCGCGAGCGATTCCGACGACGAGGCGGGCTGTGGCTGGGCTCCGCAGGTACGCAAGGAGGTTGCGGAGCCGCTGGGCAAGATGATTTGACAAGAAAGACGACGACGGCGGTGTGCGACTCGGCCGGGCGGGCGTAACGACTCCTCCGGCGGGTTTGGGGAAAAAGAGCAAAACGACGGCGACCACGGCCTATTTATAGGCATGGGAGGGTTAGACAGTGGACGGCGACGTCGCGAAGGTCCTCGGCCGGTCGGCTTCGCGAGAGGACGGCGGTGGATTTTGGCGCGACCCTCAACGCCGGGCGGTGGCGAGAGAGTGGTCGGGTTCTTGTTCATTCCCCCAAAACAAACCCTAGCTTCAAACTTTTCAAATTACTCCCAAATTTTGAACTAAACTTAAAAAATTTCCAAAAAGTAACCCCCTTAATTTTTCAAGATCTACAACTTCCTCAATTGGAGCATTTTCAAAATCTCGCCTAGAAATATGACTTTTGAAATGTAGTTCAAAATTTTGAAATTTGAATTCAAAATTACTTTTAAAATCATGTAACAACTTGAAAAACTTTGTACATGACTTTTGTTCCTCTCAACAAGATCTACAAACTAACTTTTGAAAGTTTTCTCAAATTTTGCTTAAATTTTGAAATATAGAAAAGGGGGCAATTAGGGTTTTGATAAAATTCAAAATTGCTTCAAAAATTTTGAACTAAACTTTGAAAACTCAAAATACCAACTTTGCTCTATTTTGAAAACTCTACCTTTTCACTTTTGTGACCACCCTCAAATTCTTGATAAATTTTGAATAAAAGAAAAAAAAAAAAAAGACAAACTAGGGTTTAGAAACTAGGGTTTCCGACAAGGGGATGGTTTCCTAATCTATTTCCTCTCGCGTCTTTTTCGACCCACAAAGCAACTAAACATAAAATAAACTTATTTTAGTTCAATGCAACACAGGGTGGGCTAAACATGGATGCTTTGCAATGATCATGATGACATGTCGTTTTTTTAGTGGAAATAACACCGGGGGTGTTACTGACCCTTCCCCTTAAAGAAATCTCGTCCCCGAGATTTAAAGTCCTAGGGTTTAGTAACGGCAAAGGAAATGTGTCAAGCAAACACATCTCTAACTATTTCATAAAACAAGAAGGGGTCTTACATTTACAAGGATTAAGAAAGTGGAAATTTGGGAAAGTTTTCCGTTAGGAAGTCTTCCGATTCCCAAGTAGCTTCTTCTTCTTCGAGTGTTGATTCCATTGGATCTTGTACCATTTGATAGTTTTGCTTCGGGTGACTCGAGCTTTTCGATCTAGAATCCGAATAGGATATTCCGAGTAGGTCGATCCGGTTCTAGATTAACGTTTTCGAAGTCAACCACACGATCCGGTACTTTCGTAGGCATTTCTTTAATTGAGATACATGGAAGACATCATGCACCGCTGGCGATAATCTTTACGGCAATCTAAGTCGATAGGCAAGCGGTCCCTGTTTTCCAATATTTGAAATGGACCAATGTATCGAGGTGCTAGTTTACCTTTAATTCGAAACGATTCACCCCTTTCATAGGCGACACTTTCAAGTACACAAAATCCCCTACTTCAAATTCCAAAAATCTACGCCTTTTATCTGCGTAACTCTTTTTGTCAAGATTGCGCTTCTTTTAATTTATCTTGCACAAATCTCACTTTTTCTTCAGCTTCTTTTACTAGATCTACTCCCGTAGAACCATCTTTCTCCCTGGTTCGACCAATGCAATGGGGTTCTACATCTCGCGACCATACTGAGCTTCAAACGGTGCCATTTGAATACTTTCTTGATAACAAGTATTGTAGGCAAACTCGCTAATGGTAAACAAATCATCCCACTTTTTCTCAATAATTAAGAATATACGCTCTCAACATATCTTCTAAAAATGATTCACTCTTTCCGTCTCGTCACGCCGTCCGAGGATGATAACCCGAACTATGATTTAGTTTGGTACCAAGTGACTTTTGCATTTGTTTCCAAAATTTAGACATAAACGGAGAACCTCTATCTGTTACAATATGCTTAGGGACTCCATGTAGACTGAAAATTCGATGGACATATAGCTTGGCATAATCTATTGCCTTATACCTCTCATGCACTGGTAGAAAATGGGCTATTTTGGTAAGTCGATCAACTATAACCCAGATAGAATTGAACCCTTTCGATGTTCGGGGTAATCCAACAATAAAATCCATACTGATTTCTTCCCACTTCCAAGAAGGAACAGGCAAAGGATGCAATTGCCCTGCAGCTTTCATGTGTACAGCTTTTACTCGCTGACAAGTATCACACTCGGCTACATATTGGGCAATCTCAATCTTCATTTTTGTCCACCAAAACCTCTGTTTTAAATCCTGATACATCTTGGTACTTCCGGGATGAATAGAATATCTGGTTAAATGAGCCTCATCCAGGATTTGTTGACGTAATTCAGGACTCTTTGGTACCACTAATCGATCTTTAAACCATAGCACATCGACTCATCAATTACAAACTAGTGGGTTTCCCATTTCTAACTTTTTCTTTGATATGTGCTATGCCTTTACTGATCTTCTGAGCATCAATAATCTGATTCTTGATAGTTGATTCTACTGTGGCATTGGTTACCATGCCATGTTCAACAATTCCGATATTCAATTTCTCCAGTTCCTGACATAGGGTTTTATCCCTTAGATTGGCTATAAGACAATTACACTGAGGATTCCGACTGAGTGCATCGGCAACAACATTTGCCTTTCCAGGATGGTAATGCACTTCTAAGTCGTAATCCTTGATTAATTCTAGCCATCTTCTCTGGCGCATATTCAAGTCTGATTGGGTAAAAATATATTTCAGACTTTTATGGTCTGTATATACATGACAAATATTTCCCAATAGATAATGACGCCAGATTTTTAGAGCATGAACCACTGCAGCTAACTCCAAATCATGGGTTGGATAATGCTCTTCATGGCGCTTTAGTTGGCGTGATGCATAGGCGATAACTTTGCCTTCTTGCATTAACACACAACCAATACCAATACCAGATGCGTCACAAAAGACGTCAAATGGTTTTTCAATGTCTGGTTGAGCTAAAACTGGGGCAGTGGTTAGTGCTCGCTTCAATGTCTGAAAAGCTTGCTCACACTCTGGTGACCATACAAACTTGGTCTGATTCTTCAATAACTCCGTGATAGGTTTTGCCACTCTTGAAAAATCAGGAATGAATCGACGGTAATATCCCGCCATTCCAAGGAAACTACGAACCTCATGAGCGATCGTTGGTGGTTTCCAGTTGAGGATATCTTTTACCTTGCTCGGGTCAACGGCAACTCCTTGAGACGATAACACATGACCCGAAACTGTACTTCTTTCAGCCAAAAGGCACACTTGCTAAATTTAGCATAGAGGTGATGATCCCTCAATCGTTTTAAAACTATTCTGAGATGCTCTGCATGCTCTTCTTCATTTTTGGAATAGACAAGTATATCATCAATAAACACCACCACGAACTTGTCCAATTCTGACATAAACACTGTATTCATCAAGTACATGAAATGAGCTGGGGCGTTGGTTAAACCAAAGGACATAACCAAATATTCATAAAGACCGTATCTGGTGGTAAATGCGGTCTTTGGAATATCTTCGGGTTTAATCCTGATTTGATGATACCCCGATCTCAGATCAATCTTGGAAAAGACTTTTGCTCCGGCTAGTTGATCAAAGAGTAAATCAATTCGGGCGAGGGTACTTGTTTTTGATCGTCACTTCATTAAGTGGACGATAATCTATAGACATCCTCAAAGTCCGATCCTTCTTTTTTCACAAAAATAGCCGGACATCCCCAAGGTGAAGAACTTGGTCTAATAAACCCTTTTTCTAATAACCCTTGTAATCGAGTTTTTCATTTCGGCCAACTCTTTTGGTGCCATTCTATAAGCTCTTCGAGAGATGGGAGCAGTTCGGTTTCAATTCTATAATGAATTGAACATCTCTCTCCTCCTGGTAATCCGGGCAAATCATCCGGAAATACATCCTAAACTCACATACTACTTTGGAATGTCTTTAATCTCCTTCACACAAGTTGCACAAACTTTTTCAACCGTCCTCTTTACAATTGGAAGTTGAATAAGGAGCTCGAATTTCTCTCGGGTAACTTTACTTTGGCAGTTCTATTGATGGTATCGATAATAGTACCGTATTGGTACGGCCCGATTCATACCAAGGATCACGTCTATATCTTGATCCTTTAGAACTATCATATTGGTGGGGAAATCATATCCACCCAATGTTATGGGGATCGATATACCACCTCTTTAGTAATGATACGTCCCGTCCCGGGTGAGTGTATAATGAACTCATCCTTCATTTTCCCAATGGCTATCGCATTTTTTCTCCACAAATGTTTTATTGACAAATGTATGCGTCTTGCGGAATCAAATAATATTACTGCAGGGTGTCTTGCGACGGGGAACATACCCATCATAATTGGTTCCCCCGGAATGTCCTCCACATTGGTGTAGTATACTTTTCCTGTTCTCTTTTCCCCTTTCCCTTCGATCTTTACGGGTATTATTCTTGTTCTATGGTTGCGGTGACTTCGGAAGGGACCTGATAACCCAGGTTATATCTTCGAGGATTGGGGCATTCTCGAGAATAATGTCTAGGTTTTCCACGCTTATAGCAAATGGGTGTATGGCTTTGTGGAGTCGGATTGCGAATGTCGGGGACATTCGGCCGACATGGGTAAGGAAGAGCTGCGGCGAAGTCGAACAAACGGCTATCGCCGTCTAGGTTGGAACCGTGGTGGTGGGCGATAAGAAGAACGAAAATGATTCACGGGATGGTAAATCACTTTATGACGCTTTGATTTGCCACGAATATCCGGAGGAGAAATTTTTTTCTTTTCTTGTCTTCCTTATGCTCGTATTCCATAAGAACACGATTCTTTTCCTCACAAGATATTGCCATGTTTACCACATCATGATAAGAATCCGTATCACGGATATTCATCATAGCATGAAGCCTTGGATGAAGGCCTCCCTGATAAACCACTCCTTCTTCTTTCCATCCGAATTCACAAGTTACGTGGCATACTTGTGACAGTGATTAAACTTGCCCACATACTTGAAGTACCGAAGTCTTCTCCTTGCTTTAAAGCTAAGAACTCATCTAGCTTCTTGTCCATAACCCCTTTTGAATGAAATGAGCACGAAAGGCATGTTTGAATTCATCCTGGTGATTTGGTGTCCAAAGTACGCTCGGCTTTTGAAATTATTCCACCAAGCTCCGCGAAGATTCGAAGTCAAGTTGTGCAGAAAGAGGGGCTTCGATGATCCGTACAAGTCATCAACTCAAACTTTTCCTCCATAGCACGAAGCCAATCATTTGCCTCTAATGGCTCATCGGCTCTACTAAAAATGGGAGGTTTTGTACCGGTGAACTTTGGATAAGAAGTTTCATCTACTTCATCATCATATCGACCCTTGTGGCCATGACGATTGTTCGACTCTGAGAGCTACTTCTGCGTATCGGGCGAGAGTTACGTTGGTATAAATTAACGCGAATCAGAGAAATCCGCAAAGCGCACGGATACCGATGTAGCTTTCACCCGGGAGTATTCCGTAGTATCGATTTTCCACGGGGAACGTGAAGTGTACTAGAAAGGTTTAGAACGTCCTAAGAGAATGATGGTAATGATGTGGGAAGAGAGGGTTAAGTTTTCTAAGTATTCTAATGAGATCTCAATAATCAAAGGCTTACTTTACTTTACTTACGTCGAACAAGCGGTACCGTCCCCGATCCTCGAAAAAGACCGGGAAGGGGTGATCGGGAGAAAGGCCGCCAAAAAGCTCTCTACGAATCACCAACCCGAACGTGGTGGAATACAAAGACCGACAGTTTGTCACCCCCAGGGCTACCACAACTAACCGTGGGATTGGGCGCAAACTCGGGTAAACTCTAGTCTAGACACCACGTCTACACTACCGATTACTACTCTAGCCACATATGATAACTAGAGCACTCAATACGAAAGGAGATCCAAGAAATATAGTAAAGTAAGAACTGAAAGTAATTAAATAGAATAAATAGAATTAATAAATGAAGAACCCGGAGATTGTTTGAAGACGAACTTGTTGCGGCGAGAAGTACAATGATGATGAAGATCCGACAGTCCGGATCTTCGACTTTCTCCGCTCCTCTCTCCTTGGTCTTACAACTAGATGAACTAGAAGAACTAGATCTAGAACTAGAACTAGACGAAACTAGACAACTAGAGGGACCTCTCTCTCTTCTAATATGAAACCCTAGATTTTGCTCTGTTGATAGCTAATGAAGAGATGATCCGAGATGATTGAAGCCGAGGGGCCCGGGGGGCTTGCTTATATAGGGGTCTTCTTATGTCTCTTCAACTTGCAGGCAATGTGGTACTAATCTTCGTGCTTAACCGACACCCCTCGGATCAAACCGACATCAAACGACCGGATTAGATTGCATCTCGGAGGCGGTTGGAGAAGCTTCGAAACGGGGCCTGCTTGGCGTAAAAGGCGGGCCGATCGGCCTGTTTATTGGGCCGATCGGCCCCGTGGTGGGTCCCACCCTAGGCCCCGCGATGCGTCGTGGCTTCCGGAGTCTTCTAGATGATGTTTTCTTCGATTGCCAAGTTTGGTTCACGTCGGGGAGTAATCCCGCCTTCTAGACTTGTTTCGGAGTTGGATTGCGTTGTGTTACGTTGGTCGTATGCCACGTCATTTCTGCTTGTTTTTCTGTTAAGTCCCTGCAAATCACAACTTTACCAAAACTCGTGGAAATCGTTAATAGAAACCCCTAATAAGGTTATCTAATTATATTTTAGTCCTTTTTCCATGTTTAATTGACAATTAAAAGTATGCATTAATATGTGTCAACAAGTTCTCAGTAGTAGCTTGAACGAGCCGCAATGGCATCGGTCGGGTTTGTTGGGACTGGTGGAGGGTTTGGAAGGTCACCCCGATTCTCGAGAGTCGGCAATTGTTGTTGTGCGACATCCGTTTTCAAAACAAAACTATATAACATCCAACCAGATTTATTGAACTTCAAGAGAAAAACAAACAAAAACAACACATACCACTTATTCTTAAAACAGGGGTTCCATTCTACATCTACCCCGGGCTCATCTACGTAACTTACTATTAAACAAGCTATGTTACATATCCTACAAAAACCTCACTCCTAGTTTAAGGGTTATTCTCTGACTCATTATCACTAACGTGAGGCTCCTCTTCTTCTGGATTCTCCTCAGCTTCCACATCCTCTTGTATTACTTCACCCAAATCCTCTTGTACTGCTTGAGGTTGATGATTTGGGTTGAGAAGATTATTCATATGATGAATTTGCATATTCAGATTGACTTCTTGAGCTTCCAGTTGAATTGCATAAGCCACCAGTTGATGATTATCTTGAATTAGGTGGTCACACTGATGCTGAAGCGCTGTCTTCTCGTGGACCGTCTCAATCAAAGCCTGACTACATTCCCCATGTTTTTGAGCACTTCGATTCAACTCAACTTGCAGTCTTCCAATTTGAATTCCATCTCGGCGCCTGTCTCTAGCAGCTTCATCCAAGTCCCTAGTCAGGCGCTTGATTTCTTCTTGAAGATCTTCCTTGGTCTTACTACTGCTTCCTTCATGAGTGTTGACATGACTAGTGCTTGCTTCAGGATCATTCCTTGCCGCAAGCTGGTGATGCGGGACGCCTTTTGGTCCTGTCTTTTTCCTAGGGGTCAATTTGATACGGGCCATCCCCGTGGAAGAGTTAAGATCAGATTACCAAGACTTAGGTAGGGGAATCTAAAGGTTAGCAGGAAAAAGGGTTGATACTTCTTAACCCAAACCACATTAAAGGGAAGGTAAACATTAATAAGTGATTTAAACATGATGCATGAATCGAACCTACGTAACAATCAAATAAAACCTTTGCTTTAAAAGATTTTACAAGTAGGGCAATATATAATGCTACTCCACTTATCTCCTTTTGGATTTAGATAAGAAAATTTTTCAATAGAATAAGATAAGAGAATAAGCAATTTGGACCAAAGTAAGAATAAAATTAGTTTGACCCAAATCATTTTGAAGTTTTAAAAAGTAATGCTACAATAACGCTGTAACGGAGGCTCGATGCCACCGCAACGTAAACCTTCAAATTACAGGGGCCCACATGTACTAATTATCGGTTCAACAACCTTTAATAGTCACATATGTGCACCCATAACCTGAAAAGCACTATTAACTTTTCCAACCGAGGATCCGTTACGAGGTCATTGCAAAGATTACAACAAATTTCATACATAATCGAGTAAACAAATAAAGATTTATATTACAATACTTTTACAACCATTTCTTTTAAAACAAGTTTTACAATATAGAGTAGGAGTAGCGGAAAGTTTATTACACAAATAATACTACTAGACCCCGCCCACGGGTCTCACTACTCACTCCTCATCACTCTCTTCCCCGATGAATTGTCATGCAAAGACGGTCCGGTGCAAACATGACCTCCGTCCCGCAACATGGGTCAACAAACCCCCGAGTACGGGAGTACTCAACAAGGCTTACCCGACTAAAGAAAATAGGAGAAGACTCAGGAATGCTGGTCTAGTAGGAATCAAGGTAAGGCTTTTAGCAAGAATCAAGGACTCTTTTAGCAGAAAAGCTTACTAATAATAAATCCTTACTTTCAACATTTTAATTTTCAAGTAAGTTTCTCACCTATTCTAGGTGATCTTACACTATAGCAACACTTGTAGAAGTTCCACCATTTATTCCCTCTCTTCACGGTTTCATCATTAAACTACGATGTAAGGGGGAAACCAAGTCTCCATATCCGAGAAGCACGGCGATTTCGAAATCGATTAACCCAGCTGGGGAGTTCTTTCCACACGACATATGTAGCACTTAAGCTTGCATATATCAACCTTTTCCTGGATACTCAAAACGGAACCGCGTCCTACGCCACCCGAGAATACCGTACACCTCCAATCCGGGACTTTAACCCACGAGGGTAACATGTACTCCCGCCATCTCTCCACTCCCAGTGCGCGGTTGTACGTTTCCGATTTGACACCCCCAAGATCAGGCTTACCGGAGTATGCGTCCAGAACTAGGGTCGACTGTGATGGGGTAACACCCATGACAGACGTGCCATTGGTCCAACGACCTCAGGCGCAGATTGCGTTCCATAGTCTCGGTCCACATTGCTTACAACGCACGGTCCTTAATCGACAAGCCGGAAATACTACACTGAGACTCCATTCTCAGTGCAAATTACCCGACCGGTCTCAACTTTATCACCATATCCCAGTATGGTTTCATCATATAGCATCCTTTCTCATCAAAGCCTCTTCGGGCTATCATAAGGGACTTGTCACATTTTGACTCAAAAGTCTAAGTAATATCGCAGGGCTAAGCGTTTTAGCATTTTAGCAAAACAGGTTATCAAGGTAGATATTGAAATAAACAAGGAATGGTAATGCATCAATTAGGTTGTCACTCAACTCCTATCACCTAATGCAAAGCATAAAGTAAAGGTGATATAAAGCTTTATAAAACACAAGGAAGGTTTAAATGATCCGGGGCTTGCCTTGATTGACGAAATAACTTGACTTCGGACGACGGATCACAATACTCGAGCTAGGGGTCAACAAGATGGCCTTCTTCGGCGGCTTGATCAACAACTTCTCGATCACTCTCGCTCACTATACGAAATAATAATACATGCTTAACATGATGTCATGCATATAAACATGATGCGCGAGAGTGCATGAAACGATAAACACTTGAGTACGACTTTTCCTTCACGATAAAGTTACAACCCAACAAAACCAACTTGTTGAACTACTCTACAAGATATCATCACCATTGCCTAAGGAGTTCTCAAGGACCACTTGATAATGACATGGTTTAGGGTTCACAAAACAACCCAAAATCTACCCAAAACCCTAAGTTAGAAAGCATTTAACAAGTTGTTTTACACATGAAATAATAGGGCATGAAATAATAAAAATTTTAACTTTCTCAAAACAAGCTCAAAATTTTTGTACGGATAGATCATGTCATAAAACAGTACCAAAATAAATTTCATGATTTTTGGATAAATAAAATAATTATTAAAAATCAAGGAAGATGCATTTTTCAATTACAATTTGTATTTTTAAATCATGCCAAAAGTATTCAAAATTCAAGTTTCAAATTTTTCATGGATAGACATACTCATGGTAAGGCTACACAAAAATTTTCAGAATTTTTGATCTAGTATTTGAATTTATATAAAATTTGGAAAATCGGACACTATTCAAATAAATGAAATTGAATAAAACATTTGATAAATGAAAAATGGGTTTTGGGCTGAATTCGGCCTGTTATCGTGTCGTGGGCCCGATTCGTTCACGGCCCATAAGGAACGATAATGCATCGCCCCGGTGGAACAGTGTTGGGCCGCCCGGTGTGAACAATGCTCGCCGCTCGGCATCGCTCACGCGTGCCGCACGCTGCGTGCTCACCGGCGGTGGCTGCGCCTCACACCCTACGGGCGGCGCGCGTCGCGTTCCGACGCCGGCGTGGGTCTAAATGGAAAACCGATTGCATAAACGCGTGGCGGGGAGCTCACCGGGGATCTAGGACGGGCTTGGTTGGGGCGAGCAAGGCCGAGATAGGTCGGGCGGCGAGGGCAGGGCGGCGGCGATGACGGCGGGCGGGCGTTCCGCTCGTCGGGGCTTCAATCGTGGAAAACCATCGAGCCGCTCATGACCACGATGTCCAGCGACGCAATATGACTAACCGGTTGGGCTCAAGTCTCACCGAATTGGATGGCGACGGCGAGGTGATGCGCGGCGGCGCTGCGGACCGGCGATGGAGGAGACGGGCGGCTCGCGAGCGATTCCGACGACGAGGCGGGCCGTGGCGGGCTCCGTGAGGTACGCAAGGAGGTTGCGGAGCTGCTGGGCAAGATGATTTGGCAAGAAAGACGACGACGGGCGGTGTGCGACGGCGGCGGGCGTAACGACCGGCGGCGGCAGGTTTGGGAAAAAGAGCAAAACGACGGCGACCACGGCCTATTTATAGGCATGGGAGGGTTAGACAGTGGGACAAATGACGTCGCGAAGGTCCTCGGCCGGTCAGCTTCGCGAGAGGACGGCGGTGGGCGGGCGCACGACCCTCAACGCCCGGCGGTGGCGAGAGGAGTGGCCGGATTCTTGTTCATTCCCCCAAAACAAACCCTAGCTTCAAACTTTTCAAATTACTCCCAAATTTTGAACTAAACTTAAAAAATTTCCAAAAAGTAACCCCCTTAATTTTTCAAGATCTACAACTTCCTCAATTGGAGCATTTTCAAAATCTGCCTAGAAATATGACTTTTTGAAATGCAGTTCAAAATTTTGAAATTTGAATTCAAAATTACTTTTAAAATCATGTAACAACTTGAAAAACTTTGTACATGACTTTTGTTCCTCTCAACAAGATCTACAAACTAACTTTTGAAAGTTTTCTCAAATTTTGCTTAAATTTTGAAATATAGAAAAGGGGGCAATTAGGGTTTTGATAAAATTCAAAATTGCTTCAAAATTTTGAACTAAACTTTGAAAACTCAAAATACCAACTTTGCTCTATTTTGAAAACTCTACCTTTTCACTTTTGTGACCACCCTCAAATTCTTGATAAATTTTGAATAAAAGAAAAAAAAAAGACAAACTAGGGTTTAGAAACTAGGGTTTTCGACAAGGGGATGGTTTTAGGAATCTATTTCCTCTCGTGTCTTTTTCGACCCACAAAGCAACTAAACATAAAATAAACTTATTTTAGTTCAATGCAACACAGGGTGGGCTAAACATGGATGCTTTGCAATGATCATGATGACATGTCGTTTTAGTGGAAATAACACCGGGGGTGTTACAAATGACCGGGCCGGAGGCGGAATCGATGTGGGCGGGTGGAGGCTTGGGCGTGTCATCGGTGGTGGTAGGTGTGAGGGAGGAGGAGCAGGTGCCGGCGGCCCGGTACGGTAGAGAGACGGTGTGGGAATCCTGGTGGAGGTGATACGGACACGGTGGAGATTTGAGTCGACGGTGGGGGAGGGGTTGGTGGTAGGTGGGGGTGTGGATCCCGATTGGAGCATATGATGGTGGTGGGGTAGGAGGGGGTGAAGCAATGATTGATGTACAGCCAAAGCCTCCATGAAAGTGTTAATATCAGTAATAGGGGCATTAGGATGAACCTGTAAGGCATTAGGATCAACCTGAATGCCCAAGCTATAGAGGATGGCATAGGCCCTGAGCTGAGAAGCTTGGAGCGCATCTGGCTGCTGGAGAAGAAGAGTGCGGGGTTGTGTCTGGCTCCGCGCCTCCGAGCCACGATTTATATGGGAAGGGCCTTCACCAACTACATTTTTGCCCTTTTCCTCCCGGGAAAGCCTTCGATTCCCCCATTTTTGCGGCTCACCGCCAAGTGGGTCCCTACCCCTCCCGCCGTCGGCGGCTCGATACTTCTAGTGGTCCCCGGGGTTGCGGATTGACCATTGTGCCCTTCATTGCCCATATTTTGCCCCCTGACCCAATCGGTCTCGATCATCGTGACCTTGGGGATTATCTGCTTGTAATTGCTCTCCGCCCCGAACCCGAGGTTGATTAGTTGAGTCATTATTGAGGTCTTGCCGAGTTCTATCTTGAGAGGCCACTTTGGATACTGAATTTGAACTAGATGAAGCCCATCTCTCGTAGTTTGGAAGCAAACACAAGTCTACACACCGGGCAGGTGTGTCTAATCTGAAGCCAAGTTTCAATACATGTCTTGTGGAATATGTGTCCACATGAAAGTTTGATGGTCAGATATCGATTGAGTCATCCTCTCCTTACGCATGGGGGCATAACAGCATCTTGGTCAAGATCATCTTCCATGGCGTCAAGATTCTCAATTCGACCGTCGAGGGGTTTCGATACTCGGGAGTCCGGTCGAGGCACCGCTTTCGATCACGCGTGGGCTGAAAAGGAGGTAGCGATTATCTGCACCATTTTCTGGGTCATGTTGGTTGACTTGTGCTCTTGGCTTGGGATAGTCCCGATCTCGTTCTTCCGGGCTGAATGACCGGATAACCGGCTTCGGTGGCATCCCAGGAGGAGTCCGGATCGGAAAGGGATTTCTTGCGACATCACCGGCAGCTTGATGAATCTGTTCCATGGTTTCATACTCATCTATCTCGCATAGCAAAGAATATCAACCCTCGGGCCGGTTAATCCTCAAAGCGTATGGCCTCAATTATTCTTCTTGTAGAGGCTTCCTCCATTACCATGTTGCGGGACATTGTTCTAGCAAAGTACTACGTGGCTGGCGATTGGCAAACACTTGTTGGAGATCATTCAAGGCTTGCGAAGGCTCATCAGTTATTCCTTCAAAGTGATTCAACTGGGTCTGAATTTGTTCTTCAGGCAGCCGGTTTATCTGGGTCATCCACTCCCCATTGAACCCAAATCCCGGATCTTCATCATGCCTATTGAGGATTCTTTCAGCTCTGACAGGGCAGTTTGTGGCATTGTGAAAAAATTCAGCACAATAGGTACAGATTCTCTTGATCTTGTCATAGTGGAAGTAAATGAACAGATTGCCAAGTTCAGGAATTTCAAGACTGATCTTGTCAACAGCCGGCCTAGTGACATCCAACTTAATTTTAACAGCCATGTATTCTCTATAAAACCGATTCTGCCTCGTGTCAGGTGGAATCCAATCAGAATAGCTGCCAAGCATCTGAACTATTGCATCGATTCTATCAGCAGTTCTCAAAAATCTTGGTAGACCATAAAATCTAACATAAGTTTCAATGAACTGGAATGGGTAATCAGTAGCTTGCCTACCATGAACATATCTTTCAAGCAGCAAATTTTGAGATCTAACTATCCAGGGTTGCCTAGTGACTGCTACCATCATATCAGCTTCACTAGGAAAATGTGCCAGGAACAGATTGGTGGTTACCTCCTCAAACCTTGTCACATTACCTCTCCAAGCAAGGGTGAGATCAGTCTGGACCCATTCGAGCCTCGGTGGGGAGGTCCGGTTTTTCAGCGGTCCGCAACCATCATCACCGGCCTTCAAGGACCTGCTTGAGCTTGGGGTTTCTCCAAATTGCCGTCGAAACCTGGAGTGCTTGCAAGGACCTGATGAGATCTGTGTCCTCCTGCGTTCTCCCTCGGGAAGATTGTCCCTCATGAGCAGTGTAGCTTGAGCGGAGAGTACGAGCTGAATACACGCACCGGGGCAAGAAGTGTGGTGTGCCATGAAGCGTGGATGGAGGATTGGAGGTATGCGGGTAGGGTGGAGGTGGCGCAGGTGTGCCAAGAAGCGGCGGTGGAGGATTGCCGGTAAGGTGATGAGGTGGAGGTGGCGCACGAGGCGGATCGGGGGGAACATGCTCCATCGGTGGGGGGACAGTTGTTGGGGTCGCCGTCGGGCCATGGAGGCTAGCGGCAGAGAAAGCGGAGAACCGGGATGAGGAAGGTGAAAGTGAATCCCGGTGATTCCTCGTACAAAGATGGCGCAAGGGATAGTCGAGGGAGGACACGAGGTGCCTCCGGCGCGCCGCGTGGCAACGAAGAGCGTGTGTCGGGCAGTGTCGCCGCCGGGATCAATGGAGGCAGTAATGTCGGCACACCACCGGCGTAGCCCAGCGGTGGAGTGCACACGTTGAGAGCGGATTCGGACAAACAAAGGGTTGATGTGAAGCCGAGGAAACAGGGGAAACAATTCATTGGATAGATGCGAGGATTAGCGGTTGAATCGATCTAGATCCGGGATGGAGTGGGGAAGAAGGAAAGGAACGGCATAACGCCAAGATACTACGAGAGCTGCCGAGATCGCCGCGACCGTATCCACGAAGTTCATCTTATATTTACCTTAGAGATGGTTTAAAGAATCAATGCTCCACATTGCCCTGTGGCTAGGGTCCTAGCGAAGCTGAAGCGAAGGCCGTAATGAGGAAAAAAAAAGGTTTTGAACATAAAACTCACTAATTACCTCCTAGAGATGGTTTAAAGAATCATTTGAAGTTGCTCTAAGATCAGTCTTTTTTATGGGAGTCTTATTATAATTTCATGGCCATAAATAGGATGTCACCTCAATAAAAACAGTAATTTTGCACCATGTTGATGACGAAGAAGAGGACAATAATTTTATAGGATGAATGAGCGGTAAATCAAACTGCTTTGATAGTTCAGGGTCAAATAGACTTCACCAATAAAATAAGTTACAAAAATAGTTCTTCAAAAAGTTTCTAAACACATGTGACAATTCTATGATATTTCTATACATTTATTAATTCATTAAACCTTTTATTTATATTGTTTGTTATCTGTATTCATTAAACCTTTTATTTATATTGTTTGTTATCTGTATTGTCATGGTATATATTACTCCAATAATATTGGAGTTATATACATATGAAAGCATATTTCCTCTTTTCATTATTTTTCTCGGTCATGGGCTACCAACTAAACTCTCTTTTTATTAATTTTCTCGGTCATGGGCTACCAACTGAACTCATCATCTCTTTACTTGCGCGGCGAGACATATTTCATAAAATCCTAGTCAACTCTCATCAACACTTTTCACCGTGCAAGTCATCGGGCCTCCAACTAAATAGGTTAGGGAATCTAGGACCGCGAACGAGATCTGAAAACCGAAAAGAACATATGTTGTAAAATCCCTCCAAGGAACACATGCTATCTAGAACCCACTTGAAAGAACATCGGATGGAGAAACCCTTTAAGGAACACACACTTACAATCATTCACCATCATATTAGAGTTTTGAAGATGCCATGCCTTGCAATAGATGAACAAAACAAATGAAGAGGATGAAATCGCAGTGAAGAGAACCAAATGACCGCTACCCATGATAAACACATCAATTGCCACCAAGATTGAAAAGAACCAAAAAAATCGACATACCAAACCTGTCATGTGCCGGGGAAATATGGCCCAGAATGACAGCCCACGAGACCCGAGGGGGACGGGCACACGCCGCCCGGGGGGCGGGCGCGCAAGACGCCGCCTCCGCCTCCCTTCTCGCGATTCTTTGGAAATTAATTAAAGAATAAAGAAGGAATTGGATTAGGATTATCTTAGGCTTTTTGGTGTGCAAGAGGATATTCCATCTATAAGGAAGACCCTTATGAGGAAAAATAAATAGGGTTGCTTGTAATAGAGAGATTGCTTGGTTTACAAGTCTCACTAGTCGGGCTATAAAAGTAAGGGTCTCAGAACCTTTCGGGGTAACAAGCAATAAAGAAATTTATCTCCTCTCTCTTTCTCTCCCACGCCGCCCTAAGCCACCGCGCCGCCGCCCCCGAAACCCTATGGGCGCGCCAGCCACGTGTCATGCCGAATCAATTTGGTTTGTGACACAAACTCTCCCGGCCTTTTGTAAATGATGGAACAATTGTCGACAAGGTAGGAAGAGGTCGAGAGTATTCCGACATGTCATTGTCGTGCCCGCCTCGTAGATGAGCCGAAAACCAAACGACACCTTAGAATGACTCCCACCCTAGCTTGTTTGGTTTGGTTGGATGTAATTGAAAGGAGAAAAAATGGGAGTTTAGAGTTATGAGTTTAGAAATCTTGTGTTTGTTTCATGGGAGTGGATTTTTGGTGGGAAGAAGAACTAGAGTTTATTTATATAGAAAATTCTCATTAACCAAATCTCTAGGGCAGGGGGTGGTAATTCAAGGAATTATGATCCTATACTCCTATATAAAGCTAAACTTCGACTAGAGATTCCTCTCAACATGCTTTGACTCTGCATACCTCATTCTTCAGGAAGAGGGAGAGAAGTCACCCGGAGTTCAATAAGTCCTAAATTGTTACTCCCTCCATTCCAAATTATAAGTTGGTTTGATCATACATTTTGTTATGTATGTATCTACTATCTAGATATATTATTATATCCAAATGCTTAGCAAAATGAATGTACCAAAAAAGTTAAAACGACTTATAATTTTAGATAGAATGGAGAGAGTACAATTAAACAGTTTACTTTCCTATTTTGCAAACTCTAAGAATTCCCAGTTTTTACAATTATTAAACACTTCAGTGCCCTATTTTGCAAACCGTACACAAAAATTAAGATGCAACATCAATTTGCAAGCCGGCTAGACCTAACTCAATTGGTAGGATAGAAAGCGTAGTCATGTACGTAGTGTGAGTCGTCACAATTTTTTTAGTACTTTGTTCAAAAAAAAAATGTTCATAGTGTACAGAAGAAAAATGAATATAGATTGAGACAAAAAGGAAGAGAGATAAGGGAAAGAAAAAAGAAGGAAAAAAGGAAGTGAGAATGAGAAAATAAAGATTTTGAGAAAAGTGAATGGAACGTGTGATCGCCAAACGGCGGCAGCTTTCCGGTGCACGGTCCGTTTCACCACAGCAGCGTCGTGGAGGCCCATCTGGCCATCCCCGTCCGGCTCCTGCTCGCTTTGCTCCCTGTAAACCGCCAAACGATAAACCTGAAGCCAAGCGGCGGCGGCGGCGGCAGCTTCTTCCATCCAGGCGATTTTGTGACAAACCTGAAGAATACTCTCCATTGCCACTTGCCGGTAAATCCACCTTCCTTCAACCTACTTGCACGCATTTTGTGATAGCATTGTTATCATAGTTGTGTTCTTTCTCGCGAAATCTAATCTCCCCTCTTTGCTTTACTGTGCGCCATTGTGTTCCATTTTCATCGCAACCAAATTGCTGCTCTCTGCAAAAATGCCACGTTTGAATCTTGAATACCTTCTCTTTGTGTGGTTATTAGAAAGATTTTTTATGTGGTTATAAGCAAATAAGAGCATCCGTCTTAAAAAAAACCTAGCTTTTCATGGTTTGAAGTTTTGGATCTGTGATAAGCTTGTAGTAATCGTTTAGTGACTTGCAAGATTCGGCGGCAGCAATCGCTTAGAGTTTTGGCAAATCATGTCAGTCTCTTCCGGTCACGTACTCGGGTTCTGGGATCTGCTCTCAACCAACCATATAAAATTAGTATTAGTATATGTATGAAGTACTGCCAGATTTCTTTCCTTTATGCAAAAAGACCACCAGCTCAAGAATCGAAACTTCCATATTGGCGTAAAGATAATATAGGAAATCTTTGGGCTGTTCTATTTCCCCGTCAATCATCGTTTCATGTATTAATTGTGGTATGCTTGCGTGGCAGGTTTGTGTGGTAAGGAATCCTAGTTAGGGCTGCTATGGAGTCAGATGGATGCATACGAATCAGCCCTAACTACAGAGAATATGAACACGGGAAGTATGAGAAGTTTGCCCGGTTCGTCAACAACATGTTGCTCTGCCGTAAAACTGTAGACTTGCATAAATTCCAGCTGTGCTTTGAAGGCAACTATCTCATAAACTTCAAGGATGTGAGAAAGTGGATTCAATATGCCGTGAATCATGGCGTCAAAGTGCTAGATGTGAACCTGGATCGTTATGACAAGACTTTTCTGCCTCGTTGCATTTTCACTTGTCGTTCACTTGAGGAGCTAAATTTACAGATGGGAGATACTCCTTATGATGAACTTGAGTATGAGGGGTTCATGTTGCCAGACAGAATATGTCTTCCTTCCCTGAAAAAGTTGAATCTCTGTGATGTGGTGGTGGATACTTTGTCTCTTCAGAGATTCATTGTTGGGAGCCCTGGCCTAGAGGACGTGCATTTGAGCCACTGTGCACATCATCTTGAGCTTGTAGAATCAAACATGCTAAAAAGGCTAGAAATTCATGGCCTCTTTTATCAAGGTGAAGGACTCACAATTGCTGCCCCTCATCTCACTCACTTTGAGTGCACAGGCTGGTCACTGGAAGAAATTTCTTGGCAAAAGCTTCCATCTCTAGAGAGTGCACATATAGATACTTGGTGTTCTGGATGCACTTTTTGATGGTCAGTCTGATCTTATTGGTATTATTTTGCATGCCAAGAGACTTGGATTATGTGGCTCTGACATAAAGGTATGCTTGACTCATGACAAGTTCCCCTGTTTCATTGCTATGAATATTCTGAATGAAATTGGTTGATCCTTTTTGTATACTAATGACAAGCAATTTTCATTTTTTTATAGTCCATGTGGATATGTTATGTATTTATTGTGCTTATAAGTAGAATAAAAGTGATGTTGAGCGACTTCCTTTGATGAGTTGATGGGGCAATAATTGCACAAACACAGGCAATGTTGCTGCTTGCTAGACATATGTTTGGCCATCCTTATTGATAGTTTAGTTCTACGAAATTTAGGTACTGATTGACAATAAAATATGCAACTTACTAGGATGAAAAATCTTGACTGCAAAATGTGCTTCAGAAATAAAACAAAATGTTTCTAATTTCTTATTAAGATCATAAGGTTTGGATTCTGCTGTATCTCTCAATCCAGATTCTCTGTGCTCAAATAAATATAACATAAATCTTTTCGAGTTCAGTAGTGAAGCCTTTGTTCTTGCGCCGTTGTATCTACAAATTCGCTGTTAGATGTGGCATGAAAGATTAGGGCCTGCTGTGTACTTGTGTTCCATGATATGCTGTGCAGTGGTGCCATTTGATGATTGGTGGCTATGCCTATATTTCTAAACTTATTTGTTCATTACTATTATGTCTGCTAATATTCTGGCATGTATTTTATTCGAAAGTTATGACTGACCCGCCCTGTTGAAAATGTAGGCTATGTTGGAAAAGGAACTGCCTACATGCTCACTGTTCGACAATCTTGTGACACTTGAAATTGGTGGATGGTGTTTGACTAATGACTTGTACATTGTAGTTCGCTTCCTCCAGCTTTCACCAAGACTTGAAGAGCTTACCTTAAAGCAGAGAAAGGTATGCTTCATTCCCAATTATTACTGCTTTTGCTAGAGAGGTTCAAGAAAGTGTCTTTATTTCTCTTGTCGCTTGCAGCTTTCTGAGGCAAAGAAAGAAGAATCAAAAAGTTCAATGTCAATTGCTGGAATGACATTCAACTGCCCACTCCTTGAAACGGTCATAATAGAATGTTCCAAGGATGATGCCAAAATTGGGGAGACGATAGCTGCCATGGTAGCACTTGGCATTGGCTTGGAGAAAATACAAGTAAATTTTTTTATGAGGATATTGAAAGAGCAGAGAGGAGGGGTATTAGTCTGGAAGAGCTGAAGAAACAGGACGCCTTAGATAAGGTGCTGAAGGAAAATCGAGATGGCAATGATTCCCCTCAAAAAAAGAGAAAAAGAAGTGATAGCATTGACGATGAGGATGGAGATGAGATTGGAGGGTGAAGACTACAACAGCGATGGAGAAGAGATGGATGATGAAGATGACGACGAGGAGGATATGTAGCCATGTAGGATTAGGCAACAATGAACATGACGATGACGTCTTTTGAGCTCAGTGAGTTGCGCCACGGTTGTCTGCCCTTTTGCACAGCATGGACTGATCCATTCTCCTCTACTTAGTCTTGGATTCTTCTTAATCTTAGTAGTGAGACTTGATGTTGGTGAGATCAGTTTGGATTAAATATTAAATATTTAAGTTTATGATACGCCCCTGGGGATGTGGTGTCTACCGACAGGTATGTATGGAAGCAGCCATACCTTGCCACATTGGTGGATCCGTCTTGTGTGCGGTCACCATGGATGAAAAAGAGGGTTTTGCTGATCGCTCGCTCGCTTGGCCCATGGGCATTGTCTACGTAACTGCTGTTCACTTGCCCATAACATGAGGACCCTGCGCCACGCCATTGCTGCCGTCGCAGCTCCTCATGTGTTACTATTAATTATGTTGCTTCTTGGTGCTCTGTGCTTTGTTTGCCCTCCTTTTCCAATTAGTCTTTTTCTTCTTGCTCATAAAAACGGAGAATTGTTGTCTCGTGTGAAACCGTGAGTCGCGACGCAAGGTAGATAAGTGAGAACTGAGAATTGTTAGCAGCGGGATCACGATAGTATAACTATTACTAAAAGGTCATCAATTGCAAATTGGGCAACCAAAAGATATCGGTTTACCGTGTGAACCAATGACAGGCTAAAAAATCCAAACCAAACGGCACCTTAGAATGACTTCTTCCCTAGCACGTTTGGTTTGGTTTGGTTGGAGGTAACTGACAGGAGAAAAATGGGAGTTTAGAGTTATTAGTTTAGAAATCTTGTGTTCCTTTCATGGGAGTTGATTTTTTTTTTTTTTTTTTTTAAATGGTGGATTCATTACTCAGTTGACAAATCGTCAGACACGATTACAATCACATCATCGGAGATGGAGCTAGTAATTAGCGCCTCTTGGTGGGAAGAAGAACGAGAGTTTATTTATAGAGAAATTCTCATTAACCAATTCTTTAGGGCAGGGGTCGTAATTAGGAGGAACCATGAGTTTAATGAAAGATGAGTGCATAATCACCATTCATCATGACTTCTCATAGTATAATTTTACATTGAAAACTCCGTGGACTAAGCATGAGATAAATTCTCTCTTCAACCCTCCTTATTTTCCTCCACAAACCAAACGAAATGATTGTGACAAAATCTATTTTTCATAGTAGTTCCCTTCATCTAATCTATCTTCCATTCGACCATTCCTCTCTCTCTCTCAAGCCATTCCTAATTGAGGTCTCCTAATTCTCATGAGGCCATGACCCTTCTCATATGTTTTTTTTTGAGGAATTTCATGCGCCCGTCTCAGCTTGGAAGGAGAAGGCCCATTAAAGGCCCAATTACAATACATATCTGCGAAGAAATCCTACCGCAGCAAGTCTCTCCGCTTCTCTTTCCAGTGCCAGCCCGCCGCCGTGCGCTCGCTCGCTCGCCCTCCGCCTGCGACGACTGGGTGGGCTACCGGCGCCGACACTTCGCGGATATCTTCGCCGGCGAAGAGCGCCCACCAGGTATCCCCACTCCTTCTCTTCCCTCCTGAAAACGCGCTAGATGGCCTCCGCGACGGGGGTTCTTCCTCGGATATGGCGGTGGACCAGCCGACGGTGCCGGCCGCCGTGGAGAAGCCGCTGTTCGATGCTCTGATGCCAAGTGAGATGAGCAGCGGGAGGCCCCAGTTCAGAAAAGTGCCCGTGCCGCAGCACCGGTTCTCGCCGCTCAAGCGATGCTGGATGGAAATCTATACACCCGTATACGAGCACATGAAGATCGACATACGCATGAACCTCAAGGTAAAGGGATTGCCCAGTCTCAATATATTCTCGTCAACGCTTTATTCTGTTTGAGCTTGGTTGCCGTTGCTAGGGTGTTATCGCTTCTGAATTGTATAGTTGGTTTCAGATTGTATAGTTGGTTTCAGACACTGAAGTAATACATAGACATTTTATATATTCGAAGTAATGTATACACATTTTATATATTCCTATATTCCATTGTGGTGCCTTCATTTGAATATCAGACATTCAGAAGTTACCATGTATGCATAAGATTGTCAGCACAGATTTGGGACAGAATTATCCTATTGTTTTGTCTGTTGCATAAAGTTTGATGAATATTTTGTTGAAGTCAGCCAGCTAGAAATTCTACAAGCATTCTGATCATAGTATTTTAGACGTTGAGCAAGTAAATTGGTACCTCATCTAGGTTAACCTCATACTAGTGGCCTCAGTAAAATAACTTTGATGCGATGAATGCTCTCTACTTGCATATGTTATCTGATCCATTGCGAACTAAACCACAAAATTATAGTTGCTTCTGTTTTGATAATTGCTTAGGACTCAACTGGTTTGTCCTTATCAGTTTAGGCTGTTGGCTCTGAGCTTAAATTTATGTCTGTCCACTATGTTTTCTTCTTAAAGTACGTTGTAAGCCTATTGCTCAAATGTTGAATGCTCAAGGTGGCGTCTGCATCATATCTGTCAGGCCCATTAAACCGTTTTCTCTGTTCCAGGCAAGGAGAGTGGAGCTAAAGACAATGCAAGACACACCAGATGTCAGCAACCTTCAGAAATGTGCTGACTTCGTGCATGCTTTTATGCTTGGGTTCGACATTGCTGATGCCGCCGCCTTGCTGCGTCTTGATGACCTGTATGTGGATTCCTTTGAGATCAAGGATGTGAAGACCCTGCGAGGGGAGCATCTGTCACGTGCTATTGGCCGCCTATCAGGGAAAGGAGGCAAGACCAAGTTCGCCATTGAGAACTCTACCAGGACTCGCATCGTTATCGCTGATACAAAGATCCATATACTTGGATCCTTTGTTAACATCAAGGTAGCACGGGATTCACTTTGCAGTCTTATCTTGGGTTCTCCTGCTGGCAAAGTGTATTCTAAGCTAAGGGCTGTATCAGCTAGGATGGCGGAAAGGTATTAAATTAAATGGGTTTTGCTCGCACCATGTAACGGTTGCAATTTTGATCACACAATATGTTGTTATAGTAGCTGTTTTGTGTGCTCGGGTAGTGGGGCAGCTTATTGTATCCGTTGAAGAGCGTACTATGATGCTGGGAGATTTAAATTGATATTTTTGCCGTGTGCGCTCTTGTGCTTGTTGGTCTGCTTTATTGCATAATGTTTCTAAGTGTTCCATGGAGGAAGCACTGCATTTGCATTGCTTGTTATTACTGTGGTAGTTTCTTGGCATTGATGTGCAGGTGTGCAGTATGTCAAGCGGTGCTGCTGTATGCTCAAATGTTGTAATGCTGCCTTTTGCGTTTCTTTCTCCCTCTGTTGCAAATTGTTAAGTTCTTTTACCGTTTGTGTTTCTTCCTCCCTCTGTTTAAAATTGAAAGTTGTTTTGGGTTTTCTAGTGCTTTGTGTCTAGATATACATTGTTTTTAGATAATAAAACTGTGTATCAGAGAAGCGAACGATGTATGATAAACACCTTCGGTGGGAAACCTGATCATCTTGATTTATCAGTGCTCGCTCTGCTCGAACAGCCGCGCTGATTGGGAAAGTATGCTAGCAGACTAGAAGTATTTTCAATGAACGAAGCAATAAGCTTTGATCTTCAAACTTATTGCATTGGTAATTAACCGAACACAAAAGCAGAAGGCGCAAAAAGTCGATGACATCATCTCTGGGAAAGTGGATTGTTCTATATCTGCCTCAGTAGAATTCCTGCAAAATTATCCTGCCCCAATGAAACCCAACTTGTCTGCTTGCGAAGATATCAGCAATCCAACATGGAGAGGCCTTCTTTTGCTTCGCAATATGACAAGAAAAACAAAAGTTCCATTGTCACCTTCTCCCCATGAATGGATAAAACTAAATGTGGATGCAGGTTTTGACCAACTCTCCGGTCACGTCAGCCTCGGCTTCATTGCTAGGAACCGTAATGGTGAGTTTTTATTTTCTTGATGGTCAAGCGATCAACGATGCAAGTCAGGCCAAAGAAGCGGAATGTCTAGCTACATGGACATGTCTAAAACACACCCTATCCTATTGAATGGGTGGTTATGGCTGCAATCATATTGCCTTGCAGACGGTATGTGATTTATAGGATCTGTACAAAAACCGCTCTTTATTTTGTCATATCTTTGAAGAAGCGAAGGGATCCTTTGATTGTAATCATGTTGACCTTCTATAATTAAGCACTCACCTCTGAAAGAAAAAGGTCAGTAGACATACCATCTTATTAACAAATGTTTGGTTGGAGAATGAGATTGCCCTACTTCCACATTGTGCTTGGTTAATTGAAGACGAGATCTGAAACATACCCTTTAGATGTGAGTTCAACTCATCTCTAAAAATTTGACGAATGAGCTCGTCCCGAGTGAGACGAGCGCTACAAGTCTGTAAGGGAGAAGAGGAATTGTGCGTAGGCGTGGCAGCTACGCAGAGCAAGGTGGAGCTCCTGGTGCAAGTGCAACAGAGGGTGGAGGACGCACGTCTGAGCCTATGATGGCCCGATGGAGCAACAACGAAGTTCCTAAGATTGCCGAGCTAGAATGGAGCTCGCAGGGGCGGCGAGCCATGGGGTGTGAGAGGAGGTCAATAGGGTGGAGCTCAATGCTTTTGGATTTGAGCCCAGCTTCGGTGTTGTTTGGGGCGAGTGCCCTACCACACATAGTCGAGCTACCACTGTGTTAGCAAGCTCTTCTTCGGCCACATGGGCTCTACCCTGTCGTGAGCGTCCGTGGACGTCGGCTCATTGATGGCGTTTGTGGTTTCGATAGATGTGTGCATATGAAAGCCAAGAGGATGAAAGGAATAAGAAAAAGAAAGAAAAGACTAGAAGCAAGTGAGCTCCTGATGTCAAATGCTTATTGCATTTTTCTTATTTCCAGACTAAATAGAAAACAAGACAATCATCCTTCATCAACCAAAACGTATAAATGTGACAATCATGTCCGGCCTTCCCTAAACACTAGGACGACTCTATCCCTTCAAGCCATTATTGTGTCTCTCAGTTACTCTTACATCCACTTAAGACCTTGTTTGGTATTGGGAATGATTTCAATAGTTTCCCGGTTGTATATATCGTGCTCCCTCCTTTCAAAATTAGAAGTCGTTTTGATTTTTTTTTTTTTTTGTCCATCCATTAAAAAAGCGAAGAAATGATGAGGCTGGTAATCAATTTGTGTGACGCCGGGATAGTTCCTACGGTGGAATGCCCGTTCGGCCGTTCCGACTAACCGAAAGAGCCTCTACATTGGACGGTTCCCCTCGATGTCCCGGATCATGAATCAACTGCGCTCCAACCTCGTCTTCTCCAGCCTCGTCTTGCAGCTTCCGTTTTTCGGCACTTCGCTCGCTTCCTAGTTCCTACTTTCCTAGGCAAACGGTCGAACACCTCAACGGCAAGTTGCCTCCACCAATGCGCGCTCTACTCCGGCTCCGGTGCCGGCTATCTCTACCCCTGATCGCGAGGACCTCCTCCTCGTCCTCCTCCTCTTCCGAGACCCACGAGATCCCCACCATCTACTCCTTCCTCCAGCCATCCATCTTCGCGCCGCGCCCGAGGCCCCAACCGCCCCCGCCGCCCCCACCCGAGGCCCATGATCCCGCCCCCAGAAAGACGCTCCCCGTCGCTGACGCCGCCGCACTCGAGTCCGACCTCCTTGCCGCCGTCGCCGAGGCCCGCTCGGACGACGCGTGGCTCGCGTTCAAGTCCCTGGCCGCGGCATCCCGCTCGCCCTCGCCCCACGCCGCGGCGGCGCTCGTCTCCCACCTCGCCGCCGCCGCCGCCGGGCAGCACCGGCTCGGCCTCAAGCGCGCCTACGCCGCGGCCGTCTTCCTCCTGGAGAAGAGCCCGCACGCGGCGCCCGTCCCGGAGCCAGCCCTCGGGGCGCTCTTCTCCGCGCTCGCCGCGGCGGGGTCCGCCGCCCCCGCGGTGGCGCTCGCGCGCACGATGCTCCGCTGCGGGCGCCGCCTCCCGGCGTTCTCCGTCTGGGGACACCCGCTTATCGAGCTCACCCGCGCCGACCCGGGCGCCTTTGCGGCCTTCCTAAAGGTGTTCGACGAGGCCTGCAAGCTCGTGGTGGAGGAGAAGTCCCCTGCTGAGGCGGCGATGATGCGCCCCTGACAGCGCTGCCTGCAATGCTGTCCTTTCTGGTTGCTGCCGCGAGCTAGGTTCGCTGGCGGATGCGGAGCGGGTGCTGGAGACTATGTCGGCGGTTGGGGTCTCGCCGGATGTAGAGAGCTTTGGGTGCCTCGCCTTCCTGTATGCTTGGAGAGGTATTGGCAGTCGGGTTGATGAGCTCGATACATTGCTCGATGCTCTGGGATTCAGCAAGAAGGGTTTTTTCAAGAATCTGGCTAGTGGGTACCTCAAATCTGGTGACTTCGAGTCGGCTTCACGAATCATTCTTCGTGCAGTGAAGGAGCGCAGAGTTGGGGATGGCAATGGATTTGATGAGGAAACCTATAGTGAGGTTGCTCAGTGTTTTGTCGACCATGCGAGAATTGGGGAACTAGCTCAGTTGATCATCCAAGCACAAGAGATTGAGCTCACTCAGCAATCTATGTCAGTTGAGGATTCTGTTGGGTTTGGGATTGTCAATGCTTGCGTTGAGCTTGGCCTATTGAACAAAGCTCATAGCATACTCGATGAAATGACGGCTCAAGGAGCCTCTGTAGGGCTTGGTGTGTACTCTTCAATCCTGAAAGCCTATTGCAAGGAGCACAAAACTGCAGAGGCTGCACAGCTTGTGGCAGAGATTAGTGCAGCCGGGCTAAAGCTTGATGCTGGTAGTTATGATGCTCTTATTGATGCTTCCATGACAGCCCATGATTTCCAGTCTGCATTTGCTCTTTTCAAGGACATGAGGGAGGCAAGGCTACCAGAACTTAGGACAAGTTATCTTACTATAATGACAGGCTTGACAGAAAACAACAAACCTGGCCTCATGGCTTCCTTCTTGGACTCATTGGTTGATGACCCAAGAATAGAGATTGCCACACATGATTGGAATTCAATAATACATGCTTTCTGCAAGGTCGGGAGGTTAGAGGATGCTAGAAGAACATATCGAAGGATGGTATTCCTTAGATTTGAACCAAATAATCAGACATACCTTTCACTCATCAATGGTTATGTCTCAGCTGAAAAATACTTTAGTGTGCTCATACTGTGGACAGAAGTGAGGCGGAAGGGGACTGAATTCAACCATGAGTTGATTGATGCCTTTCTTTACGCTTTGGTCAAAGGAGGGTTCTTTGATATGGCGATGCAGGTGATTGAAAAGGCACAAGAGTTCAAAATATTTATTGATAAATGGAGGTATAAGCAAGCATTCATGGAAACACACAAAAAACTGAAAGTGGCAAAGCTAAGAAAGCGAAACTTCAGGAAAATGGAAGCCTTGGTAGCTTTCAAAAATTGGGCTGGTATCAATACATAACATCACAACCTGCCACGTGTCATGGCTGAACTCTTCATCTTCAGAAAGCTGTAGCAAGCACTATGGATCTTAAGAGATGGTTAAAGTAAAGCAGTGATAAATTTTTAATAAGGTTAGATAAATTGGCTCACTTGTGTTCTCTCGTACTCTATAGCTATACTGACTGTCTAGGCTCTAGTTTTCAGTAGGACCCAGTTCGAACTCCATACCATGTATAATACTGAAATGATCAATGACAAGTTTCTCTTGAAATGCCTTGCTGAAGTGCATTTTTTAATTTGGTGGTAAACAAAATAAGATGCCTTGGGATAATTTTTTTCACATGTCCATTGCCATTGTTCAATCCTTTCCCCACTAACATTCGAAAATTAGTTTTGACTTCCTAAACCAGCTTCAGTTATCAAGCATCATGCATGTATTATGGCTGTGATAAATTCTTTGTCCAGCTCCATGTATGACTAGCCTAAGGATTTCAACATTGCTCTGGACCAATGACTCAAAATTGGTCAATTGCCATTCTGGTGTTGTAGCAGATGAGCAGTAAACTTATCATGCAAAACCAAATCAAGAAACAAATTAAGTTTTTAACATGGCACACATTATCAGACGACCGGTGACATAACACAAGTTTGGTTGCACTAACATTATTACAGGCTCTTGATACAAGAGCAGTTCCACATAGTAGACGGAACGAGACTAACTTTACTATATAGGGTATATGTTGCCGGGAGAAACGCAGGCGATCAAAGCTGATGGATTCTGTTTCAGTGTTCTTGATTTTAATAGCAGCCTCCACAAGCATTGGACCTCCCTTTCTCCCTATGGAAAACAACAAAGGGGTTAGTATCCTCTATATAGAAAAGGGTGGCTCTGCCATTAGTCAATTCTGACAGTGCTAATAATCATCAGCGAAGAGGAGTACCTTGCTGTTATTTAGGCGACACGCTGGATGCTCTTATAGAAAACAGGGTGGCTGTTCAACAGAGCGTCTTTGATGTTGGCGATGCTGTCTGTCATGATCTTGATCGCCGACGTCACTGAGCGAGGGGAAAGGCCAGTCCCATCGGCCAGCTTCATCAGAATCTGGAACCCTACAGTCATCACAGTTGCCCCGGCACCATCTTGCCCCGCCGGTTCAGTGAGGGGGACCAGGGAGAAGCCGGCTGGGAACAGGTTAATGTTGCTAATTGCCTGGCTATTGTCACCTGGGCTTGTGATTATCTCCATCACCTGTTTGTCAAGGGAGGCGTAGACCATGAACGCTCCAGACGCATCGTAGCTGGTGTTCTGCAGGATCATCATTGTGTCCTTGTTTGCCCCGTGGCCATGCTGATCGATTTGCAAATACTCAAGTCAGGTGTGAAAATTGCAGGTGTACCACAATATTCAGAAATGAATGAAAACTGAATCGAGTTCCATCATCAGTGCTCGGTAAGCAATGTTCTAGTACCTTGACATGCAGGATGGAGACAGCGTCGTCACTTCCGACGCCATTGGCCACACGAACCTCCTCCTTCACAGTGCCTCCGTTCACCAGGACGTCCCACTGCCAGGCACCACCAGTTGGTAACGTGAGCTGTTGCCATGTCATGTTAGCTGAGGACGGCGGAGGGAGACCGGTTCGTGGGCGTACCTTGGCACGCAGCAGATTGTTCTTGAGCAGGTCGAACGTTTTCCCCATGTGCAGGGGCACCAGGAAGGACGCGCTCGCGCACACGACCGCTTTGTGGCTACTGCTGCTGCTCTCGTCTTGCGTCTTGTACATGATCTTGATGTCTTGCTCCGTGCCCAGCCCACACTGGACGGTCCAGGCGTGCTCAGGGTAGGCGGCGACGCTGCTGGTGAAGTTGGCCAGCAGATTGTCTGCCAGCTTCATGATGCTCTTCCTCCCCTTTGAAGTGACTGCAACCACAATGCAAAGAGGAAAAAAGCTTTTTATATATCTCTGGTTCATGTGGGCACATCTGATAGTAATCAGACAGTATCATTACGGTGCAATTGGCCACTACCGTTGAGGGTACAGTTGGTGACATGGAACACGTCTCTGACTCGCGCGCACTGTCGCGCCATGCTCCACACCCGGCGCCTGGCTCCGAAGAGGAGACCGCTCGGGCATGGATCGAAGAGGCCATGAGTGTAAATGCCATCTACTCGAATGTGATCAATGGCGGTGACCTGTGAACAAGTTTTGGAAACGTATCAAACATGGACATGGTACAATGCTCAATGCAGTCGTTTAAGTTATTATAGTGTGAAGTTTAGTTCAAGGTTTTCCCTATCTGTGATGTGATACATACCTTGCAGGTGTTGTATCTTATGGGCTGGATCAGTACACCTGATGGCAGCTTGCGGTACCTGGCACCGTCGTCCAAAGACACGTCGACGACAGCAATGGCTCCCTGTTCCAGCCTCTTGCAGTAGCGCACGAACGTGCATTTCCGAGCCGACACCAGGGGCGAGGGGAACACCAGCTCAACAGTCATCTGTCGTGTTCATTGCAAAAGTGAAAGACCATTTGTGAGTACAGTTAGTAAGAGAACACATCTTTCACCGGGCACTGTTTTCTTCACACATATATAGATACAAAGTCACATATACTAAGCTTATTAACAAGCTTCTTCTCTCTTGCAAGTGTACGAAGAAGCAATTCATACCAGCTGGATAGCCCCATCATAGAATTCCTCGCGACCGGCAGGACAATTGTACACCTGGGTGGTCGCTGCAGCGGACACGAATCCAGGGAACATTGTGCCATAGCTATCCTGCAGTCATTTCAAGCCAAGTTCAGATTTCGTGTCGACAATAAATGGTATATATATGGTGTTAGCTTCTATCATCGATCGATGTCAGCATGCTACTCACAGCATCCATGAGAAACTCCACAAGACTCTTAGGGTCCAGCAAGACCACAGCGCTGGCACGGGTAGCCTCTGTATTCAGTTCGATGACATCTACACCCATCTGCCCAGGAAATGCTTGGGAGTAGGCAGCCATGTTGAGTCTTTCGAAGGAAACACCGGGGACATTCAGCCAGAGAGGGCTATTGGGGTCAGCCAAGAAGAGAAACTCCTGTGCTGCGTTCTGGGCTAGGTTGGCAACCATCTGCGGCTCGTTATGTTCCACTACGAAGACATTTTCTAACGAGGGATCAAGTTGGAAATTTAAAGCGCCGGAAGCTGAATCCATAGCCATAGGTATCTCAACACCCGTGCTTTCTAGTAGCTGCCAAAGAAAAAATGCAAGATCATATCAGTGGAATTCAAGATGCAGAATTTATAACACCCAATGTCCCATGTTGGTTACGGAAGAGTGAAAATATTTTGCTTCGGATAATCAATAGTTATACTATAGGCTATACCTGCAATTGTTGCTGCAGCATCTGGTTAAGCTCCTTCAGCCGTTCATTTTCTTTCTCGAGTATTAGGTAGCGTCCTGAGTCATTAATGCATCTGGGACAGGGAACAGGAGCAGGAGCATTGCTCTGAGCCTGCCTAAGCCTATTGTTCTCCTCCTTCAGCGTATCATTCTCGACTTTCAACCTGTAGTTCTCCTCTCTTCCACTCAGGTGCTATTTGTTCCATAAAACATTTAGAACGATTAGAGATTCCAAATGGTCAAATAGTCCGAGTATATGACTATAAAAAGTGTCAGAAAAAGTCGAGGTGTCCTACTATGTCAAGGACTAGTCCTGATTTCGATGGTATAATAATAAGTCACCCATTTTATTATTGACAAAAAAAATGCAATCTAGAAAACAAAAGGCGAATATATAGTAAAGCTAGTGGAATGAGTAAACTAAACAGTGAAGACTTTAGCAGGTTTTATTGTGCATAGCTAACGACCAAAATTATAAAGGAAACATCGCAATGATATAAAACCAGACCTTTACATGGGTCCTCTTATTCTGGAACCAGAACTTCACTTGATGTAGTAAAAGACCCGTAGAATCACTCAGCTGCCTCCTTTGATTGTCATCAGGGTGTGCGCATATGCTGAAGAAACTGCATGCCGTTCAACAGCAACAAAGATAAGACGACAAATGATAATATCTCCAAGAAAAGGCAACTGATAGAAAGGAAAATATTTGTTCGACTCTCAGTAAGTCAGGAACAAGTAACTACTCAAGGAATACGACTAAATGAATGTAGTCAACTTCTAACATCTTAACCAGATACGTATATACAGATATAGGCTATCTAGTAGATTTGTCATCACAGTAACGTCACTGCATACCATTGCATTGTTGATAAACAAACAAAACAACAATCAGAGACAGTGCCAATCGACATGCATCCTTCCACTTCAAGAACTAGCTAGAAAGGGATAATTGTATACAGGTAAAATAAATTTAATGATGCGTTATTTGCTTCAAGTCAACGATGTGTTCACTAGGAACCATACCCTTCAAGTATTTCCAACTGCTGGCTGGTGACCCTGTGCAGCGACTTCTTGTTTGGCTGTGGACCATCCTGCAGGCGATCACCGCGTTTCTTCTTGTTTTTTTGCCTGCGGAGCTCGAACGAACCTCAGTGATTCTAGCGGCACCATCACCGGGGCTTTCTTCATTACCATTGTTTGCATGTACTTCCTCAAACTGAGTGCTTGGGCCATTTTCAGGTGTTCCATTCTGTTAAAGTGACGACACTTTCAGTGTTAAATTTGTCCATTCTAAAAGTCAATACTGAAAAGAGTTTTTCAAAACTTAGTGCAAAAAGAGCATCAAACAAAACATACAAGGCTCAATGAAAATATACCACATCGCTGTGTAGATCCTTGATCTTTCAAGACCTACTATATATTGTGTTATATCGTTCCAAGCATCATACCAAGACACTACCGAGTCACCATTAATTTAGACCTGTATAGAATATAATGCCAAGTGATTTGGCCGTCTCCATGGATTTGGATGCTTATATCACAAAACATTTTTTATGAAACATACTGATAGCACACAATAAACAATTCTGGAAAACCATACTGGTAGTTAGGGGTCTAAGGGCCCCAACAAGAATGCAAATAAAATGTGGTACTCTAAGCTCTGATGCCAACAAACAAACGATACTAGAGGCTAACTATTTACCTTAAAAAAACATCTATATAAAGATCTGACCTCTTCAAAAAAAAAAAAAAAAAATGATCTAAGAAGTATGGGATTCAATATTAAATCCAATATAGAAAACAAGAGCCCATTTAGATTTTTAGAAAGAATTTCTTGTAAGGTTACTACAAACATTTTAGGAAAACAATAAAAGCACTAAAAATTTAGACCTCAATATATTTAAAGCAAAGTTTTTTAGGATAGTTTGATACTTTGTAAAAAGTAAAGATTGATTAAAGAACATGGGAGAATAATAACTTATTGAAAAGTTGGTTGAATGTGAAATCCAACTAATTAAGAGAATTAATTAACTTTATCCTTCTTCAAGAAACAAAAGGACAATCCAGTAATAAACTTTGACAAAACAAGATGAAGTGAGCTCAAAGGAAACTCAAAAAGAAAACAAAAACATCGAGCTAAGGAAAATCCAAGAAATATACTACAAAAGGTTTGTATGAAAAAGGTGGTATTGAAGAATCTGATGTAGCAACGAAAAATTATGCACTTGCATGTCGATTCTCGAGGCAAAAGATGTTCAAACCTTTCTTAACAGGAAGCAAGAAAATCCAACAAAACATGAGAAAAAAATACCATTTGTGATGGAAGTCCACCATCAAACGGCCCCATCAAAGATGGGTCATCAATACCACCAAGAGACTCCATCAAAGATGGGTAATCGAAACCACCAGTAGACCCCATCAAAGATGGGTCACCTCCCTGATGGTTCACCTCTTTCCATCTTCAAGTTAAATATTGTACTTACAAGAGCTACTTCAAGTGTTTCGTTTAGTTAGTCTTCCTAAGATTCTCCTTGCTTTTCCCTTGCCCCCCCCCCCACTATTTATAGGCACCACTAAACTATGACTATGTTTTTTTTCGAGAGAAAACATTATTATGTATGGTCCTCGCTGACATGGTGGGCCATGTCCATGTGATTTGGTTGATTTTGTAAATAATAAAAAATATGCTAGTCAGAGGAGAGAGAAAAACTAAGCGATTGAAAGATATCTCTACTTCATTCTTTATTATAATATAATTATTTTCTTAAACTATAGGCCATCATGCATGAAACATAATCAAGGGGCAATCAAATAATCAGGGGGAATTTTCTAGTTTAATTCACCCCGTGTACATTCAATTAAAAAATTCAAGGAAGCTACGGAAGATTTGAGCAAAATTGGGTAATTTTAATTAGGTGGTGATATCTCGAGTAAAGTAGTTGATGTGCTATAATTATCTCATATAGTCATATACTAGTTGTCTCCTATGCTATTAAAGCAATGCAATAAATACACAGCAAGATGAAAACTTAACAGTGTGAAAGTGGATGGGTAAAATGAAGAATAAAAATCTTGTAAATCATATTTGATATAACACGATGTCAATAGAAATTAAAAACTTAGTAATAGAATTATAAAACATTATATTTGTTGCCTCAAATGATTCACCTATCTTAACGATTACAATAGGTAACATGAAGTGTTTTTGGTGACTCTAGATTTTCAAGAATGCAACCAAAACAAACTTAATTAATTTTGGTGGATTATAGAAATGTGGCATAATTGTAGAAAATTTTATAGAATCAGGGATATATTGGATGTGAAAACAATAAAAATGTTGTATGGATGTTCTCCACTTATACCATTTTTTTCATAATTTTGACTGTTATAAGAATCTTTGAAATGAATAAATGAAAAATTTGCAACTAAAAGACTTGCATACATAGTTTCATCAACTAAGGTAAATTTACTTGCACATACAAGTTCCTAAATTATCAGGGTGGGTCAATAATCTATCCTATATATTAGCCCGGTTAGACAATTAGATATGATTTTGTGTAACGAAAGAGACTGGACCTCTTGCATTCATAAAAAAAAGGATATCAATTTTTGATAGAGAGGATGTTAAGAGAGAGTGTCACCTACTCGCAAAAAAGAGAGGGTGTCACCAAACCCAAATGGGGGCAAACCCACGGCCCCTGGCCTTACTTCCCCGGCCTTGATAAGACAATTATGCACCAATAAACATGACACACAATCGGATATGATGTTGGGCCGTTAAAGATACTATCAAAATAAGATGGGTTAGGCCGCAAGAACAACGACCTCTTTCTTTTTTTTTCATTAAATGTCTTGGATTGTCGTATTTGGGCCGTCTACAATAGGGACGGCTATAGTAGTTGGACTACGCTCTTACAAGAAAGTGCGGCCTTTTCGAAACTTTTTCGAGTACTAGGCTCACCGTTATACGAGGACCCAAAATGCGACTTGTATATCTAATGGTCCATCTAAGCTAGGGTTCTTTTCTTTTTTACTTAAAATGTGCAAAAGATTTGCCTATGCCAAATTAATTGACCTTAGTTTATATTCATTTTACTAGATCAAACGTACTACTCTATCAATATATCCAACTCATGTGTCTTAACAATTTGTTTTCCATGCATAAGATCAAAGTTTTTTTTTTTCGTTTCAAATAAATAGCGTGTGACTTATTATGGAAATAAGCATAAAGGGAACATTGTCAATACTAAATCACATTTCCATCAACACTGAATTAATCAACAATAACACATATACATTACATCAACATTTGATACATATTATACATTGAAAACAAATTCGCTCAACTCAATCGGATATATCATCATCATCATGTATGTAAATTTGAGTAAGCTAGTAAAAGCAGCCGTGTGATCATGCATCTCCCTCCACTTCGCGCGCATGTGAACATTTTAAATAAACAAAACACACGTATCAAACAAGCGCGTAGAACAAGGCTCCAATGGCGAACCCGGCCGCGCCAGCAATTCCTGCCATCTTGGGCGGCGCGGCACTTGGTGGCGGATACTCGGCCGTCGGCGAGATGTCGATGCCATAGGGTGGCGGCGGAGAGAACGACGAGTATGGGGCGTTGGGGACGGCGCCAGCCCCGCGCCAGGCTCGGTGCCGTTGCCGATGGCCGCGCGCTCCGCCATGACGACGACGATGAGCTTCTCGCCGCGGTTGCAGTTGTCCTTGTTGCCGCTGATGAAGTAGAAGGGGCCGGAGCGGGTGAAGGTGAACACGGTGCTGCCGTCGGCGAAGGTGTCGATGGGCGCGCTCGTGTCGCAGGCGTCGTAGGACCTCTTGTCGACGAGGAGCACCGAGTCGTTGCCGGCCTGGTACGTGAAAGCTGCATGCATGGCGCGAGCGCAGTCAAAATTTGAACAACCACAGTAAAAAAATTTAACAGCGCATGTTTTTACTTTGTACTGAACGGTGAATTTTTATGATTACTCAGTTACTGTCATCATTAGCAATGCAATTAAAGGGAGTTGGGTGTTTAAGCATGGCGATTGCGTCACACTGTTGTGGAGAAAGAAATGGCAAGTCCACTGTTAAAAAAAAAATCCCGAGGATATGCTGCATCGAATGTTTCAGCTAGGCAATCGAACGTTATTCTACTTGGGTCAGCGCTGAATACAAGTCAAGGACGCTTCCCTTCGTAGAACCATCATCAGCTACGGATATAGATATAGATGTAAATACATATAAAAATACGGGTATAAATATATATATAAATATAGTCATACACTCCTAGTAGAGATTTAAAGTTAGATGATAGAGATTTAAAGTTAGAGCTCAGAGCGTTACAGGAATCTCAACAAACAGCGTCTGCAGGCCTTCCAATTCTATTCGACGAGTATGCCAGTGTCCTAGAAGTCAAACTTGACAAGTGTTACCGGCCGGTGGACGCTGGCATGCAGGCCTAGCAGGACGCCTGCACCACCACCGCATCCCCCCGCCGTCCCGACCATGCCGCCCACAGATGGCGCCATGGCATGGCATGCCATATCTCGAGCAATGAATACCAGCGTATCCAACTCAGAACGAAAATGCAGATGGATACCCACTCATTCGATGTGTGGTCTGCTGGAGCAGCAGCACATCTGGAAACTGATGTGATGAATGCCGACCACGGCAAAAAACGGCAGGCCGGAGCAGCATGCATGAGAGAGATCGATCGGGCTCACTCACCGATAGCGTCACCCACGCGGAAGCGGTTGCGTTGCGCCCACGCGTTGTACGCGCTGTCGTTGCTGGGCACTGCGGGCACGCGCCACTCGCCCGTGCCGCCCGCCTTGAACACGAACGCGGACACGGTGGACGACACCGACGCCGCCACCAGGCACGCCAGCATCACGCACCTCATCATCATCCCAGCCCCCGACAAAACAACCTGTGTGCGCTGCGCGCGGCCAAAAACTAGCTAGCGTGCGAGGATTGAGAGCGTTGGCTGGCTTGCGTCGTCGATCGATGAGGTTGCTCAGGGTCGGCGTGGTTATAAGAGCGTAGAAAGGTAGAGATTGTATTCGTGACACGGTTCTTTACGTAAAAGTCAGGGAACGTGAACGCTGGGAAGAGGTATATTTCTGCCGTGCTTTATGCTCGGTATGTACGTGCCGTCCTGAATGGTGCGGCGTTAGGTCCCTGTTGTGTGTTCTTGCTGCCACGAGAGTTTTTGGAAGCTATGCTTTACTTTCCTACGATGATGACGAATATACATGCCTTTGGTGCTACTCAGTTCATGTCAACAGCTATCAAGGTGGGTCGTCGAGAGAATAAAAAAAAAAATGAAAAGGGCCTAGTAGCACACATTAATGGGCCGCTTGGACTGTATAGAATTTGTTAATTATTAGTTCGGACCATGAGAATTTGGATTCAAATCGCGCCTGTCTGGGCTGTCAACAAGGCCAGGAAACTTTGTAGTACATGGCATCGCCTCAGTGGTGATCGTTCACGATTCATTTGAGAAAGAGTTTACTGTGGCATCTTCTCGGTATACAGTTACTAAATAACACAATAAATCTTAAGCTTTCAATATAAATAGATGAAGACCATCACAGACATGATTCCGCACTGTCGAAAACGGTAAGTTGTACGGAGAGCCCCTCACGGGCGTCCTGCTTGGCGACCCGTCGCCGCCGCCGCCCGGCGGCCGCTCCGGCCAGCTTCGGCCACCTTCCCCACCCTCGCTGCCCTCCCGTGATCTACCCGTGGTAGATCTGCTCCCCCCTCCCCTCCCGTACCACCTCTCTCTCTACCCTATCCCCCTCTTTTCCCCCTTTTTCTCTCCTCTTTATTCTTCGTGCTGGACCTGAGCTCCATGGATTCGGTCGCTCGCCCTCCCCCGCCGTTCTTGGGCGGAGGCAGGTCGAGGAGGAAGAGCGGCTCGCCTACGTCTTTGGGCGGGCAGATGAGGCAATGGATCGGCGCGTGGTGGAATCGCCTTCCGGCTCGTCCCCAAGACGACGCCTCCGATGCGAGTCCGTTGGTGACCTCGGCCGTGGTCCCGAGGGCAGGCTGGCCCTCGGTGACTCGGAGGCCTGCCGGGTTTCTCGACGAGGAGGGTGAGCTCCCTCCATCCCCCGCCGCCGGTGGGGAGGGGATGGCGTGGCGGTCGGCCCCTGGCGCGGCGTCATCCACTATCGCGGCACGAAGCGTGGCGCGGTGGCGGGACTTCTTGCGGATGCCCAAATGGGCGAGGTGGCCAGGCGGCGCGGCTGGAGGCCAGGGTGCTCCATGCTCTCGCGCCGCCCGCTTTGGCCGCCGGGTGCGTTACGCGCTTCGCTGCCGCCCGCCGCCTCGCCCGGGGCTCGTGGTGCCCCGACGAGGATGGCTTCTTCCCGGTCTTCGGTCGTCGTTTCGGCGCGACACCTCACCACCGCCGGCCACCCGGACCGTCCCCGCCGGAGCTCAACGGGCTGTGTTTCAGCCGCTGCGCGATGGCCATGTCAAAAGCAGCTTGCCGTTATCTCGCGCTATTTGCTACAAGTGCTTCGAGGAGGGACACCATGCTACGTCCCCGTCGTCGCCCCGCTTTGGCGGCGTGGGTGGTAAGCGGCGCGCCGGACTCCGGCTCGGGCTGACCGCCGGGTCTTTGCCTCCGGTTCTCGCGGCGCCCGGCAAGGCCGGCTTCGCTCGCCTCCTCTGTGGTTCACTGAGATCGCCGTCAATCCAGCGTGTCCACGAGGGAGCCGGCCGCGTATCGTTCATCACCGCCGCCGCCGCCCACCACCGCCACCTCCACCGCCCGGACGCTGCGCCTCCACGTCCTTGCCGCCGCCTCATCCGCCTCCACCACACTCCCCCCAGCGGCGGACCTGGGTGGGCCGAGCAACGAGATGCCCAACCCACCTGTGGTTGTGGTGCCTTGTACGCCCGAGATCCCGGATGGCCGAGGAGGCCCTCGACTTGTCCCCTCGACGGCCATTGTAGGGGGCACGCGTCCGCCGGTGTAATACGTGGCTGATTTGCATGAATACCTCATCAACAACTTCGGCTCACCGGGCATGATGTCATCGTGCGGCGGCATGAACCTCGGGACTTCCCCGGTTCACTTTCGCCGTGGGGAGGACAGGCTCGTGTTCTCGCGCTCCGAGAGGCAGGGCGATTCTTCTTCATTTTCCGCGGCCTTGGCGCGGACATCTGGTCACGTTCAAATACCTTTTCGCTTCAAAGTCCCTGTGGCCATCCAGGCATGTGCCGCGCACACGCAAGGAACGCGGCGACGGCTAGAGTCATTCTGGGAAATTCTTGCACCTGTGTTGAGATGTCCCAAATTAGGGACACTCCAATTGAGGATAACGAGAAATTCTTTTGTTACAGCATGGTGTCGCCACCCCACAATTCGGCCGACTGGATGATCTACATTGGGGAGCCGATATCCGCGGAGCGAGGGAGCGCTCCGGCGCCCGGCCTTTGCGATTACTGGTTAATTGCAGGATTGTTTACATTGAATTGGTTGCTCAGCCGGGCACAATGTGGTTGCTTGAACGAAGATGACGATGACAATGATGACCGTGAGGATCATAGGCGACGACCGGCACCACGAGGATGATTACAATCCAACGCCGCATCGGATTGATTCTAACGACACCTCCTTTTCGTGACTAACCGCTGGCGGGGCGAGCGGTGTCTACCCGTCCGGCCAGCGGCGGGCCGCCGTTGAAGTGGTGCGGGTGGGGGCAGCCGGAGTGCCCCCCCTTGCAGCCCCACGATGAGGTTAAATTGCCACGCCTCGGACATCCTTCTCGACACCTTCCATGTCCGTGCGCCGTTCTCCGACGCCTCGGGCAGGCCTAGTGGGCGATTCCTCCCGCTCGCCCCCCAACTGCTCCAGATGGCCGGTCGGTGCAACTCCTCCTGGTCTCCGAACGCCCAGATTGGTGGTGCTGGTGCTTGTCTCCCGCCGAGCTGCACACACCGATCTTGCTAACCATGGAGCAACCCCTCTCGGGAGGACTCGGACTCACGCCATGACGATGATTGGTGGGCGGACATGGCCATGGCTGAGTTGGGCACACAGCCGCTTGGGGTCGCCACGATCGACTTGTTACGGTGGCGGGACACGGTGATGTTGCAGGATGACCTTGCGCCCCCACCACCTCCTCGGATGGTGTCTCTGCGGATATTGTGACCTCGGTCCGAGATGACATTGAGGCTAGGGTCTGCAGGGCGGCCCGCAACGCCTATTCTCAAGGATGGTCCGCGGCTGCGGCGTGCGCGCACCCCGATGTCCACCCCACTTCGTCGCAGTGGGCGGATCGCTGCGCAGCCCAGGGCGGCGAACGCCACACTCCAGGCACAGACTGTTCTCCTTCGGAAGCTTGGCACCGATGTGCCGATGGGTGACACGCCCGCTGCAATTGAGGAGAAGATACGGGCAGCCTTCCCGGGGGCATGCCCCGCCAAGCGGCGTTTTAGCTTTGAGATTCTCCTCAATGGAGCATTCGACATCTCCACGCTAGGCCTCAACATTGAGGGTCCGGGAGAAGATGGGGCCCGATCATGGGCTGGCCGTACATCGTCGCAAATTGTTTCTCGATGAATTATAATCTTTACGTGCTTGTGTGGAATGTGCGGGGGCTCAACGACCGGCCCGTCGCAATGTTGTCGTGAACCTTATTGGCCTTCATAGGCCGGCGCCGGTTTGCTTGCGGGGAGACAAAGCCGTCGGTCGTAGAATCGATGTCGCCTTGGAGATTCTCGGCCCCTGCGTATGACTTTGTGTTTCTTCCATCGATTGGGGTTTCTTTGGAGGTATTTTGTTGGCTTGGGCAGCCGATGCTTGGGTGATGTCGCCACCGTCTCCGGTCGGTTGCCATCTCTGCCGATTCTACGCTTTGTTGGGCGTCCTTGGACCCATGGTGGGTGATCGTGGGTCTATGGACCACGGGTTGAGGCGGACAAGGTTGCATTCCCGGCAAGTTTGAGGGGATTTCCAAACTCACCCGGACCTTGGTTCCCGTGGCGACTTCAACATGATCTACCGTTCCTCCGACAAGAGTAATGATCGGCTTGATCGTCGAGGCATGCGGAGGTTCGAGCGTTTATTGACATGGCAATACCGAAGAGATCGACTTGTCGGGTAGGCGTTCCACTTGGTCCAACGAGCGGCCCGACTCCTACCTTGGAGCTCTTGGATCGCCTCTTCGCGACCGCCGACCGGTTTGCGGCCTTCCCGAACCCGCTGCTTGTGCCGTTGTCTTCCGATTGCTCGGATCACTCGCCCCTCGTTGCAGCGTCTACATGCGCCGTTGGCGCCAAGCGCAGTTCCGGTTCGAAACATTTCGGGTATGGGTCCCCGGTTTCCGGGAGGCGTGGTCGCGCGGCACGCCCCGCCCCGGGGAGTTGATCCCTTCGGCCGTTGGACCAGAAATTGCGCGCCATCGCTAGGGGCGCCGCGGAGCCGGAGTGCTTCCAAGATCGGCAAAGATTCACCGGATTTGGCCATGGTTCGTGAGGCCATTTTTGGTTTGATGAGGCAAGGGAGCACCGTATTCTTGACACACAGGCCGCAAATCGAGAAACACTTTAAAGTTGAGGGTACTTTCGGGCTTGCTTCTCTGCGCTGTCGCCCGCCAACGCCGGACAAAACTTCTTGGCTGAAGGCGACGAAACACGCGTTTCTACCATTTGCAAGCCCGCCACCGCCGAGAAGAGTCCGAATTGATTCTCTCAATGTAAATGATGTTCGACTTGAATCGATGAGTCCATGGCCGACTCTGTTCACCCATTACAATGAGCTTCTTGGATCCAACTTTGTATGCGTTCTCGCGGCATTGACTTGGAGGAGATTGGGCTGCCATCGGTGGGTGGGGCTGATCCGGACACTTTGTTTTTCGAGGGGGCGAAATCCGGGCGCAATTAGGGGCACCGCCAAATGAGAGGGCGCCGGGGCCCGACGGCTTCCGCAGGCCTCTTCTACAAGTCCATCTGGCCCATCATCAAGGATGACGTGCTCACGGCCTTCAATGCTTTCGGACCCGGGACTTTAGAAGCTTCCACCACCTAAACGACGCCTACATGATACTTCTAAAGAAGATTGACCAGGCCGGTTGGGATCCGTGATTACCGACCAATCGGCCTCATCCATAGCTTTGGAAAATTGGTAACCAAGTGTCCGCCAACGGACTAGCGCCCGGTCTTGATCGGCTAGTTCTCACTAACCCGGTCGGCTTTCATTAAGGGGCGTAGCATCCATGACAACTTCGGAGGATGGTGCAACCGTCGGCAAAGGCAATTCACAATGCAAAAGACCCCTGCATCCTCCTCAAAATTGACATTGCCAAGGCATTTGACACGCGGTTGCATGGCCATTCCTTCTAGAGTTGCTTCAAAGACATGGGCTTCGGCTTGAGATGGCGTAATTGGATTTGCGCGATTCTTTCCTCGGCAAGCACCAAGATCCTGCTTAATGGTCGTCCGGGGCGCCGTATTTTTGCATGCACGGGGGCTCGGCGGGGTGATCCCCTCTCGCCCATCTTTGCTCGTGCTCGCCATGGAGGTCCTCAACCCTCCCCTGCTTATTTGGCGAGCAAAGATGGATTTCTCACCCCTGCCGGCATTGGAAGCGGGTAGAGTGAGTCTCTACGCCGATGATGTTGTCATGTTTGTCGTACCCGATGGCGACAGAGCCTACATCTTTGTTGTTCTTTGTCTTTGTCCATCTTTGGGATGGCCTCGGGCCTATTCTCCAACATGGACAAGAGTGTCGCCACACCCATGCATTGCAGCCCTAACATCTTGCTCGTGTCCAACGGATTCTTGCTTGTCGAGTCCAAGACTTCCGTGCCGCTACACGGGTATTCCATTATCCGTAAAGGCGGCTCAGCGTTCCGAAGAGCGAAGACATCATTGACAAAGTGGCGGCGCGTATTCGGGATGGAAGGGCAACTTGCTGAATGTGGCCGGAAGAACTGAATCGGCCAAGGCCACGGTATGCGCAATGCCCATACACCTAGCCATTGCTCTCGCCTATCATCATGGGCAATCGGGATCGTTGACAAGCTGCGCCGGGGATTCATTTGGGCGGAGATGTCACGGTGGCTCGCTGGCAAATGTAAGGTCGCTGGCCGACCGCTGCGCACCACGCTTCTTGGGTGGTCTTGGTATCTCGATCTTCGGCGGGCTGGTATTGCGCCCGTTACACGTTGGGTTTGGAAGGACCGCCTTGCGGCCCGTCAACCCAAGCATGCCGAGCCCGAGGCACCGCTCTCTTCGGCGGCATCTTCTTTTCTGTTGGGCAATGGTGAGTCCATATACTTCGGACCGACCTTTGGTTGGATGGGCTTGGAGTTCGATCAATAGCTCCAACCATCTTTCTTCTTTGTTAGCCATAGACACCGGGGCACTACGGTCGCCCGGGCTTTGACACGGGATCTCGTGGGTGCGCCAAATCTCGGTCGGTATCCGTTATAATGATTGATGAATTTCACTTGCTATACGACCGACTTGAGCTCGTCACCCGCTTCTTGTCGGCCGGACACCTTCCAATGGAAGTTCACCACCTCGAGAGCCTACTCGGCGGCATCCGCCTATGGTGCCATGTTAAGGGGGGTTCGTCGCCCATTCCGGGTGCACGGCGGTTTGTGGAAGGTAGCGGCGCCCCGCGAGTACGCTTCTTCTTCCGGTTGGCAATGCATGGGCGCTGGCGGGCCGGTGATAGACGCCACCGCCACGGGTTCGCGGATTCGAATTTGTGTATCTTACGTGATCACCTGCCGAGACTATCGATCATATCATTCTCGGCCGCACGCTTTGCCCGGAGGTCCGGCATATCATCTTGTCGAGGCTACACCTCATCGGCGTCGTCTCGGTGGGCCGAGCAAGGCTTCGTCGGTTGGTGGCTAAAGGTCCTAAGCTGCGTTCCCAAGGCAATCCGGAGGGGTTTGATGCGCATTTGTTCTTTCTTGTGGGTTGGAGGCTTTGGAAAGGAACGCGAGGACCTTCGACAGCAAAACCGCCACCCCAACCGTTTTGGCCGCGAGCATGAAGAGCGAGGCGGAGGCTTGGTGCTCGGCGGGGCAACCGGCATATGGCCGAGCTCATGGCCCGGGCGCATGTCGACCGCTCCCGGCTGTTCCCCCTTGGTTTAGTGCAAATTTGTTAACCATGTAATCGTTTTGCTTCGTATCCGATAGTTCTAGGCCCCCTCGGTAACCTTGGCTTACCGTTGCTACTCTTTTGTATTGGTTTTATTTACCCCGCTTAATGAAATACACGCAACGGCGTGGTCTCTAAAAAAAAATATAAATAGATGAACGGCATACTAATAATAGTATAATATATGAGCGCTAGTTATTCTTTTATGCGACGCGATTGTACTCCTTGTGTTCTAAATTATAAGTCCTTTGACTTTTGTGGTACACTTATTTTACTATGCATTTCAATATAATAATATGTCTAGATGCATAATAAAATGAATGAACCCTAAAAGTCAAAAGCGACTTTACTCCCTCCGGGATGGTATTAGAAGTCGTTTAGAACAGCGACACGGTCTCCAAAACACAACTTTGACCTCTTATTATTATAAAAATATTTATGGAGATGTGATATATGTATACTTTTATCAAAGTATTTTTTAAGACAAATCTACTCATATAATTTTTACATTTACAAACTCAACAACTTAAAAGTTATTGACGATTTATATTCCCGATGTTTGACCCAAACCTTGTCCAAAAACGACTTCTAATACTATCCCTGAGGAGAGTACAATTTAAAACGAAGGAAGTATAGCTCTGTTCACCATTAGTCCTCAACTATTTTATTTATATAGTCTCTATGGCACAACATATTTTGCTTATGTGTCTTTAATGAACAATTACGTACCTAGAGCATTCTTGAGCACAAGCATATATATCCATTTCTTCACTATCCACTACAAGAAGTCTCAATCAATGTCTCGACTTTCTTCATAATTCATAAGTCCTAAAACAAAACACATAATACATAAGTAATCAACCAATATATCACAAGTCGAAGACCATCCGCGCCATAATGGTAACCGTACGTGTTAAATGGAAATTTGGAGAGCATCTGTGCTACAATGGTAACTATAGGTGTCAAGTGGAAGCTTAGAAGGCCCCACACAATTGACATTCACATCCAATCACATATACACTCAAATTCACATTTAAATTTGCCAAAGAAAGAGAAGAAAGAGGCACATCATACTTGAGGTCGAGGGGATGCTGTTGGCGCAAGGGAGATGGCCACACGTTGGGTGGGGTTGGGCGAGGGCGAGGTGAAGGAGGCTAATTTCGCCGCCACTTGATCCATCATGCCTAGTCACTAAGCCACCGTGCAATCACAGGAGGAGGCAGTAAGGAGATCTGAGGCCGAGATGAGCCATGTACCTACATATATAAGCCACATCAAATTAGGTTGGGAAGAGGGAAGTTAAGGTTAGGATTAGGGGAGCCTTGAAAGAAGGAAGAGAATGGATGTGTACAAGCTTCTCACCAGGTGTGACGATCGCCTTTTTCGATTCCCTCTACTCAATGGGCTAGAGTGGAAGAATTGTGTTATGGAGAGAGGAAGAGTTGGAGTGAATATTTATGGCACCGGTGTGGATAGAAACCTGTCGAGTAGACGATAATGTCTTGCTAGCCACTAGTGGTGTTACTCCTCCGTTGGGCGCCACCTCCTCGTCTAGGAGTCAAGCGGCGTGTGTTTGTTGGTCTGCATGATGAGTCATTGTAGAGATAGATAGATGACCACGTGACACTTTGGATAGTTTTTTTTTTTTTAACAAAGTTAGCAACCATACCTTTGTTTGGATTAGTATACCATGCCACTCCTGTGTAGCCCATTGTGTCTTCCCTTGACGAGGAGTCTTTGCTACCTAATTGGGCAATATTAAACTTAGCAATCACAATTGAATATTGTGATTAAGGTTTCGATAGACTAGTTGCGCCATAGATTCATTGACATTTTCCTCTTGAACTCCTATGTCACGTAGGTCCATTAACTTTTAAAGTGCAGTTTCGGGTCTTTAAACCTTTTATGTTGTGTACCGTAGGTTTTCACTAGTTTGGGGGAGGAATAGATCCGACATGGCATGTATATGGTGGTGTCCATGTGTATATGTCTAGTCAAAGGGGTTGGGAACTATGAAAAGTGTGATCTATAAATGTTTGCATTGCTCATATCATTCTTTAGTTATGTGGAGATTGATAGTTAAGGGACAAGATATCCATTTTGTTTTTGTGTACAATAGAAACTTATGCAACAAGGTTCTAGGAGACAACCATGTATTCATTTATGAATTGTTAAAAACACATTTATGTCTTCAATGTAAACTTATTGTTTATCTATGGATTTAGTGTTATTGTTTATCTATGGATTTAGTGTTCTTATCTTATGGTTGTGCCATTTCATAGTAATATCACTCACAAATGTTAGTGGCAATTCACAAAATACACATATATGAGACACATATATCTTAAATATGTTCACATATTGTCACTCTGTTCTTGATGATCAAGACGAACATATTAAGCAGAAGCACAAACAAGATACAAGCACATAGACAGCACAACATGCACTTTTATCAGGCCACCAATTTCTCAAACTACTTTTATCTTCAATTCAGCCACCTAAGGTTAAGACAATCATGTTAACAAAACACATTGGAAATCCTTGATATTATGGGTATTTTTGTGTACTAGGACGGTTTGACCTACCCAACTTGGAGAACGCGATGAGGTTCAGGGCTAGCTACTTGCATACTGTAGTGGAGATGCACATGGCTTGGCTAGAGTGATACTGGATCTCTTTGGCAGGTTTGCATCAGCTTTTTGCTTTACTAGTGTACTTGTATAATGGAGCATTGTAGCAAAAGCCGATGAAGCTCCTAAATCTTGACTTCACTGACTTCTGCGTGTTTCTAGTATATTTTGAGCTGGAGAGAAAAAAAAAAAAAAAAGAGCTTTATACAATAATGTTACAACATAACGTCAGTAGAAGCTGAAGCTGAAGCTGAAGAAGTTGTTGCCAAAGAGAACTTTATAAAAGAGAGCCTTAAAAGTGGCTTAGGCGATGGTTAATCATGCCATGCATTCAGTTTACGTCAGACAAGTGATGCAGATGCCATGGGCCATGGCTCATTTGAGGTGCGGATCTTAAACTCTAGATGCTCAGCACATGGATCAGCACGTCATGTGCATCCAGCCCAAATCCAAACGCAGAGCCGGCCCATCTGGGCTGTCAATGTGTGAACTGAACGGGTGAGGTCGTGGGGAACTCAGAAATTTTCCTTCGGCCACTGGTTTCTCGGATTGAAAAGTCCGCACGCATCGGCAACTAGCTAATTGTTTACTGTTCTGAGCTCTCAAAAAAAAGCTACTGTAATTGTTTACTGTTGCTAAAAAGCTATTAGTTGTTTACTGTTTTTCATTACATCTCGATCTCGCAAACATGCTCATCCATGCTCTAGATCAGATCGTATCACGTTTGTCAGTTCGCCGTAAGTTTTTTATATTATCTTCCACCAGCACCAGGGCAAACAAAGCCTGTTTCACTGTTAAATTATTAGAATTAGGTAGAAAAAAAAGCCCGGGATAACCCGCCGCGCGGGGGACCATCGCCAAGCAGCCAGCGTCATGCTCGTGCTCGGACCCAGTGGCCACCCAGTGGCGGCCCTGCGTCAACCTGCCAAGTCGTCTCTCACCTCACCGCACTCACCACCTTCCTCGCATAAACCGCGCAAGCGTAGAGCCGTCCCCAGGTCTAGTCAGCTCAGCGCGGCCATTTTTTCCTTCACGTTTCACTGCTTATTTTTCACTAGTCAGTCAGTCTCTGATTTCTGAGCTCAGAGCCTCAGACGCCTACCGATTTCTCCGTTTCATACCCAACAATTCAAACTGATTCCTCTGCCTCTTCCCAGTTCCACAGAATCCCCAGTTTGATGCTGCCCAGTGCCCACCGATTGGATCTTGTTCGATTTCCCCGTTCTGCAGATCCTGTGCGCATCCCCCGCTCCTGGGAGTGAGTGGGCCTTGCTCGGCTTCCTTCCAAATCCACCCCCACCGATGCTCAGATCGTTCAGTCCGTGCCGATCTTGAGTTCTTGCCCCTACCCGGCGTCATAGCCAAGAGCTTCAATTTCCTGGCAAAGATTGGGGATTATTCCTGCTGGTGGCGATGGAGTTCGTGGCGTCCATCGTCGACACGGTGTTCCGGCCGCTCAAGGACTACTTCGCGCGAACCGTCGGCTACGTCGTGTCCTGCGGCGACTACATCGACGCGCTGGGCAACGAGATGAACGAGCTCAAGAGCAAGCGCGACGACGTCAAGCGCCGGGTCGACGCCGCCGAGCGCCAGGGCATGGAGGCCACCAGCCAGGTCAAATGGTGGCTCGAGTGCGTCGCCCTGCTCGAGGACGCCGCCACGCGGATCGCCGACGAGTACCAGGCGCGCCTGCACCTCCCGCCCGACCAGGCCCCCGGATACAAGGTCACCTACCACCTCAGCAAGAAGGCCGACGAGGCTCGCGACGAGGCCGCGGGCCTCAAGGACAAGGGCGACTTCCACAAGGTCGCCGACGAGCTCGTGCAGGTCCGCTTCGAGGAGATGCCGAGCTCGCCGGTCCTCGGCAGGGACGCGCTCCTCCAGGAGCTCCACACCTGCGTCCGGGACGGCGACGTGGGCATCGTCGGCATCTACGGCATGGCCGGGGTCGGCAAGACGGCGCTGCTCAACAAGTTGAACAACGACTTCCTCATCAACTCCCATGACATCAATGTCGCCATCTACATCGAGGTCGGCAAGGACTTCGATCTCGACGACATCCAGAGGATCATCGGCGACCGGCTCGGCGTGTCGTGGGAGAACCGGACGCCCAAGGAGCGCGCCGGTGTGCTCTACAGGGTGCTCAGCAAGATGAACTTTGTGCTGCTGCTGGACGACGTTTGGGAGCCACTCAATTTCCGGATGATTGGCATCCCGGTGCCCAAGCACAACTCCAAGAGCAAGATCGTCTTGACCACGAGGATCGAGGATGTGTGTGACCGCATGGACGTCCGCCGCAAGCTCAAGATGGAGTGTCTTCCCTGGGAGCCCGCGTGGGAGCTCTTCCGTGAGAAGGTTGGCGACCACCTGATGAGCGCTAGCCCAGAGATCCGGCAACAAGCGCAGGCGCTGGCCATGAAGTGTGACGGGCTGCCCCTCGCGCTCATCACTGTTGGCCGGGCCATGGCCAGCAAGCGCACTGCAAAAGAGTGGAAGCACGCCATCACTGTGCTAAAGATTGCCCCATGGCAGCTTCTTGGCATGGAGCTTGATGTTCTTGAGCCTCTCAAGAAGAGTTATGACAACCTGCCCAGTGACAAGCTAAGGCTCTGCCTGCTATATTGCTCACTGTTCCCAGAGGAGTTCTCTATTTCCAAGGATTGGATCATAGGCTACTGCATCGGTGAAGGTTTCATAGATGACTTGTATACTGAGATGGATGAAATATATAACAAGGGGCATGACCTTCTTGGTGTTCTCAAGATTGCCTCTTTGCTGGAGAAAGGCGAAGATGAGGACCATATCAAGATGCATCCTATGGTCCGTGCCATGGCTCTGTGGATAGCATCGGACTTTGGCACCAAGGAGACCAAATGGCTTGTCCGTGCTGGAGTTGGGCTCAAGGAGGCACCAGGTGCAGAGAAATGGAACGACGCCGAGCGGATTTCTTTCATGAGGAACAACATTCTTGAGTTGTATGAGAAGCCTAATTGCCCCTTACTGAAGACTTTGATGCTACAAGGCAATCCTGGGTTGGACAAGATATGTGATGGCTTCTTCCAATACATGCCGTCTCTCAGAGTGTTAGATCTGTCTCATACTTCTATCAGCGAATTACCTTCAGGGATCAGTTCATTGGTTGAGTTGCAGTACCTGGATTTGTATAACACAAACATCCGGTCATTGCCAAGGGAGCTAGGATCTCTAACAACTCTGCGGTTCTTGCTTCTCTCACATATGCCACTGGAAACAATCCCGGGTGGTGTTATATGCAGCCTCACAATGCTGCAAGTTCTGTATATGGACCTCAGCTACGGAGATTGGAAGGTTGGTGCAAGTGGAAATGGTGTTGATTTTCAGGAGCTTGATAATCTGCGGAGGCTCAAGGCGCTGGACATCACAATACAATCTGTTGAGGCCCTGGAGCGGCTGGCTCGGTCAAATCGCCTTGCTGTTTCCACAAGAAACCTACTGATAAAGACATGCACCAGCCTGACGAAGATAGAGCTTCCTTCGAGCAACCTGTGGAAGAACATGACTAACCTGAAGAGAGTATGGATTGTGAGCTGCAGCAACTTAGCTGAGGTAATCATTGATAGCAGCAAAGAAGCTGTTACTAGTAATGCGCTCCCCCGTTCCATCTTGCAAGCTCGGGCAGAACTTGTAGATGAAGAGCAGCCTATCCTTCCAACCCTGAATGATATCATCCTTCAGGGACTACATAAGGTAAAGATCATCTACAGAGGCGGATGTGTACAGAATCTAGCATCGTTGTTCATCTGGTATTGCCATGGCCTGGAAGAGCTGATTACTGTCAGTGAAGAGCAAGACATGGCCGCAGGCGGCGGTGGACAAGGTTCAGCAGCGTTCAGAACCATCACTCCCTTCCCCAACCTCAAGGAACTGTATCTCCATGGCTTGGCAAAGTTCAGGAGGCTGAGCGGCAGTACATGTACACTGCACTTCCCGGCACTGGAGACCCTGAAAATTATCGAGTGCCCGAATTTGAAGAAGCTGAAATTTTCTGCTGGAGGACTCGATGTGATACAATGCACCAGGGAATGGTGGGATGGGCTGGAGTGGGATGATGAGGAAGTCAAAGCTTCTTATGATCCATTGTTCCGCCCACTGCACTGAATTCATTTTTGGTTGCTAGAGATTCTGTTATTTTACAGATTGCTCTTCCCCAAGGATACAATAGATCGCGTGAATTCAGATATTGCTAGTCTGCAAGCATGTAATTTTTTCTTATTTGATCGTTTGTGTAATTCATGATTTCTGGGCTGTGTTGTCCATCTTGTAAGTACGAGTTGGGTTATTCTTTTTTTTTTTCACAGCCGTTTTTACAGATACAGAATGATCAATTAGCATGTGTGGCAGCTAGGAAACTAGCAAATGTTACTATAGAGTTCTCCAAAACGGTATGACTGGTGGATACCAGAACAACCATTTTCTCTAATTCTTTGTTTCTGCTTTTTATGAGAAGAAATGAGTTGAGGGTGCCATTGCTTTTCCTGGTATAAGCTGAACAATCACCTTTTGTTTCTGAATGGGTGATCAGAAATTCAGAACGGTGATAGTTGCTTCCTTCTGCATGAGTGTTATTATTATCAAGGAGGGAAGGTCCCCAGCTGAGCAAGACCAAAAAGCTCAGCTAATCCGATATTTAGTCCCCAAAGTCCTGACTCGGACAAAACTAGGCTCTCAACTACAGCAAAATGACTGGCCGCCCATGGTCCCAAACTAGAAAAAAAGCGCGCCGTTGCCGCGCCTATATGTGGAATGCCACCCATTGTGAAGCCATGTTTTTATGAATCTCAAATGTGGTGGGGCAGAAGTTAGGAAGAGTAAATAGTGTTAATGTAGAGCACTGAGTTTAACTGCATTTGATTGGTGAAGAAGAGTGTGACAAAGCTGGTAATGTGATTTGTCAAAATGTAATCCCTTCTTTTGTATCCAGTAGTTGCTAGGTGTGGCTTCGGTAACTGTTTGGTTACCGTTGCATCTTGTTGTTTGAACTTTACTCTGCTTAATGAAAAACGCGCAACGGCGTGGTCTCCAAAAAAAAAAAAAAAAGTCTTGGACGTTGGAAGCCTGATATACATAAATGAGAGCATGAATAAAATATTTCATATTGCCAGGTGCTGAATTTATGTGTTGTAAAACCTGTTGTTAATTGTTACCATACATATACGGGATTATCTAAGTAGAATTGCTAGTAGAGCAGAACAAAATGAATGAATCATACAATTATAGGACAGCAATGTTCGTGTTGTATGATTCAACATCAGCAATATCTTGGCTTTTGCAGAAATCAGTTAGCTCTTTGTTTAGCTCACGCACGCCCTGAGGATGGAGCAGGTCGAGAGTTTCAGAAATCCTCTTGCATTATGTTCTTTGAACCAAGCATTCAATATTCAATAGGTAGAGAGCTGCATGTAAGACATTACACAATTTAGTAAATTTCTAAAATCTTGATGCAATTTTATGAATTAGAAGGATAGACACTATGCAAAAGGGTAAATGAAAGTGGAAATAGAAATATGGAAATAGGATCATATCATATAGAATTATCAAGTAGGGAGCTGAGCTATTACTATGTTATGGACACGACTGTCAGACACATTTTTGTACCAATATGATTGGAGAGAAGAAAAGTCCATATATGTAGGAGGAAACGATTGTAGACCTTAGCACTGTACATGGCGAGAGCAGATTAACTTGGCAGAGCAAAACATGGAGAGCAGCCTTTGGTATTTGTAAATTGAGATTCATCACTAATTCCCTGGCACAAACCATTTAGAAGAGAAAATATACAGGGGGATACTTAGTGAGTAGCATCCATGAAGATGGATGGTTATGGGGTTAAACAGCTTTGTACTGAGAAAGTAGATATGGTTCATGTTCAACGCCGCACCATCTTTGAGCTGAGCTGTTGTAGTTTTGCCAGAGCTCCATTAGGTCCACTTTACATCAAAATGTCGATCCGAGAGAAGTTTTTGTGCAATGCATTTACATGTAATATTTTGCAAATGGAAGAACAAAGTGATCTTTGAATGGATGAAATGTTATTTGGCCTGGTGATTGTGTCTTTTATTTAACCGTATGTGCGTGGGTAAACAGTATGCATCTCCAATGATCAGCTAAGATGAATGATGCAGTACATAAATGTTTAAACATGTAAATACAGAGGACACATTTGAAGTGGTGCCAGGTGTTCTTCTTAAGAATAATTGAATTTTGCAAAAAGAAGTTGACTACATATTGGGACGTAATTGAGACATCTTAAAAGCCTGAATGTAGTAAAGAATTAGTTACTCCTTTGAAGAAATAGCTGTTGGTGTCTTTTTTTTTTTTTTTTTTTTTTTTTTTTTTTTTTTTTTTTTTTTTTCCTTTTTTTTTTTTATTCTGATAGAACAGTGTATATATAATTACAAACAGAGGTCTATAAATTATATGTTAAGCTAACTAAGATGAGTTTTCATCTCATTTTGTGAATCATATTTATATAAAGTCTAAGAGGTTTAATTGCTTAACATTGCAATAACAGATATACTAATGGGGTACTAAGTCTCAAGTGAATAAAGTTGTAAATGAGGGGCCCAATGATATAGCTGCAACTTTTAATACACAGGTTGTTTTGCAAATCAAACGATGCACTTCTTTTAAGGAGGAACCATGCAAATAGAAATCACATGTGCCTGTACCACTTGCTTTTTTTGCGTGAATATATAGTAGGATGTTTGTTAATTCCTTTCTTCTATAGTTGGTACTTATCAGAAATAAAATTTGTCTGCGCTTGTAAGTTTTTTAAGTTACATATTTGGAAGGCAAACTCTGAAATTCATTGGGCAGGCATTGCCCTAACTATTGCTGCAATTCTCAACATGACTTCTATTGGCTAAAGTATCACATTCAGATGATGATGTGATTGATCCACACTGACATACAGTTGACATGTATAGCTAGGGAGATGGCTGATGATGATGTGTCAAACATTTAGCATGCATGATGGCTGCATACTACAAATTGTGTAACCAGCAGCACACCTCAAATTGGCATATACAGGACAAACTTAAAACGTTGGGTTGCCAGCGATTTGCACTTTGGAAAAACATTAGCTTCACATTCAGATATATACGTCCATGTGAACCACCGAGTAATCGAAGGTTGAATGACAATGATGTGCAGACCACACGTACCTGCTGATCTGCACCTTTGGGCACTGGAAATAGATCAAGGGACAGCAGGGCCACGCCGATTGTGTCCAGTACCAGTGCCGGGGCTTGTCGCTGCCGAGGCCCGACGGCTGCCGCTGCAGCCTGTTCTTCCAGGGAGCCACGACCGGTGAGCAAGGGCCGGAACCCTAGGTCGCGTTGCCACCGCCCTGGGGCCGGAGAGGCTGACACCGTGGTCGTCGGCTGCGGCCTCGCCGGTGGCGCCGACGGCGCTGTGGAGCCCGGCGTCGCCGTAGGGCGGTGGGCCCAGTATCACCAGCGCGCCGCCGCTCCGCCCGCGCCATAGCCATCGCCCCTCTCGAGCGCCGGTGCTCGTCTGGTGCGCCGCCGCCTGGGGATTCAGGGAGAGAGAGGAAGGAGCCCGGAGTAAAGAGAGAGAGACAGAGGATGAAAGAGTGATTTTACTAATGTTTGAGGCCCGTTTTGCAAAATGGTCGGAGCTCGCCCGATCTGGGCCGTCCGATCCAATTCTGGCGACGTGGCCCGATCTGGACCCTCTGAATCCGCCAAGAATCGTAGGAAGAAGATTGCACAGATAAGGTTTGACTGTTTGACCTTGCCAAAAAAAAAAATGTTTGACCGTTTGACCTGTTCAAAAGAAACTCGGCCCAGTGATCACGTACGAATAGGCCGAGTATCGGTCTCTTGGTTGGTGGGCCTGGACGGACCAGGACATTACATTACATTTTTTTCGCCATGAACATTACATTATCGGCCTGGTAATATTTCATGGAGTGGCCTGGTAATCTTTCATACTCCTAGTTTAGTAGCACTACCTCTGTCAGAAAAAAATCTGGGTCCGATTAATGTTAAACTATTTTTAAGTTTATTTAACTGAATTTATAAAAAAATGATATCGACATGTAAATATATTTTACAACAAATCTATAAAAAGCTATTTAATAAAATAAATATTAGTATACTTTTAGATACATAAATCGTCAGGTCAAGCTTTAGATAGGTGGATCTAACACTTCTAAAATTACTGATGCTTTCTCGGAGGGAGGGAGTAGGGGAGTAGTAAGTTGCAGCTCAACAAAGTTTGCTAAAACACTCACTACAAATTATTCCACAGCACAAATATGCCAGGTACCGACACTGACCAAATCGACCCCTTTTTCTGAATTCTACAAGCGCGTTAAGGAATACAAGGATTGATGAATGAATCAGAGACCCTCGATGTAGGGCACGCCGGTGCCGTTGAGCCAGTTGCCACCCTGTATGAACTGACCGACGGTGAACTGCACGGCCACGCTCCTGTCCGTGATGACGTGGTACCCGGGCCACTTGACCCTGCCGGCGGTGCCGGCGCCGGGGCCCCTCGTTCTGGTACTCCCCGTAGAAGAGCGTCTTGAGCGCGAAGTCCCCGTCCCACTCGAGCCAGCCCCTGGTGTCGACGTGCGCGTCCAGGTACGACTCCATGACGACCGTCCGCGAGTAGGCCTTCCACGGCCGTCCCAGGAACGTCGGGAAGTCCGTCCCGGCGACGGGCGCCAGGTCGGGCGCCGGCACGACGCGGCACCTGTGCAGGGACGTGCCCGTGTTCTGGTTGGGGTCGTCCCGTCCCTGCGCGGTGACCGCGTTCTGCTGGCCACGCAGCGGCAGGCGCGCCGCCAGCGCGCAGCCCTGGAGCACGGCGGCCGCGTTGCCGAAGACGAAGTCGACGGTGCCCGAGACGAAGCACTCGCGGTACAGGTGGCGGAGCGCGTGCGCGTACAGGGTGTCCTGGTACCCGTCGACGCGGCAGCGGTAGATGGCGGCGCGGTCGGCGCTCACGCGCAGCGCCACCGCCTGGTGCTTCTCTGGCCCCGCCGTGTTCTCCACACGTAGGTCCTGCAAGATGATCCCGTCTCCCGCCACGGCTGCACGCATCACAGTCGATAAGTCAGCGTCGAGAAATCACAGTATTCTGGACTGGGACTGGCTGCTAGTAGCCTAGTACTATACTAGTTGTCAGGTTGTAGGTTGTATCTGCGTCAACAGCTATTGGTACAGTAACGGGGAATCTGGAGTGGAGTGCACTCTGATATCTGAATGCAATCACAGTATTCCATGCTATCTTTATGCCCATCTTTAATTTGTTCTTTGCTACCAAACCCAACCACTAAGCCAGAGATGCATGAACGTGTGCAATCTGCAGTGTAGGTATGGACCATGGAGGCATTGCAAAGCTAAATGTCGTAACCACTAACCATAGATGGAAATGAGTGCGAATATTGGAAGCGTAAAGCGTAGAGAGACAGGACGGACAGTGCCGGGGCGCATCACCTAGGGTGGCCGAGTTGAAAGTCGTGGCGCCGTCGACCACGTTGCGGCTACCGGTGATCACCGTCGCGTCCATGCCGTCGCCCACGATCATCAGCTCGCGCTTCTTCTTCCCCACCTCCACGTTCTCCTTGTACACCCCTTTCTTCACGTAGATCACGTACCGGCTCTTGCCGCCGTCGGGCGCCGCGTCCACCGCCTCCTTCAACGTCATGAACTTGCCGCTCCCATCCTGGGCCACCACGACGTCGGCCTTGATGGCGGCGCCACTCGCGCCCGCTTCAAGAAGAGCACGGTCTCGCGCCGGCAACCACGAGGGGAACGTGTCGGCGACCTCGGCGAGCGCGTCGTCCGGGGAGCCTGAGTCGTCAAAGGCGCTGAGCACGGCGAGCGACGCGCTCGCGAGGGATTTGAGCTGCTCCAGCCGCGCCACCACGGCGTCGCGCAGCGGCCCGTCGACGACGACGCCGTCCGAGCACGTCGCGTAGTAGGTGAGCGCGGCGCTGAGCCACGTCCGCGCGTCGTCCGCTGAAGCCGCGGCGGCCACGGCCGTCGAGGCGTCGGCGAGGCGGTCCCGCGCGAGGTCCATGAGTTGGACGCAGTCCGCGAGCGCCGCGCGCTGCCTCGGGTCGCTCCCGCTACCGGTACGCCGGAGCATGCCGGAGACCGCGGCGGCGGCGGCGGCGTCATGCTGCGTAAGTGACCTGGCGACGATCGCGCGGAGGACCTGCGCGGGGCGGGTAGGGAGTGCTCGTGGTCGTGGAGAGGCTAGCACGGTGTCGGCTACGATGGCGTGGCACGAGGTTGGGTCCGGGGAGCTGGCGCAGAGGTCTGGAGTGGAGAGGCTGAGGAAGAGGAACGCTGCTCCGGCGCAAAGCAGAGCGGCCGATGACAGCGTGATCAGCAAGACGGGCCGGCATGGAGAAGTGTTTCTTTGGTAGGGCGAGGGGAGGAGGGCTCATTGCTACTAAACATGGTGACCAGTGTACTGGCGAGTGAAGAGTGAAGACACACCGCAGCTGGGGATCTACAGGTAGAAGATGACAAGGAGGGAGGATGACTGGATAAGGTTCAAAAGTCCTCGAACTACGTACACAGTGCTTCAAACTTCCAATACAGTATTGCATGGAGTATTGCAAAATAACACCATTGACTATCACGGTTAGTAGCTGGCTGTGATAAGACTTACGGTCGGGCACATGGTTTTCAACCAATTGCAAATGGTCTTTGGAATTTGAACAGAGGCGTCGGTGAAACAGTCGTTCGTTATTATTACTAGTTAAGATGCACGTGCGGCACGCACGTGCCTAGAAAACATTTGTTGCTTTTTTTTTTTTTTTCTTGTTTTGCCATTTTCTAGCTTGTTTGCAGCTATATCATCTTATCCTTTCCATGTTTATTTGAAATCAACATTTTCATGCAAGTGGTTATAGCTATAGTTTATGGCATTAAGCCCAAAGTTATTTAACAATTGTCTTAGTTGAATATAAAATATATACTAATTATTCAGCTCCGTAAGGAAGCAGTAACAATATAAACTTCTATTAGGATCACAAATCGAGAAAAGCTATATGTGTATGGGTACGGTATTGCAAAATTATTCAAGTACATAACGCTAAAGTAAACAATTACAATCTGTGAAAAGAATGAACATAACCATTTTCTAGACAAAGGGCAACATTTTCCTTGTCGAGCTTCTTGCCTTAGCAAGCTACTCGCTTTTTCTTTGTTTCTGTGAAGCCGCATGAGTTTTCAGTTTTCCCACTCTCTGTGTTCTCCTAAGGTTCCCATATATATGCATTTTCAGTAAGGGCCAATGCACTTATTTATTTATTTATTTATTTTTATGAAGAGTGCCAATGCATCTTTTATTGACTTGAAACCAAAGACTGCCAGTAGAGCAACTGGAGCATAGTCTCTTAGCACTAAAGGAGCACCATGCATGGTCCATGGTATCAAAACTATCTTGTTGGCCCAGAAGTATCTACATTATAAATAGTTAATCATTTGTTGAGATTCAGTTGCGAAAAAATACTTGTTTCAATGTAAAAGGCAAATCATATATTCATTGGGGAGAGCTGCCATTGACTCAAGTGAAACCTGCTCATAAAATTCACAAGAGGTACAAAATGCTCAAATGTCTGTCGAAAAACTGTGTATTGTTCTATCAACAAGAGTAAAAGGCAAATCATATAGTTGATAGCATAATATTTGAATGTACTCTAGAGGCATAATATTTATAAATAGTAATTAGATTAGACAGCATTGTCCTGAATAGTGTATTCCTAATATTTGATATTTTTTTAGTAAAGTTCACCATTTTTGGCTATGTCAGCTGCACATCATTATTGTTTTCTTTGAAAAGGATGATTTTAATAAAGAATCCTAACCATGGAATACACATGCCAATAAGACACACCTTAGTTTGATATATATGAATTGCTAAGGGTGACCTATACCTATACATATATAGCTGCCACAACCCTTGGCTTTTCCTAAAAACAGCACCATAAGTTTAGTGTCAATAATTGACATAACAAGGTAATGTAAAGCTCAAGAATTTGAATGCAATGTATATTGATATTTCCAGTAAAGCTTACCATATTTGGCTAGGTCAGCCGCCTTTTTTTCTTGTTTGCCAGTGAGACACACCTTAGTTGATATATGAATTGCTAAGGGTTTAGCTTACCACAATACATAGAGGTTACAATCCTTGGGTTTTTCCTGAAAACAGCAGCATTTGTTAGATAACAAGGTTATGTAAGGCTGACTTTACAAGCTCACCTAATCACCATACCTGCTAGTAATAATTCAAACAAAAAATAGAACCCATGTGCTCATGGATAACCATCTTGTAATACAAGCTATCATTTGAAAGAGACTCAATTTGGTGGTAATTCTAGTAACATTTAAAAGCTGCAATGGAATACTCTGTTTCATCAGGCAGATCATATCACTACAGTCAAAAAATATTTATCACTGCCAAAGACCTTTCCCTCTAGTTTTCTTAGTGGCATTTTACAGTTTATAACTTTTCATTCTCCTGAATGGTTCTCTTCAGCGTAAGAGTCAAAGAAAAGAAATATTTGCCATTTTAGAGATGGTTCTTAGTCTCTTAAAATTCCTATTAGGAACTTTAGGTAAATCATCATGTTTTTGTGGAGCCAAAGATTCCTCAACATAAAAAATAAGACGGGCACCAAAATTACATTTATGTTCACTTTGGCAGTCAAATGTTCAACGCTGGATAGGACACCATCTCTGTCAATTTTTCCTTCATGAGATTCACATAATTCATGTAATTTAACCCATGATCGGCGACATTGTTCATGGTCTCTGTCCAAATAATATTCACAAATAATTCCCAGTGTCCTTCACATCCTAATATCTAAGATAGCTACATATTTTTTTATCATCAGTTCACAAAATACATCAAATATTAGGTGACAACAAAATTAAATTATAGTCACTCAAGATCAAAAAGAACTGTTATTATTTTTTCTAGCATCTGAATATGTCTGGAATGTCCACGAAATCAGAGGTAAACTGAATCACGTAGGGTAACAGAGCCACCACAATCTTTGACATTGTTGTGGCTTTAACAATATATTTAACCTTGTGGAAAAAGTGAAATCTAACCAAACATTATCAACACAATATATAACCTGAGAAGCATGCCCAGCACCAGGAGCGGGAAACACAAACGAGATGACAATATATATAGTTCTCATCCTATTGGATATAAATGCTTCAGATGTTTTGTTATTTTGATTTACCTGTAAAATTGTCTTGCACATACTGAAGCTAAGCCCCATCTCAGAATAGTTGGGTTTGGACCCCTGACTTATTTGACTGCTTGACTTATCTGACTGCTTGATGAACTCAAAAGATGGTCCTTGGATTTTCTAATCCGTACCTCATATTTCACACGAACACAAAACGGATTTGTTCATATGGTACGTAGGAAGTGAGAAAAGGACTCACGAACTTCAACCTGAAGCACTACAGCAGAATAGCACACCATGGAAGTCACGACAGTTCCCAAGAGATTCACTCATTCACCACTCTGGTAGCTAGGCTCCCCGTTGTGTGTTGTTACGTGCGCGGGCCCATCAATAGTCTGGTCTGGAGCACTGCAAACTGAGATCTAGAGAACAAAGACAATACAAATCAATGCATGGTCAATTCAACCAACTGAGATTGGGATTGAATAGAGAGTGGAAATCAAAATAAAGCCTGCGCTGTCGGCTGCAGTCTGCAACCGATCCCTGCACTCAACCGATTCGTGACTCTCGGCACACGCCGCCTGGAGCCATCACGCCGTGATGATGGTAGCACCGCCTGTAGGGTTGCGGGCGCCGCTGCTGTTGTTGCTGGTCGGTAGGCCAGAGACTTGGACCTCGGCCCTGGAGCCTCGCCGCACTGCCTTAGAGCCGCGGACGGGCGTTCGCTGTCGTGGCGTTATTGCGGTGCCGCCGTGCCGTGTGATCTCCGCTGGTTCGACTTACAGCCGAGGACCGGAGTTCGCCGTCGTGGCGTCGTCGCAGTGCCACCGTGCCGGCGTGGTCTCCGATGGTTCGACTTTCGAAGAAGCACACCCTCCACAAGGAAACCGCCGCACGCGCTCTCCAGAAGGTAACCTCCGCCTGGGGAGGGGATGACAGCAGCGCGAGCAGTCGACGCGGTTGTACTCGTCGCTCGCGATCGTCGTCCCGCGGTGTTGCGTGGAAAGAAAGAGAGAGATGAGTACACCAATTGCTCGCGATCGTCCTCCGTCGAAGATTAGCTGCTGCAAGGATTAGTACACCAATTGGTTTATGCATGGATTAGTAGCAGAATTGCCGATTAGTTTCTAATCTGATCATCTCGTAGCCGTAAAGCGGCAAGCACGCACCGGCAAGGAAAGATGAGTTGCAGCCTTCGGTTGCTGGTGCAGGCGCAGATCCTCCACTTCGCTGCGCCGCCGTGACTTGCCCTAGCGCCGGCACGCCAAGCATGGCCGACTTCCGGCCCAAACCAGGAACGACGGTTTTCTGGTTCCTCGACGACACGCTGTTGTAGCCTACGGCACGGCTGGCAAAGGATCGCCTCCGACGACGCCGTCAACGTGCCGCCGCCGTGACTTGGCCTAGCACCGGCGCGCCAAGGGTGGTCGACGTCCGGCGTCGGTGCAGTGGCCGCGCGTCGACGGGAGAGACCGCGTGCGATGGCTTTGGAAGAGCAGTAGCGCTAGCGCTCGACTCGAAAACAGCCGAAAGGCAGCAAGGCGTCGCGACGTTTGCCGCCTTTGCCGGCGATTTGTGCGCGCGGGCGGGGCGATGTGTACGCGCTGGCGGGTATACTCGGCGCGCGTGAAAAAAAGAGCGTGGTTTCCGTCGCGTGGAAGGGAGGAACGAAGTTGTTCCATCTGTTCCTGTCTATAGTATAGATACGGACCCACAAGTCATAGACTGTTGGGTAGAGAGATTTCTGAGTAACAAAACCTATCAATTTGTACGCTCTTTTATAGTATAGATAGAATAGATAGATAGAAGGACATGTCACGTACAAGCGCAACCAAAGAATTGTCATGACCGTTTATTTATGTCGAGAACCGTGCTGCAGTGCTGTAGGAGTAAATGATCGAAAGAATCATATGGAGTACGCTACAAGGAAACAGGGCGTGCGTGACATGATTTTAGATTCTCGTAGAAAAGATTCTCTTACAAAATGTTTCTCTGATGGATTAGAAGCTAGAACAATTCATAGAAATAATGTTTGGTTAGATCGTTGGATTCTTGAATCAGGAGAAATCAGGTTTCAAGTGTTTATCTAGCTAGACTACTTCAAAAATGAGATCCGGTTTCAAATGATTCTATGTTTGATGTTTTCTCTCTTTGTGCCATTTGACTGTAATTCTAGTGATTCTACTGAGAATCTGAAACGGACATACCAAAAGGTAGAGGCTTCTGAGCTACGCACTTCTAAAAACGACTTTTGTGTGTTCAACCTTTCGATTGTTTTACAGACATAGCCTCCATGTACAGTGCTCACTCGAAATACATGAGATGACTTATGAAGCTGCTAACTTGTAGCAATGTACTTGTTCTAATATGTGTGTGCGGCGAGGGAGAGGAGGATATCGATAATTTTTACTGAGCGGTTGAATGGACGATTTTTGCACTTAGTGAGCTATGATGTGCATACCTTACGTGACGAGATTGATAGTTTGTGAGTTTGCTTTGGTAAGGTTTATAAAAATATTGAGTAGATGTATATATACTATAGAGTGTTATATTGACAAAACTATTAAAGGATTCTTTATTATACATAACATTTGTAGTTCTAGAGAGGGCGATTCATTTCGAACGCCCTTTTGGTTTGTGATGGAAGCGTATTGTTGCTAATATCTGGAACAGAGTAAATTTATTTATTTATTAAGGAAAAAAGCAGAGCAATTTATTAATAAAAAATAAAAAAAACTAAATTCCAAACTAAACTAGGAGCGCACACAGAGGCGGCGAGGCAGCCCACCCAAACTGTACTCCAAGATGGGCCGATCGTGACAACACTTTAGTAGTACTAAATAAATTTATTTAGGATGCTACATTTTCTGGAAGGAAACACTGGGATGCTGCCTGTGTAGCACCCTACAGGAAGAGAAGACAAGACCAACAGCGAAAGGAGAAGACACGTCCATGTGTGGCATCAAATTAAAGCATCCGCCGAGCACCGACTTCAATTCCTTTCGGCACCAACACGCTACCACCCACCGGCCATTGCGTCAGGTCAGCCGTAGTTGAGCCGGAATATGTCATTCTGGACGAAGAAGCTCCCCTGCTCGTTGGGTACCAGCTGAAACATCTGCACTCCAAGCAAGATTCAATCACAGCATCAGAATTCAAGCCTCCAGCTCTCGGAGAACAGTTTGAGAGGAAAAAGACGCCAGCCTATTGCCGAAATGGCCTAGCTACGTACCTGACTGAACCTCAGGTGGTGCTCCTCGCCGGCGAGCTGGAGGTTCCCGCTGACGAACACCAGGATGCTGCCGGGGAAGGACGGCGAGGGCTGGCAGTCGACGGTGCTGACGGTGTGCTGGCATTGCTCGAATGGCAGCTGCGCCAGCTTCCTGCCGATCGCCTCGGCGCCTGCGACGGCGTCGCCCTCGAAGGAGAGAGCATGGAGGTCTGGCCGTAGAGCGCGGCCAGCGCGACGCAGTCGGCGTCGAATGTGCGGTAGTAGTGGTCCACGAAGGCCCGCGCCACAATGTCGCACTGGCTCCCGGCGTTGCCCTGGCCGTCCATTGTCTGCCGGCTTCGGTCTCGCTGCTGATGCCTGGTGGTCGTGCGCTCGTGCTTGGGGCAGGTGGCCACCTCGCTCGCGCGAGCTGGTATTTGTAGGCGCGGCTGCGATGTTGCGCGTTGGTGCAGTATGGGGTAATCCGTTTGTATAATCGAAAGAATGAGCTTTGCCTTTTTGCGTTGGCGTAGGTCGAACGCCCAGATCGCATGTGGTGGGCGTGCGTGCGTCGGTGCGTGGCGCCACATAAGGGTTTTGATTTTTTTTTTTCTGAACAAGCTAATGACCATCAGTCCTCCTGTTTCATTAAAAAAAAAAAACCTTGATCTTGTCTTCCCCTTGTTTTATTTTATGGACGGATGCATCTTGGTTTTTTGGCGGCAAGGAAGGTACCATCCCAACTAACCGTAACCATCTTCGAAAGATGCACGGAACGAATCCATCCATAGCCGCGGCCCAAGTAGCGTCAGACAGGAGGATGGTCAGGAACAGGATCACGCACGCGTTCAACATCAGATAGAGGTGTGCAACATCATCCGGCCACACCAGTACCCAGCCCAGTTCACGCAGGCCGAGATCGTGTTTTGCCGAAGGACGCCGCAAGTACGATTTAAAATAAAACACGCTCTACACGGCCGGCGGGATTCGAATCCTCGAATTCCTCTCTCTGGCGGGATTCGAATCCTCGAACTCCTCTCCCCGCGTATTCCCTCTTTTTTTTATTATTGGTCATAAACTATTTTGGTTTCTAATGTATTATGCTAAACCAACTGTAAAATGTTCGTTTGAGTTTCTAAATGAATTCGAATGAAAAAAAGTGGTCAACTATAAATTTTCATAACTTTTTAAGATCTATAACTTTTGTTTTTATGTCTTTTCTCGAGACCATTTAGAACCTATCAGCCGGAGGGCAGCTAAAAAAGACATATTCGTCTAACTGGGCTCACAAGATGTTTTTAAATGAAAAAGTTGAGGCAATTGAGCTGACGATGAACTTCATCAACCCACAGTTTCCACAGGGGCCTGAGTAGAAGTATGGATTGGGCAGTCTTTCTCCGTTTCTCTCACTACTCGACTTTCTCCCTTGTCTCTCAATCTGTTTTCTTTATTCTCTCTTGACAAACACACATATTCTTTGGTCTCTCCCACTTTCTCCCCAATCCCTCAATCCGTCGTCCCTCATTTTTTTATCCTTCCTGTGTTTTGATTTTAGAGTCAGAGCAAAAGCCGATGGACAAATAAGAGGGGATTATCTCACATCTAATTGATGATGGTTTATCTATTCTACAATATGCGAGGGCGATACCATTATCTTTTTTTAGATCATGACCTAGAGCGAGGCAAAAAATCTTAAACTTTTGCTTTATATTTTTGAATAGTTATCGGGTCTCAAGATAAACTTCCACAAAAGTGAAATCTTACTGTTATTGTGCTGCCAAAGAGATGGAACATTATTATACAACACTCTTTTGGATGTAAAGTCGAGACTATCCCTTTAGATATTTGGGTATCCGAATGCACCATAGACAAATCCTAAACTCGAATAGAGAAAGGTTGAACAACGTTTTGAACAAAAACTTGCTTGCTAGAAAGCTAAATACCTATCCTATGGGGGGAGACTTGTACAACTTAACTTTGTCTTAAGTAGTCTCCCAATGTTCATGATGTCCTTTTTGAGGTTTCAAAAGGAGTCCTCAAAAATCTTGATCAATTCAGATCGAGATTCTTACGGCAAGGGTCTACGATAAACACAAAATATAGAATCACTAAGTGGGACATACCACTGTAAGCCCTAAGGATCAAGGTGGTCTTGGAATTCTAAATTTACATTTACAAAACAAATGTTTATTGACCAAATGGATTGTCAATCTTATAAACACCGATGGCACCCGGCAATCCTTGCTAAGGAATAAATATTTGAGTTCCAAGACTATAACCCAAGTGTCGCCAAACCCAATGACTCTCATTTCTGGAGAGGTCTCATGCATATTAAAGATGAGGTGCTTGATAAAGGTTGTTTCCTAATTAAAGATGGAACCAGCACAAGGTTCTGGGATGATACTTAGTTAGGTGATAAGCCACTAAAACTTAGGTACCCGAGCTTATATAATATAGCAAGGGATCGACATGCAACGGTTTTAGAGTTATGTCCCCTAATCCTCTTAATATTTCCTTTAGGAGATCTTTAGTGGATAATAACCTTTTGCAGTGGCTTAACCTTGTAGCTCGGATCTTCAATGTGGCCTTGGTGGATGGTAAAGACTATTTTAAATGGTCTTTATCCAGATCCAGAGTTGTCTCGGTCCGGTCTATGTATCTTGATGCCATAGATACAAATCCACCCCATCATAGGAGGATCCGAAATGAAAAATTCCTCTAAAGATAAATCTTCCTCTGGTTTTTTCAAATAGGTGTCGTTTTGACTAAAGACAACCTTGCTAGGAAAAAATGGAAAGGGAGCCGAAATGTGAGTGTTGTAATATGAATGAAACTATCCAACATCTCTTTTTTGACTGCCCTTTTGCCAAGATGATTTGGAGGATTATTTTCTATGCTATAAACCTTACTCAACCTAGTTCTATTGACCATATGTTTGGTACTTAGCTTAATAATCAACATAAACAGACTAAGCCATTGATCTGGGTTGGAGTGGCTGCTTTATTCTGGGCCATCTGGAGATGTCGCAATGACATGATTTTTTTTAAAAATAAAATCTAACTCTATTATGCAGGTTATCTTCACGGGAGCTTATTGGCTACGCTTTTTCGGGCCCATTTGCAGCGTCTTTGAGCAAGCAAAGGACGCCCTCGTTATGTTGAGCAAGCAATTGGAGATGGTTTTTTTTAGAAATTTCCAATAGAGGGTGGAAGCATCTTTTCCGTTTGCTTTAATTCCTATGTGCTATGTTACGACATTTGGCTTGCGTTTGTTTTTCTCATTCCAAAACTTTGTAATAATTGGCTGTGTATGTACATCACTACATGTAGAGGCGGATTTTATTATCCATTATCGGAAAAAAAAAAATAAAACCTTTATTGACGCAGCTACGTGCCATGGGTATTTTGGTCCAGACACATTGTCCCGCTTGCCTTCAACTTCAATCGCACATCAGAAAGCAACCTGCACGTACGGCTGTACAGCGGCAGCTTGCGGAGCTGGACAGCTCTGTCAAGTGATTGTATGGTCCAGGACATGCGCTTCAGCAGCCAATAAATAGATTGGAGAGTCGCACATGTGGATCGGAGAAGAGCAGATCGACAGGGACACACGAGTGACACGACCAAGTGAGACAGTTTCGACGTGTAGAAAGCGCACCGCACGGCTCTGGGCGGCTGACGGCTGGCATAGCACCACCGGTCCACCGCACGGCCGGCAGCTAGTTGCCACAGTGGCTGGATGTTGCTCCCCTCACTACACTAGTTACTGTAGAATACCTTGGGGAAGCCAGCGCATGCAGCTGCGCTGAAAGCAGCAGCCGAACAAATGGGACTACTCTGTATCATGCATAGGCTGACAGGTAAGCACACACAAAACTCCTCGGGGGGGAAAAAAAAAACTAGGTGTCAACGGTGCGCTGCGCCACTTGCACTGTGGAGTTGCTGCCTTGGAGACAATAAAAATAGTGCACGCGCCACAAAAATAGGACTCAGGTCACGTTGAGCGCGCGTCGCGTAAACAATTCCATCCTCCAGCTATACACCGAACAAAAAACAACTAGCATTATTGGCAACCAGTTCTCCTGCAGCTGGGAGGGTTAAGTCACAGATCAGATCTCACGACATCAGAAAGCTTCCTAACGCAGAAATAAATACTTCTGCGGCGACAGATAATTCCACATTTCCTATTCTACAGGTCAGGTGCCTGAAACTCTGAAAGCGAAGATGAACTAGCAGCAAGGAGAAGGTGCACGGTCGTAAGGGTGAGTAGGAGTAGTGATCGTTGCATTTGGTTTAGAAGATGATGTTCGTCGCCTAAAAAGAGAGCAAAAGTCAGACGCCTGTGATTTAGCAACTCTCTTTGTTTCCAACTCCTGACGTCGTCGTGGCATGCGTGCATCTAATTACTCCCTCCGTTCCACAATACTTTGCGATTCTTTGACTCATATAAACTGTGTTTGACTCTTTCGTCTTATTCAAATTTTTTATGTAAATTATAAAACAAACAAAACGTCATTACAATATCTTTAGTGATGTAATAAGTCATAACAAAAGTGGTAATATTTATTAAAAAAAGTTGAATAATACGAGAGGTTAAACACAGTTTTATATGAGTCAAAAGAATTGCAAGTATTATGGAACGGAGGGAGTACCTTACTTTCTCAGAAGCTCCACGCACCTCAACTACCGCCGAACTTTGACTTGAAATTTTGGACATGCTACCATGCATATTCAAAGATCGTCAAATCAAATTGCGCACTTCATCTTTTGTTTCCAGGTCCCGTGCCACTCCAGCAGACCTCGTTTTAGTAATATTTAATTTAATCCAGCAATTATCAATCAAAACATATTCTACCTATACGTTTGTCCAAAAGTAATAACACTAAAAAATGATCTATCGCCAGAAAGTTAAGATCTGAAGAACACTGTCCAGATATCTAGCTAAAATGTCCTACCGTTGCCACAACGAAAAATGATATTTGCCTAAACTATTTGGTGTCTGGAATTTTTCGAAACAAGTCGTGTCTGGAACTTCGAATAGTATTTCTTGTTAATCCTAGGTTCAATTTTGCAAATTTTGGATGAAAATCATATTAAAAGATATAAAAAAGGTCCAACAACAGCCACTTATACAGATTTTAATATTGGAAATAACAAACAGCCTTTGTTTCAGCCGATAACTGGCATTTCAAATGGCCACATTTATTGGTGTAAGAACTGTTCAGCGCTCCTCATGAGAAAAAGATTTTCACTCAAAACTTTATCTGCAATAGAACTTTCCTGTGCCTATGTACAAACAAATCAGGAAATCATGGTGATAATCGCAGTGACGTGGCTACTACATTAGCAGCCAGCCAGTTGTTTAGTTTCTTATGTACACATATTAGTAATGCTATGGAAAGCAAGGTTATCACTGGCCATCAGCTTGACCACCTGTCGTCTTCCCCATGGAGAGTGTAAAGTAGAGCAGAATCAAAGTGCCCACGCTGGACCTAAAAAATAGAAGTGTATGTAAATGAAGTAAATGTTGCAACAATACAGGAAACCGTGCAGCACATTCTCAGCAATTCGTTCATATTTCACATGTCTACGACATGGTTACTATACTCAAACTAGTAAATCGTACAGAGTATGTTCTAAGCGTTTTCTTGTGTAGAGTGTGTATGTAAATCCTCAATAAACTAATACACAAAACAATATATAACGGGACGTGGTTGTACGCCATATCATTTGACTTTCTCTATTGTACTATGATTCATCATTGTTGACTTTCAGAAATCCTTTAGTTGTTACTGTTAGAAATTTTCTATAATTAGTACCGTGTACATTTTGTCCAGCTATGAGAATGCCAAGTTGAGATGAGTTATGTGCTTGCACAACTCGGCAGCCCAAAAAGAAAAACAAAAGGACTGAATGCTCCTTTGTCTTGCCAGGATTAGAAACCAAACCACGGTTAAGGGTCCTACAATGTCAACCAGTTTCATCAGATGCCTTTTGAGGCTGGACAATTGCAGCTATAATTCTCTCTCTCTCTCTCTCTCTCTCTCTCTCTCTCTCTCTCTCTCTCTCTCTCTCTCTCTGTGAAAGGCAGCTATAATTCTCTTGACAACGTAGCAGTACATTAACCTGAAATTTAACATGAACTGGGACATACAGAATTCAGAAAAACGCAGGCAACAATGAAAAAATTTGGTAACTACTTTCTTATTACTAATTGCATTCGTGTACAAATACTATGTACTAAAGACTAGTGTTCAGATCAGTGGCGATCAGTATCAATCAACAGCCGAAGCATAAAATTTCGAATGCATTCCTTACATCATGTAAAATTACTGTAATTTCTGACGGGATCTATCTGATAAATAAAAACGTAGATCTATCTGATAAATAAAGCCAGATGGAACAGAAATGGTTCTGCCTGAATCCTGATGCTTTTAAGCTAACTATTGAGCTTTTCACTAGTTTGGAGGAGGAATAGATCCGACATGGCATGTAAATGGTGGTGTCCATGTGTATATGTCTAGTCAAAGGGGTTGGGAACTATGGAAAGTGTGATCTTTAAATGTTTGCATTGCTCGGATCATTCTTTTAGTTATGTGGAGATTGATAGTTAAGGGACAAGATATCCATTTTGTTTTTTTTCTACAATAGAAACTTATGCAACAAGGTTCTGGGAGACAACCATGTATACATTTATGAATTGTGAAAAATAAAATGTCATTTATGTCTTCAATGTAAATTATTAGTTAAGTCCTTATCATTTCATGACTTGTTTGGGTTCAACTTATTGTTTATTTATGGATTTAGTGTTATCAGTTGAGGTCTTATCCGGTTGTGCCATTTTTTTTTTTTTTAGATTACACGTACAACGCAGGCGCTCAACACGCACGCACACTCACCCCTATGAACACACATACGCAAACCCTACCCCTATGAGCACCTTCGGCGGACTGAGCGGCAAATCTTGAAGGTTCGAAGTCACCACCGGGCGCGATCGCTATTGACGGGGACGCCGCCTACCACTTAATGCACAAATACCGAAAATCCTAAAATAAATCCAGGGATAAAGTGTCGCACCCAGATTTGAACCCCGGGTGGGAGCCCCCAACCAATGGCCTTTGCCATTGCACCGTGAGCCCCTTGACCCGGTTGTGCCATTTCATAGCAATATCATTCACATGAATGCCATTCACAATAATGTTAGTGTCAATTCAAAAAAAAAAAAAAAAAAACAGATATGAGACACATATAACTTAAATATGTTCACATATTGTCACTCTGTTCTTGATGATCAAGAAGAACATATTAAGCACAAGCACAAACAAGATACAAGACACATAGACAGCACAACATGCACTTTTATCAGGCCACCAATTTCTCAAACTACTTCTATCGCCAATTGAGCCGCCTAAGGTTAAGACAAATATTATGGGTATTTTTTTAGTAGGACGGTTTGACCTACCCAACTTGGAGAATGCGATGAGGTTCAGGGCTAGCTACTTGCATACTGTAGTGGAGATGCACGTGGCTTAAGGCTAGAGTGATACTGGATCTCTTTGGCAGGTTTGCATCAGCTTTTGCTTTACTAGTGTACTTGTATAATGGAGACTTGTAGCAAAAAAGCCGATGAAGCTCCTAAATCTTGACTTCACTGACTTCTGCATGCGTGTTTCTAGCGTATTTTGGGCTGGAGAAAAAAAAAGAGCTTTATACAATAATGTTACAACATAACGTCAATAGAAACTGGAGCTGAAGCTAAAGAAGTTGTTGCCAAAGAGAACTTTATAAAAGATAGCCTTAAATGTGGCTTAGGCGATGGTTAATCATGCCATGCATTCAGTGATGCAGATGCCATGGGCCATGGCTCGTTTCAGGTGTGGATCTTGAACTGGAAAAAGTCCACATTCCCTCCCCCAACTATTTTCACTTTTTTCCTCCCTCAACTCCAAAACCGGACAAATCACCTCCCTCAACTTTTCAAACCATGCATTTTACCTCCCTCGGCGGTTTTGATGGCGGTTTTGCTACAGTAACCGTGGTTTGCTACAGTACCAGTGCCTTTGTCTTTTTCTTTTTTTAAAATTTCAGTTTGAATCTTTGAAAAATCATAGTAAATCACAAAAAAAATCATAAAATAGAAAATCTAATTTTGTTAGACTCCACATGAGTAGATCTACACAGTGAATATATAATATGATATGCTTTAGTACAAAGTTCTACACAGTGAATATATAATTAATTGAAAAATAATTCGTAGGCTGCAACTTCTATAATTATTTTGTTGAACTAAAGTATACCATATTATATATTCACTATGTAGATCTACTCATGTGGAGTCCAATAAAAACTTTTTTTTATTTTATAATTTTTCTGTGATTTACTATGATTTTTCAAAGATTCAGCCAAATAAATAAAAAGAAAAAGACAAAACCTTCGTAACAAAAAACTTTGTACTAAAGCATATCATATTATATATTCACTGTGTAGATCTACTCATGTGAAGTCCAACAAAACTAGATTTTTGATTTTATGATTTTTTTGTGATTTACTATGATTTTTTAAAGATTCAATCGGAATTTTAAAAAAAAAAAAAGAAAAGGTATTGGTACTGTAGCAACCCCACGGTTACTGTAGCAGAACCGCCTTCAAAACGCTTCGAGGGAGGTAAAATGCATGGTTTTGAAAAGTTGAGGGAGGTGATTTGTCCGGTTTTAGAGATGAGGGAGGAAAAAGTGAACTTCGTGATAGTTGGGGGAGAATGTGACTTTTTTTCCTCTTGAACTCTAGATGCTCAGCACATGGATCAGCACGTCATGTGCATCCAGCCCAAATCCAAACGCAGAGCCGGCCCACGTGGGCTGTCAATGTGTGAACTGAACAGGTGCGGTCGTGGGGAACTCAGAAATTTTCCTTGGGCCACTGGTTTCTCGGATTGAAAAGTCCGCACGCATCGGCAACTAGCTAATTGTTTACTGTTCTGAGTTCTCTTAAAAAAAAAAGCTACTGTAATTGTTTACTGTTGCTAAAAAGCTATTAGTTGTTTACTGTTTTTTTTATTACATCTCGATCTCGCAAACATGCTCATCCATGCTCTAGTAGATCAGATCGTATCACGTTTGTCAGTTCGCCGTAAGTTTTTTTATATTATCTTCCACCAGCACCAGGGCAAACAAAGCCTGTTTCACTGTTAAATTATTAGAATTAGGTTGAAAAAAAAGCCCGGGATAACTCGCCGGCGGGGACCATCGCCAAGCAGCCAGCGTCATGCTCGTGCTCAGCCTCGGCGGCAGCGTCAACCTGCCAAGTGCCAAGTCAAGTCAGTCTCTCACCTCACACTCACCACCTTCCTCGCATAAACCGCGCACTCACCACCTTCCTCGCATAAACCGCGCAAGCGTAGAGCCGTCCCCAGGTCTAAGCTCATCGCCAGAATCCCCAGTTTGATGCTGCCCAGTGCCCACCGATTGGATCTTGTTGGATTTCCCCGTTCTGCAGATCCTGTGCGCATCCTCCGCTCCTGGCAGTGAGTGGCCCTTGCTCGGCTTCCTTCCAACCCCACCGATGCTCAGATCGTTCAGTCCGTGCCGATCTTGAGTTCTTGCCCCAGCGCGGCGTCAAAGTCTAGAGCTTCGATTTCCTGGCAAAGATTGGGGATTATTCCTGCTCGTGGCGATGGAGTTCGTGGCGTCCATCGTCGACACGGTGTTCCGGCCGCTCAAGGACTACTTCGCGCGGACCGTCGGCTACGTCGTGTCCTGCGGCGACTACATCGACGCGCTGGGCAACGAGATGAACGAGCTCAAGAGCAAGCGCGACGACGTCAAGCGCAGGGTCGACGCCGCCGAGCGCCAGGGGCATGGAGGCCACCAGCCAGGTCAAGTGGTGGCTCGAGTGCGTCGCCCTGCTCGAGGACGCCGCCACGCGGATCGCCGACGAGTACCAGGCGCGCCTGCACCTCCCGCCCGACCAGGCCCCGGATACAAGGTCACCTACCACCTCAGCAAGAAGGCCGACGAGGCTCGCGACGAGGCCGCGAGCCTCAGGACAAGGGCGACTTCCACAAGGTCGCCGACGAGCTCGTGCAGGTCCGCTTCGAGGAGATGCCGAGCTCGCCGGTCCTCGGCAGGGACGCTCTGCTCCAGGAGCTCCACACCTGCGTCCGGGACGGCGACGTGGGCATCGTCGGCATCTACGGCATGGCCGGGGTCGGCAAGACGGCGCTGCTCAACAAGTTGAACAACGACTTCCTCATCAACTCCCATGACATCAATGTCGCCATCTACATCGAGGTCGGCAAGGACTTCGATCTCGACGACATCCAGAGGATCATCGGCGACCGGCTCGGCGTGTCGTGGGAGAACCGGACGCCCAAGGAGCGCGCCGGTGTGCTCTACAGGGTGCTCAGCAAGATGAACTTTGTGCTGCTGCTGGACGACGTTTGGGAGCCACTCAATTTCCGGATGATTGGCATCCCGGTGCCCAAGCACAACTCAAGAGCAAGATCGTCTTGACGACGAGGATCGAGGATGTGTGCGACCGCATGGACGTCCGCCGCAAGCTCAAGATGGAGTGTCTTCCTGGGAGCCCGCGTGGGAGCTCTTCCGTGAGAAGGTTGGCGACCACCTGATGAGCGCTAGCCCTGAGATCCGGCAACAAGCGCAGGCGCTGGCCATGAAGTGTGACGGGCTGCCCCCTCGCGCTCATCACTGTTGGCCGGGCCATGGCCAGCAAGCGCACTGCAAAAGAGTGGAAGCACGCCATCACTGTGCTGAAGATTGCCCCATGGCAGCTTCTTGGCATGGAGCTTGATGTTCTTGAGCCTCTCAAGAAGAGTTATGATAACCTGCCCAGTGACAAGCTAAGGCTCTGCCTGCTATATTGCTCACTGTTCCCAGAGGAGTTCTCTATTTCCAAGGATTGGATCATAGGCTACTGCATCGGTGAAGGTTTCATAGATGACTTGTATACTGAGATGGATGAAATATATAACAAGGGGCATGACCTTCTTGGTGTTCTCAAGATTGCCTCTTTGCTGGAGAAAGGCGAAGATGAGGATCGTATCAAGATGCATCCAATGGTCCGTGCCATGGCTCTGTGGATAGCATCGGACTTTGGCACCAAGGAGACCAAATGGCTTGTCCGTGCTGGAGTTGGGCTCAAGGAGGCACCAGGCGCAGAGAAATGGAACGACGCCGAGCGGATTTCTTTCATGAGGAACAACATTCTTGAGTTGTATGAGAAGCCTAATTGCCCCTTACTGAAAACTTTGATGCTACAAGGCAATCCTGGGTTGGACAAGATATGTGATGGCTTCTTCCAATACATGCCATCTCTCAGAGTGTTAGATCTGTCTCATACTTCTATCAGTGAATTACCTTCAGGGATCAGTTCATTGGTTGAGTTGCAGTACCTGGATCTGTATAACACAAACATCAGGTCACTGCCAAGGGAGCTAGGATCTCTATCAACTCTGCGGTTCTTGCTTCTCTCACATATGCCACTGGAGACAATCCCGGGTGGTGTTATAGGCAGCCTCACAATGCTGCAAGTTCTGTATATGGACCTCAGCTATGGAGATTGGAAGGTTGGAGCAAGTGGAGATGGTGTTGATTTTCTGGAGCTTGAGAATCTGCGGAGGCTCAAGGCGCTGGACATCACAATACAATCTGTTGAGGCCCTGGAGCGGCTGTCACGGTCAAATCGCCTCGCTGTTTCCACAAGAAACCTACTGATAAAGACATGCTCCAGCCTGACGAAGATAGAGCTTCCTTCGAGCAACCTGTGGAAGAACATGACTAACCTGAAGAGAGTATGGATTGTGAGCTGCAGCAACTTAGCTGAGGTAATCATTGATAGCAGCAAAGAAGCTGTTACTAGTAATGCGCTCCCCCGTTCCATCTTGCAAGCTCGGGCAGAACTTGTGGATGAAGAGCAGCCTATCCTTCCAACCCTGAACGATATCATCCTTCAGGGACTACATAAGGTAAAGATCATCTACAGAGGCGGATGTGTACAGAATCTAGCATCATTGTTCATCTGGTATTGCCATGGCCTGGAAGAGCTGATTACTGTCAGTGAAGAGCAAGACATGGCCGCAAGCGGCGGTGGACAAGGTTCAGCAGCGTTCAGAACCATCACTCCCTTCCCCAACCTCAAGGAACTATATCTCCATGGCTTGGCAAAGTTCAGGAGGCTGAGCGGCAGTACATGTACACTGCACTTCCCGGCACTGGAGACCCTGAAAATTATCGAGTGCCCGAATTTGAAGAAGCTGAAATTTTCTGCTGGAGGACTCGATGTGATACAATGCACCAGGGAATGGTGGGATGGGCTGGAGTGGGATGATGAGGAAGTCAAAGCTTCTTATGATCCATTGTTCCGCCCATTGCACTGAATTCAGTTTTGGTTGCTAGAGATTCTGTTACTTTAGGGATTGCTCTTCCCCAGGGATACAATTGATCGCGTGAATTCAGATATTGCTAGTCTGCAAGCGTGTAATGTTTTCTTATTTGATCTTTTTGTGTAGTTCAGGATTTCTGGGCTGTGTTGTCCATCTTGTAAATACAAGTTGGGTGATTCCCTTTTTGTTTTTTTGGCACAGCCCGTGTTTTACAGATACATAATGATCAATTAGCATGTGTGGCAGCTAGGAAACTAGAAAAAATGTAACTATAGAGTTATCCAAAAGGTATGACTGGTGGATACCAGTACAACCATTTTCTCTAATTCTTTGTTTCTGCTTTTTATGAGAAGAAATGAGTTGAGGGCGCCATTCCTTTTCCTGGTATAAGCTGAACAATCACCTTTGTCTCTGAATGGGTGATCAGAAATTCAGAACGGTGATAGTTGCTTCCTTCTGCATGAGTGTTATTATTATCAAGGAGGGGAAGGTCCCCAGCTGAACAAGACCAAAAGCTCAGCTAATCCGATATTTAGTCCCCAAAGTACGGATTTTTGTGAAATTTTGCCCTTTTTCAAAAAAAATTTCAAATCCGTCCCCGCTTTGAAACTATTTGCATGGGGTATCCCTTTTGGTCGCGCCGGTCCGGTGGCGCGATTTTTACATGTCGCGCCACCGCATGTGGCGCAAACCGTCAGCATCCACGGTGGCGAGCTGGCGTTAATCGGGGCCCGCCACGTCGCGCCCAGTGCATGCGGCGCGACGGGAGCTAGGATCCTATGCATATAGTGCTACAAGTCCTATTCACTTTGGGAAAAAAAATGTCACATGAGACATTAATCAGAAGACTTTTCGTTTGTTTGTGAAATTATTGTCCTACCATGACCTAACTAGGCTCAAAAGATTCGGCTCATCCCGACATCAAAATTATATAATTAATTTTTTTATTTACTTACATTTAGTATTCCATGCATGAGACAAAAGATTTAATATGATAGATCAATAGTGAATTTTGGAGAGAATTGAGAAACTAAACAGGGGATAGGCAGGAATCGCGTGCATGCATGCATGCGTACACGGTGTGTTCACTTTAACGAAAAGTGAATCCAAAAAAATGCTACAAGATCTGGCCACATCAAATCTTTTAACGCATAAATAAAGTATTAAATATAGTTAAATAAAAAAACTAATTGTACAGTTTGATTAAAAAGTGCAAGACGAATCTTTTGAGCCTAATTAGTCTATGGTTAGACAATAATTAACAAATACAAATGAAAAGGGCTACAAATGGCCGAACCCAAAAATATTTGCACGGCAAGAGTATATACAGTGTGTGAGACAGAGGGAGAGCGCATTAATGCAACGTATTGTCACATCATTGAACTAAAAAATATGCATGTATGCATGCGATTCCCGCCCCATGTTTAGTTTCTCAATTCTCTCTCCAAAATTTACTATTGACCTATCATATCAAATCTTTTTGTCTCATGCATGGAATACTAAATGTAAGTAAATAAAAAAATTAATTATATAATTTTGATGTACAGGGATGAGCCGAATCTTTTGAGCCTAATTAGGTCATGGTAGGACAATAATTTCACAAACAAACGAAAAATGCTACAAAGTCTCATGAGACATTTTTTTCCAAAGCCGAATAGGACTTGTAGCATTATATGCATGGGATCCTAGCTCCCGTCGCGCCGCATGCACCGGCGCGACGCGGGCGGGCTTCCCGATCAACGCCCCCCGCCACCGTGGATGCCCGTCGGCGCCACATGCGGTGGCGCGACATGTAAAAATCGCGCCACCGGACCGGGCGCGACCAAAAAGGGATACCCCATGCAAATAGTTTCAAAGCTGGGAATGGATTTGAATTTTTTTTTTTTTTTTTAAAAAGGGCAAAATTTCAAAAAAGTCCCCAAAAGTCTTGAAGTCGGACAAAACTAGGTTGGGCTATCTCCAACAATGAGAAGGGAAACGCGACACCCATTCGATGATTTCGGTTGGACACAGTAGAGGAGCGGCCTATCCAAATATTTGCTTCTCCAACAGCCAACCCAACAGCGAGGGCACCCATCGCACTTTTTTTCCTCCCTCCGCCTCGACTTCGAGCGGCCTCGCGTCGCGGCTTCCATCAGCCCGTCCCGACCCACCCGGCGGCCCTTCCCCAGAGCCTCCCGGCCCGGCCTCACCTCCTAGCGTGACATCCCCTCCCCTTCCCTCTGCGGCGCGGCGGCACCGGCCGGCCGTCCCCCTTCGTCTCCAAAGCGGTCCCCCGCGCCCCGTCGAACTCCGTCGCCTTCAAGCCATCCCGGTGCTCACCGGCGCCCGGGCGGTGCCGAAGCTTGCCCTCGCCCGACCCTGACACGACGCGGACGGGGCGGGACGGCCAGCGTGTTCTTGCGAGGAGCAGCGGATGCGTTTGGGTTCGAGGAGAGAGACGACCGATATATCCGCACCCTCTCTCCTCCTCTCCCAAAATCGGTACTCTGTTGGAGGCGTTTTTTCACCGTAGAGGACCAAAACTGGCTTTGGGTGCTGGTTTGTATAGCTTGTTGGAGATAATCAGTACAGCAAAATGCATCAAACTCAGCAAAATGACTGGCCGCCCATGGTCCCAAATTGCACAGATAAGGTTTGACTGTTTGACCTTGCAAAAAATGTTTGACTGTTGGACCTGTTCAAAAGAAACTCGGCCCAGTGATCACGTACGAATAGGCCGAGTATCAGTCTCTTGGTTGGTGGGCCTGGACGGACCAGGACACCAATTTTTCGCCATGAACATTACATTATCCGGCCTGGTAATATTTCATGGAGTGGCCTGGTAATCTTTCATACTCCTAGTTTAGTAGCACTACCTCTGTCAGAAAAAATCTGGGTCCGATTAATGTTAAACTATTTTTAAGTTTATTTAATTGAATTTATAAAAAAAATATAGACATGTAAATATGTTTTACAACAAATCTATTAAAAGCTATTTAATAAGATAAATATTAGTATACTTTTAGATACATAAATCGTCAGGTCAAGCTTTTATATTGGTGGACCTAACACTAAGAATGGCCCGATCGAGAAAAAAAAAACACTATTCTAAAATTACTGATGCTTTATGGGAGGGAGGGACCAGGGAGTAGTAAGTTGCAGCTCTACAAAGGCCTCGTTTAGATGTTAGGAATTTTAGCAAAAAGTAACTTCCTAACTTCAGAAGACTCATGAAGACTTTCGTTTGTTTGTGGTAAATATTATCCTACCACGGTAAAAACTAGGCTCAAAAGAATCGCCTCGTAATGTACATCTAAACTGTATAATTAGTTATTTTTTTACCTACATTTTATACTCCAAACATATATCTTTTGGTGTATTTAATGTGATGTGATGGAGAGAGAGTGAAAAAGAGTTAGAAACTTTAGCCAACTAAACGAGGCCAAAGTTTGCTAAAACAGTCACTACTCATTATTCCACGGCACAAATATGCCAGGTAGGCAGGTACCGAACCGACACTGACAAAACCGACGTTACCGACCCTGTTACCGAATCCTTCTCAAAAAAAAAAAAAAAAAAAAAAAAGACCCTGTTACCGAATTCTACAAGCGTGTTATGGAATACAAGGATTGATGAATGAATGAATCAGAGACCCTCGATGTAGGGCACGCCGGTGCCGTTGAGCCAGTTGCCACCTTGGATGAACTGACCGACGGTGAACTGCACGGCCACGCTCATGTCCGTGATGACGTGGTACCCGGGCCATTTGACCCTGCCGGCGGTGCCGGCGCCGGGGCCCTCGTTCTGGTACTCCCCGTAGAAGAGCGTCTTGAGCGCGAAGTCCCCGTCCCACTCGAGCCAGCCCCTTGGGTCGACGTGCGCGTCCAGGTACGACTCCATGACGACCGTCCGCGAGTAGGCCTTCCACGGCCGTCCCAGGAACGTCGGGAAGTCTTTCCCGGCGACGGGCGCCAGGTCGGGCGCCGGCACGACGCGGCACCTGTGCAGGACGTGCCCGTGTTCTGGTTGGGGTCGTCCCGTCCCTGCGCGGTGACCGAGTTCTGCTGGCCACGCAGCGGCAGGCGCGCCGCCAGCGCGCAGCCCTGGAGCACGGCGGCCGCGTTGCCGAAGACGAAGTCGACGGTGCCCGAGACGAAGCACTCGCGGTACAGGTGGCGGAGCGCGTGCGCGTACAGGGTGTCCTGGTACCCGTCGACGCGGCAGCGGTAGACGGCGGCGCGGTCGGCGCTCACGCGCAGCGCCACCGCCTGGTGCTTCTCTGGCCCCGCCGTGTTCTCCACACGAAGGTCCTGCAAGATGATCCCGTCTCCCGCCACGGCTGCACGCATCGCAGTCGATAAGTCAGCGTCGAGAAATCTTTCACGGTTTCGTGACCGGTTGTTTCTGGCCGGCTCCGGATCGGATTCTGGACTGGGACTGGCTGCTGCTAGTACTATACTTTGTTGTCACGTTGTAGGTTGTATCTGCGTCAACAGCTGTTGGTACAGTAACGGGGAATCTGGAGTGGAGTGCACTCTGAATGCAATTGCAGTATTCCATGCTATCTTTATGCCCATCTTTAATTTGTTCTTAGCTACCAAACCCAACCACTAAGCCAGAGATGCATGAACGTGTGAAGTTTGCAGTGTAAGGCATGGACCATATGATCCATGGAGGCATTGCAAAGATATTAAGCTTACAAAAGTAAAGGCAAAAATCTGATCAAAGACGAATGTTGGCAGCGTAAAGAGCATATGCAATGTCGTATCCATAGACGGAAATGATTGCGAATATTGGAATGGAAACGTAATAAAGAGACTAAACGGAGACGGAAAGTGCCGGGGGTGCATCACCTAGGGTGGCCGAGTTGAAAGTCGTGGCGCCGTCGACCACGTTGCGGCTCCCGGTGATCACCGTCGCGTCCATGCCGTCGCCCACGATCATCAGCTCGCGCTTCTTCTTCCCCACCTCCACGTTCTCCTTGTACACCCCTTTCTTCACGTAGATCACGTACCGGCTCTTGCCGCCGTCGGGCGCCGCGTCCACCGCCTCCTTCAACGTCATGAACTTGCCGCTCCCGTCCTGGGCCACTACGACGTCGGCCTTGATGGCGGCGCCACTCGCGCCCGCTTCAAGGAGAGCGCGGTCTCGCGCCGGCACCCACGAGGGGAACGTGTCGGCGACCTCGGCGAGCGCGTTATTGTCCGGGGAGCCCGAGTCGTCGACGGCGCTGAGCACGGCGAGCGACGTGCTCGCGAAGGATTTGAGCGGCTCCAGCCGCGCCACCACGGCGTCGCGCTGCGGCCCGTCGACGACGACGCCGTCCGCGCACGTCGCGTAGTAGGTGAGCGCGGCGCTGAGCCACGTCCGCGCGTCGTCCGCTGAGGCCGCGGCGGCCACGGCCGTCGAGGCGTCGGCGAGGCGGTCCCGCGCGAGGTCCATGAGCTGGATGCAGTCCGCGAGCGCCGCGCGCTGCCTCGGGTCGCTACCGCTACCGGTGCGCCGGAGCATGCCGGAGACCGCGGCGGCGGCGGCGTCATGCTGCGCAAGAGACCTGGCGACGATCGCGCGGGAGGACCTGCGCGGGGGCGGGTAGGGAGTGCTCGTGGTCGTGGAGAGGCTAGCACGGCGTCGGCTACGATGGCGTGGCACGAGGTTGGGTCCGGGGAGCTGGCGCAGAGGTCTGGAGTGGAGAGGCTGAGGAGGAGGAACGGTGCTCCGGCGCAAAGCAGAGCGGCCGATGACAGCGTGATCAGCAAGACGGGCCTGCATGGAGAAGCGTTTCTTTGGTAGGGCGAGGGGAGGAGAGGCTCATTGCTACTGAACATGGTGACCAGTGTACTGGCTAGTGAAGACACACCGCAGCTGGGGATCTACAGGTTGAAGATGACAAGGAGGGAGGATGACTGGGTAAGGTTCAAAAGTCCTCGAACTACACAGTGCTTCAAACTTCCAATACAGTATTGCATGGAGTATAGCAAAACAACACCATTGACTATCACGGTTAGTAGCTGGCTGTGATAAGACTTACGATCGGGCACATGGTTTTCAACCAATAGCAAATGGTCTTTGGAATTTGAACAGAGGGGTTGGTGAAATAGTCGTTCGTTATAGAAGGACATGTCATGTACAAGCGCAACCAAAGAATTGTCATGACCGTTTATTTATGTCGAGAACCGTGCTGCAGTGCTGTAGGAGTAAATGATCGAAAGAATCATATGGAGTACGCTACAAGGAAACAGGGCGTGCGTGACATGATTTTAGATTCTCGTAGAAAAGATTCAAATCTAGATTCTCTTACAAAATGTTTCTCTGATGGATTACAAGCTATAACAATTCATAGAAATAATGTTTGGTTAGATCGTTGGATTCTTGAATTAGAACTAGAATCAGGAGAAATCAGGTTTCAAGTGTTTATCTAGCTAGACTACTTCAAAAATGAGATCCGGTTTCAAATGATTCTATGTTTGATGTTTTCTCTGTTTGTTCCATTTGACTATAATTCTAGTGATTCTACTGTGAATCTGAAACATACATACCAAAAAAGTCAGAGGCTTCTGAGCTACGCACTTCTAAAAACGACTTTTTGCGGGTCTGAATTTGATATGTAGTGTGTTCAACCTTTAGATTGTTTAGATTACAGACATAGACTCTCTAATACATGTATGCACACTAGCTCACTTGAAATGCATGAGATGACTTATGAAGCCGCTAGCTTGTAGCAATGTACTTGTTCTAATATGTGTGTGAATGGACGATTTTGCACTTAGTGAGCTATGATGTGCAATGCATACCTTACTTGACGAGATTGATAGTTTGTGAGTTTGCTTTGGTAAGGTTTATAAAAATATTGAGTAGATGTATATATATTATATTGGTAAGGCGATGGCAGTAAAGGAAATCTTGACCATCTTCGGTGACTCAACTGGGCTCAAGACCAACCTGGCCAAGTGCTCCATTACGCCAATCCACGGCGGGGACGAGGAACTGGACCAGATTGTGGACATCCTCGGATGCCAGGTGCAGGAATTCCCAATCAAATACCTGGGCTTACCTCTCAGCACAAAAAGATTCCGAAGGCTCAGATCCATGCAGTCGTGGAGGCAGTTGCAGGCAAGCTGCCGCCTTGCCACGGCTCGCTCATGGCGAGGAGCGGTCGCCTGGTCTGGATCAAATCCGTGCTCCGGGCTGTACCTATCTATGCCATGATGGCTGACAGCCTTCCGCCATGGGCGCGGAAAGAAATCGACTCAATCTGCAGGAAATTCCTATGGGCTGGCAAAGACTCCCCGGTGCAGGGCAAATGCATGGTGGCATGGGAGACGGCTTGCAGGCCAACTGAGCTCGGGGGGCTCGGCATCATCGACCTTAGGCTCGCTGGATACGCGTTGCAAACGCGATGGCTTTGGCTACAAAAAACTGACAGTAACCGTGCATGGAGTCAGCTACCGATAAGCACTGATCGGCAGGTGCAAGCCTTCTTCAACGCATCCACCTACACGATCATTGGCGATGGAAGGACTGCGCTGTTCTGGGAGGATCGATGGATCCAGGGCGAGTCGGCGGCCGACATTGCACCAAACTTATGCACACTGGTGTCCAAGCAGACAAGATTGAGGCAGTCAGTCCGCCAAGGGCTGACGGACGGGACATGGACTCGTTCATTCTCTGGAAGCATGAACATGACACAAGCTGCGGAGCTCCTAGACCTTCTGGAGGCCACGGCACACGTGCAACTCAATGACCTGGCAGACGGCACAGTCTGGAGATGGACCTCGGATGGTTCCTACTCGGCTAAGTCGGCGTACAACATGCTTCATGCCGGGTCCTTGCCTTTCCGCGGACACAAACTCATATGGAAGTCGTGGGCGCCGCTGAAAGTAAAAATCTTCTTATGGCTGGCGTTTAGGCGAAGACATTGGACCAACGATCGACGGTCCCGCCACGGCCTCGAATCCAGAGTGGAGTGCTACCTGTGTGATCAAGCGTCGGAGACAATCGATCACATCCTCTGCTGCTGCCCGTACTCTAGAGAGGTATGGTTCCTCATCTGCACAGCTCTGGGACTACCACTGCCGGCGGCAACGAACTCCATCATCACTTCTTGGAGGCGGCTCAGAGCAGGCTCGCAGGGTGCCAGGAAAAAAGGAATCGACTCTTTGTTCGCTCTGGTCTCCTGGCAGCTGTGGAAGGAGCGCAACGCGCGTTGCTTCAGGGATGCCGCTACGTCAGTGAGCGACCTGATGCACATCATCAAGGGGCAGGCCGATCTTTGGATCCTGGCAGGAGCAACGAACCTAGGGAGTATTAGCTTCGGGAGAAAGAGCTTTAGATGTAACTTTTTTCTTTTTTCGGCCTTCGGCCGCCTTTGTATTTGTTTGAACTCTCTTCTTCTTAATATAAGGATACGCAACTCGTGCGTATTCGAGAAAAAATTATACATAACATTTGTATAGTTCTATAGAGGGAGATTCATTTGGGACGCCCTTTTGGTTTGTGATGGAAGCGTATTGTTGCTAATATTTGAAACAGAGTAAATTTATTTATTTATTTATTTATTTATTTATTTATTAAGGAAAACATAGCAAATTTATTAATAAAAAACTAAACTCGGAGCGCACACAGAGGCGGCGAGGCAGCCCATCCAAACTGTACTCCAAGATGGGCCGATCGTGACAACACTTTAGTACTTTTTTTTTTTTTTTTTTTGCGATAGGTACTAAAGTTATTTAGGATGCTACATTTTCTGGAAGGAAACACTGGGATGCTGTGCAGCATTCCTACACGAAGAGAAGACAAGACCAACAGCGAAAGGACACGTCCATGCGTGGCATCAAATTAAAGCATCCGCCGAGCACCGACGACTTCCATTCCTTTCGGCACCAACACGCTACCACCCACCGGCCATTGCGTCAGCCGTAGTTGAGCCGGAATATGTCATTCTGCACGAAGAAGCTCCCCTGCTCGTTGGGTACCAACTGAAACATCTGCACTCCAAGCGAGATTGAATCACAGCATCAGAATTCAAGCCTCCATCTCTCGGAAACAGTTTGAGAGGAAAAAGACGTCAGTATTGCCGAGATGGCCTAGCTACCTGACTGAACCTCAGGTGGTGCTCCTCGCCGGCGAGCTGGAGGTTCCCGCTGACGAAGACCAAGATGCTGCCGGGGAAGGACGGCGAGGGCTGGCAGTCGACGGTGCTGACGGTGTGCCGGCATTGCTCGAATGGCAGCTGCGCCAGCTTCCGACCGATCGCCTCGGCGCCTGCGACGGCGTCGCCCTCGAAGGAGAGCATGGAGGTCTGGCCGTACAGCGCGGCCAGCGCGACGCGGTCGGCGTCGAACGTGCGGTAGTAGTGATCCACGAAGGCTCGCGCCACAATGTCGCACTGGCTCCCGGCGTTGCCCTGGCCGTCCATTGTTTGATGCCTGGCGGTCGTGCTCGTGCTCTCGTGCTTGGGGCAGGTGGTCACCTCGCTCGCGCGCGCTGGTATTTGTAGGCGCGGCTGCGGTGTTGCGCTTTCGTTGGTGCAGTATGGGGTAATCCGTTTGTATTGTTAAGAATTCCTCAATCAGAGCAACGATGGGCTCATACCATATGGGCGTTGGAGGCTACCATATATGTACTGATGGCTACATCTATATAAAGAGACTATATGTGTACCTATAATGACTAATGAAGAGATGACTCCCCTCATACATCTGTGTCTCTCGTGTGTTGTTCTTGGGATCAGGCAAGGGAAACGGGATCTATCTACAACTTTTACACGCCTCTTTCTTGGATCAGGAACGGAAAAACGGATCTGGTAATCCGTGAATAGGTCGATTCTCAACACGTTATCAGCAGCTCTACCGCTGGGTGAGTCGTTCTTGATCGTTGTGTAGATCAATTTATGTTTGCCATGAATTGAATACTCATGAATCCATTTTTTTTCCCCGATCTGTGATGCATCGTCGGTTGATGCGTTGCGTCATCCACCATGAGCGAATTGACGCGTGCGTAGCGCATGATCAGCCGCGCTGATCACCTGAGATTCAGATCTCCAACCACGGACGTGTCCGCGAGCAACCTGTGCGCTTGGTGGCTTGATGGGTTCGATGACGCCTCGGTCATGTAAGCCAGCTTTGGGTACATGGCGATGTTGCAGGATTCACCGATGGCCGCTGCTCTCGGACGGACGCGTTGGCCTTTGTGCTGGCGTCCGGCCGCAGCCTGCACGGCGCCGCTCCAGGCGAGGTTTGAGGACCTCGTGGCGGCCTATGGGACAGTGCGTGCATCTGCATGTTTACATGCAAGAAGAAAGTCCACAATCACATCCGACTGCATCGTTCTCAAGTTGAGGTCTGCCTTCGATTTTTTTTTCTCATTCAATCGTCCTCTACCAGATTTAATCTCGTGTAGATTAAATTTAGTAGATGTATTTTTTTTTCCTTGGAGAACAAAAGACAAACAGATATGTTTCCTTATAGTATTTCCATTGGATCGAATTGATTTGTGGTTAATCACGAATTTGTTTTTGATCCATGTTTGATGTGGTGGCGATCGAGTTCCTTTCACACCACCGTGAGCCCACCTCATCTTCTTTCAGCCTGTGTGTGCTGTCACATCCAAGGAACAACTCTCTTGATTGAGAGAGCGGATGAACACTCACCGCCTGTAACGCGCTGCAGTCCTGATCAGCATCAACTCGTCATCACATAGGCATGTCAATGGCCTTGCCTATATGCCTTAAGGGGCATGAGTTTTCAACAAACAGACTACGGTATGCATTATCAATTTGTTTGATGAGCTTTTCTTCTACTAGATTAAATCCAGAAGATATAAATAGTTTCTAGTAGATTACAATTTTTTCCTAGATGCATAATCTATCACATGATCTTGCTACTTAGTAGTAGTTGAATCTTAAACTGAGCCGATGTGGTGGACACGGCAGCCAGCTAGCTTGGTATACTGCGGCTTGCATCTTGAAGAATGCATTGTCATTATTGTTCTGTCATAGGCTAATTCTCTTTATAGTTTATAAATCGCATCTTGATGAATCTATTCATGATGTGCTCCTGCCGCCCGTCGCTGGTTGCCATGCCGCTAAATAATCGTGTCGCAATGAAACCTTAGCCTGTCGCTAAATGCAAGCACATCTATATTTTTATGGCCTTGCCTTGTTTACAACTGACCAGGTTTTTACACTTACACGGCGCGCCACCCGCAGTTGGCCGCGCGCTGCGCCCAGAAGCTGCGCAACTGCTCATCGTGTACGAGTATTTGGCAACCCGGTTGGTTATTATTTAGCCCCATATACATGCGGGTAATTTTTGGCATATATGTTTTTGAGCTCCCAGTGCGTGCACCATATGCACAAATCTCGTGCCAGCACACATGGTGGAGCATGTTATCTCTGAAGTGATAGAAATATATGCATGTATATGTGCGGCAATTTTGTTTTGCGTATGGGCACTAAAGTTTAGGTGACTTCATTTGTGCAGAGGTCCAGCAACACCTCGTAATACATGTTTTGGCCCATTTTTTTGGGGGGCGCATAGGTCCAGCAGCACCTCATAATACAAGTTGATTTGGCATAAATTTATTCTCATATGACTTCGACTATATATATCTAGAAGCAGAATTTTCTAGATTTGTTAGCTTTCATACAATTTTATGTTACATTGTTTTTGCTCTAGTTGGAAGTTTAATATGGGATTCTTTTTCCTTGCATGTTTGTGTGATTATGTTTTATATGGGTTATATAATCCCGAAGTATTATCCTAGAAGACCAATATATACCCTGGAATATCACATTGTACAATTGGAAAATTCTAGGAAATAAATGAAACATGTATGGCTATGTATATAGGACCATCCCCCCCCTCTATAGCATTATCTTTAATGCTTTGGTTTATTTACTTGAAGTAACCTGAAGAAAAAACCATTGCATGAGACTTGTTGATATATCGCATACACTTGAATTTGGATTTGGGATTCATTTGTAATTTCATTGAAGGGAGATATTACCTTGCATAGGTATGATTTCTAAACATGATAATATTGGCTTACAACATTATATTAGTAGGGATAACAAATGATTTAAAGTCAACACGTTGCCCTTGCCTCTCTGCTGCAGAACTAGCATGAGGTGTCATTTTCTAATATATAATACATTTCCCTAGGCAACTTGAAGTTGCTACAATAATACTAGAAGAATTAATATTCTGAGTTTATTTTGTGCGAAAACATAATACTTCTTCCCGATGAAGAAAAACCATTTATCCTTTCTTGGACTAATGAAGCCCTCGTAGTGCATATCGGGACTCAGTTTAGAGTTATCCACGATTTGCTGAAATGACAACGGGTATCGAGGGAAATCATTGTCTAAAAGTAAAGTATGCCAAATGATATGGTGGAACGACTACTCTATGCAAAGAATATACTTTGGCTAGTAGCCATGTATATGCCACACGTAAACAAATGTTTTAATATCGACCTGTCGACTACGTAAGATGGAAAGCAGGCAACAAGTATGAATCCCACATCACAATAAAGCCGGAAGCTAATTTTGATATTAATCAATTATCAATCATAGTAGTTATCCTAGGCTCTGAAGTGCCATATGGATTTTGACAACTACATATGTTTCTTTGATGTATCTTTTACCATATGAAATTTTTGCTATTAGTTGAGAGTCTATCCCAGAAGGACATTGGTCTTTGTTGCTCTTGCCAAGCAACCAAAATAACATTTCCCTAAATAAATAAATAAAAATTCTTGGTCTTCTCTATTCTATTAAAAGCTTCTCTCTTCATGCTTTGAAAAATGAATTGATCCAAGCCATGCTTTATATAGAATACAAATATGTTGCAATAAATACAATGACTCAATTTTGCTCTGTACGACAGTAATTGGGTCACTTTTTTGGGCAATAAAAAGGAGTTGGACTATGAAATAACTCTGCATCCAAAGCTTCCTCGCTTTCTGCAACCATGGCTAAATGCCAACATTCTTGTTATCATATGCACACCAAGCTAACGCGGCGCTGAAAGCGCAATGCCACCATTAGTTGTATTTTCTCATGCATATGACCTAGAAGGTCAATATACACGATGAGATGGTATTTGTCAATTTATAACAATTGGTGAGCATTAGACCACGGAAGGATTGTTTTGTCTAAGTTATGGGTTACGTCAAGAACTAAAGGTGTTAAGTCTAGATGACTACATATGTTTTTGTTGAAAGCAAGAACTTGTGGAGCAATAGTTTATACTTCACCAGAAGTTATGGTCTCAACAAGAAGTTGAGGATATATATACTCCCCTGTAGAAGGAATTACATGCAACGCAATATTCATACAACTGCATTAATAAAGTCCAAGCTCACCGGATATAAAAATTAGTAATATACCCCCGTATGTAATATTTCCCGGATAAATCATCACTAAAGCATACATACACCACTTGAAGTTGGTGAGTGGGGATTTTAGTATGCTATTAAATATCTCGACATTAGGGGAGATGAATGCCCATTTTGTGGAATGCTTTGATATTTACTGAATCAAAACACACAAATCCAAACTAAACTACTTGCTTAGTTACACTCCACTATTGCATAGCATGGAGTTATGCCGGATAACTGTATTGATGAGGAGCAACCCAGATTGGTTAACAATAAATGAATGCTTCTATCGAGGAAGTAGATGTGGATACACCCGGGATTAATTTCATATCCACTTGACATTGCGCGTTTGATCAAGTTATGCGGGGGCGCTGCAGATAAGATCTAGTGGCCTATGTCACAAGCATATGCTCATATAGCAAGCTCACATTGTATGTGATAAAACTCCTCTCATACTCTGTAGAGAAATCACCCTCATTGGTGAGTTACCTCACGATGAGGGTTCATCCCGGAGATGAAAATCCTAGCAATGCGCGCGCATACTATAATGCTTTGAATACGGAACAACAATGGATCTATCATTTTGGGAAATAATGAAGATCATTATTAAATTATGGGTCATTACCAATGAAATGTGCAATTGAGGTTGAACCAAAAATCGCTAAGTGGATATTTTGAACCCGATGTTCAGATAATTATGGGACATTATTGAAATAATATGTGGTGAAAAGCGATGGTTCAAAAGGTCATAATAGACCAACTCGACATAAGTTCTCGTAAAATATGTTCCGCTATATAATGAATCAAGCTAATGGCATGAATCAAATATGCAAAGAATGGGATTCTGAAAATCCATGGAAAGCAACATTTAAATCTCGTACCAATATTGTCCTTTATGTGAAATAATCTCTTCATAAAGGCAACAACTCCCTAAAGGTTTTTTTTTTCCTAAAGGAATATGGTTATAAGTCCAAATGCACCAAAATATGTGAATCACTTGAAAGGGAAAGACCCATATGTGACCCAAGAGATAAGAATGAAAAGAGGAAATGAAAGGAATAAAAGTATACCATATAAGCACATGTTCACTCTATGAGCTTTTATTGTGGGTATATATATACTTGTGATAGAATATATTATCCACCTGAAGTTTGGAATTGAAATATCCTCTGAAAAGTTATATGATATATTTGGTGCTACTAGCAATACGCCTCATTCGCTAGTTTTGTAGACAATGATGTCTTATTATGTATTAAAGATTCTTGAAGAATCTGTAGTCAATCCCCTCAAGGAGTCACGACTATTATGAATAGAGAAAATTATGATATAAGGAATAAAGATTATTAATCACATCTCGAAGGTGTGTCTTTGCAACTTTGCGTTGTACAAATATGCACTCTAATATATGCATGGCAATGCTCTTAGCATCATTCTTTATTCTTGTTGTTCTTGAAGAGCAAAGAAACAAAATGTCATGAAGACTAACTATTGTAAATCACTTTTTGTAATCTCCCTTGGACTATTCATGCCTATGTTTATTTGCAAATAACGAGTAATGTTGTCGGGGACCTAAATATTGGGCCCCGAGACATTCTCCAAACTGTGAGAATCTGCCGACCGCCAAGGCCCAAGAAAACCTAGCCCGCTATCATCCCGCACGGAGGGACGGCCCGACGGACGATGGACCAGCCATGGAGCCACGACGCCACACGACGCGGAATCGGCCTATAGATGGCCTCCGGGACGGCCCACAAAGCGGCCCAAATGGAATCACCACGACGCAAAGAGCTTATTACGCCACGAAGGACAAGGTCAAAGACCTCTCGCAAAACAACGAACCATGACGTTCCCACGCCGACAAAGCAAAAAACCATGGCTCCGGACTCGACCACGCATCTCCGTTTTCGTCCGAGGCCGGCCTAGCTCACCAGCCCCCGGAGAAATCTCCGCGTCCCGAGGGTGGCCTAGCTCACCACCCTCGGGCGCAAAACTCCGCCTCGCCCCGAGGAGACCAGCTCTCCATCCTCGGGTGAGGCAGCCCAACTAGCCCGTCTAGGGTCGCCGACCCTGCGTGGGAGGTTCCGTCCGAGGAAGGGAAACCGCCGCCGCATTCACGCGGTCGCACGGCAGCGGGCGCCCCTGCCATCGACACGCCCGCCAAATCGAACTGCCGAATCGCCTCCCCAATCCGATCGATGGGACGCAAAGCCGAACCAAAGACATGTTACGCCACCCGCACGGGAAACCAGATGACACCGTGCATTTCCCGTAGCACCGTCAAAGCGCCACGATGGGCCGACCCTCTGGCACCGACACGCATAGCCACGACCTCGGACCGGGCCCTCGCCATGCGGATTGTGAGGACGCCTCACGCACCCACCGGGGCGCCGCCCGAGGCACGCCCACCATCGGACGGACGCGTGTCTTCGCTCAGCGACATCCAAGCTAGCCCGACCCCTCGGCGGTGCACATGCAACCGGTGCAGCCTGGAATTAGCCACCTAGGCGTCCCACCGGTATAAACATTATCTCTCCCTTCTCCTATAAAAAAGGGAGTAATGCCTCATTAGAGAGGATTGATTCGAGCCCGCTCAACTCCGGTTCACACGGAGGAAACCGCACACCACCACCACCATAACCACGATCGTGGGGCTTGAGACCCGCGTCTCTCCCCGCGGCCGCCTCAGAACCCCTACTTCGCAGGCTCACCTTTGAGCGAGGTAACACGAGCGGAGACACACCCCCGCCGGACGTAGGGCCCCGTTGGCCTGAACCAGGGATAAACCGCCGCGTTCGTGATCCATCTTGCGCTACGCCATCGAGGGAGGAGGCACACGGCTTATAAATTCTTTATTGCCCGGCACCGAGGCACCCACCGCCTCGAACGCCGACGGTTGGCGCCGCCCGGGGGCGCCGTGTGCACCGTGCATCTCCATCGCCCCTCATGGCGTTTCCGCCTTCGCTTCCACCACCGCTGCGCCGGAGCACGAGCTCCCGCGCTGAACACCACCGCCGGAACGCCGGCATTTGTGGCGCCGGCCACAACTACGAGATGATCCTACGCCCGACGCACGGCGGAAGGGAGGGCCGCATCGCGCCGCCGGGCGCAGCCCATCATCACGCCGCCGCGCAAGCGCAAAGCGTGATCGGCCGCGCAAAAGCGCGTCAAGCAACGGATTCGAACCGTCGACGTATCCCCGGCGCCGACTGCAAGGGCTCCCAGAACCCTAGACCCGGAAATACCTTACCCGCCACCCGCCGTGGTAGGGTACCCGAAACCCTAATCGCCTGAAAACGCCCGCTCCGGTCATCCCGGAGGGGTCCCTGAATCCTCGCCGACTTGAAACCTCGGTCCGAAGCCTTCGCCAGAGAGCACGAGCCGTACCACCCACCGCTCCACGGAGCCGTTATCCCATGGACATTCACTTTCGAGGAGCGCATCCTCCGGAGGACGCTGGGGCGACCCCGTCATGCCACCCCTCCGGTTCAACCGAGGCCCGGTCCCGGAGCCGAGGGACCGCTCTACCGGTCCGAGAATCGAAACCTCCTCCTCCCCAGACGTTGGCCGCACCGTGCAATCGACGATGAAGACGAGTACTATGACCCACGCTGGAATGCTTCAATGTCGAGGTCCCGCCCACAGGATGGCGCTTCACGACATCTCCAAATAAGATGACGCGGGACGCACCGCCACGATACGCTCCGCCCGGCGGCTTCGCCCCGGTCCATCCGTAGCGGCGCCGCACCTACGGCCAAAACGCCCGGCCACGAGATTTGCAGAATGAATCCGCGGAATCCCGCCCGACTCCGGCCGATCGGAGCGGAACATCCGGCGAGAGCGAGCTCAACGCGAGGCGAGGCCCTGGGGGCACCTCAAGCTCACAATGGCGGCGGGCGTGGCGGACCGGCCGGAGTGCCTCCAATCCGCAGATAGCGGCCCGTTCGCTGAGCCGCCTCAACGTGGCGGCGGCCGCCATGTCGGTACGAAATGCCCGAGCCCTCCATTACCGAGGGGTAGGCGAACGGAAGGCCTCCGCCAACTCCTTGACAAGGCGGCGGTGCAACGTGCGAGAGTTCCACTTCCCGATCGGGCCGTGACGCCACGGGCGGCGAGGAATCTGGCGAAGTCGGCGAGGCTCCGCCCACCCGGACGAGCCGAGCCCGTGAGGCTGAGCGGGCCCTCGACGACAACCGTTGCAACCGCCCAGTTGGGAACGCGATAGAAGACCCGCACCGCATCAAGAATCGAGGCGCCCGACCTCGTGGACGAGATCGAGATTAAATGGGTCGCCCACGAAGGTGGCTCGCCCCGGGACGGCATTAGCGGGGATCGAGGCCACAAGCAGTGTGTCGAGGACCGGAGGGTACTCCCCCCGATCCGCCGGGCCTCGTGCCTTAACCAAAGACATCGAGGGCACCACTCCGCTACAAGCCAGCCCTCGAGCCATCTCGAGAAATACACGGGAGAGACTCGTCCCCGAGGTATGGTCGGGCGACTATCGGCCGGCATGCCGTCGCGAGGCACACACGATGACAAAGTGATAATCGAAATTTGCCCCCCTGTACCTCTCGAAGTCCGCGAGCTTGGCCGGAACACCTTCCACCCAACCTCATATCAAACCGGGCGGACTTGGTGAGAACCTTTCGCGGTAACTTCCGGGGCACGCGTACCTACGCCCGGGTAACTCGTGGGATCTCCGAAACTGCCGACAAAAATCCGACGAATCCTCGCTACGACTACATCCGCTTCTCCAAGCAAATGGACCGAGCTCCCTAATGTGACGGATTCGACGTCATCGGGCCTTCTTGGCGGCACCACTTGCCGAGACCTCGTGAAGAAGCCGGGCCTCGGACTCCCACCGAGGCAAACGAGCCGATGGACATCGCCACCAAGTTCGCCCGGTGTGAGGAGGCTGTCTGGGCTCAATCAATCGGGCCTCGCAAGGGAAAGCGCAAGGAAGAGGAGCCCGAGGGATCGCAACCTCGGGAGAGCAAGAAGAAAAAGAAGAAAGATAAGAGCCGCAAGGGGCAAAGGGCCACGCCTGCCGCGGACGATGAAGACATGGTGGCCGTGGGTCGACCGCAAGGGCCCCGACCCCCCGCCACAAGAAACCTTCGATGACATGCTCAAGAAGCCATGCCGTAACCATAGCTACCCTGGCCAAGCATACCCCTGGGGAGTGCAAGAGGGTACGCCAACATTTCGCCAAGCTCAAGGCCATCCCCGAGGGTGAAGAGGAAGAGGCTCCCGAGGGTGGCGCCAAGGGCAACGAGGAGTTCCCCGGGTGAATAATCGCTTCATGATCTTCGCAGCACCAGCAAAGAATATGTCCGCGGCGGCAACGCAAGAAGGAGCGCCGGAGGTCTATGCCACGGAGCCGCAACCCCGGCTCGCGCAAGTGGTCGGACCAAAGCCATCACCTTCGACCCACCGGATCACCCCCAAAGACATCCCGAACCCGGGCTTATCCACCGGTGGTGGATCCCATCATCGCCAACACTCGGCTCACCAAAGTCCTTATGGACGGAGGGAGCATCTTCAACCTCATCTACGAAGAAACCCTCGACCTCCTCGGGGTAGACAAGTCCAAGATCCGCCGGAGGGCCGGCATTCAATGGCGCCGCCCCCGCACCCATCCAGGCCGAGTGCCGGACCATGTATTTCGATGGATCCATGATGAAGGCAGCGCTGGGGCTGGTTTGCTCTTCATCTCACCCCTCGGGGTTCACACGAGGTATGCCATCCGGCTGCATTTTCCCCGCCTCCAACAACGTCGTAGAATACGAGGCGCCGGTCAACGGTCTCCCGGATCGCGCGGCGGACCTCGAATCCGACGGTTGGAAACCGGGGGGATTCGCAGCTGGTCATCGACCAAGTCATGAAGGCCTCTACGTGCCACGACCGAAGATGGAGGCGTATTGTCGGAAGTGCGCAAATTGGAGGAAAAGTTCCATGGGCTTGAGCACAAGCATACGCCGAGACGCTACAACGATGCCGCGGATGAACCGGCCAAGGTCGCAGCAACCCGAGGTACCGTTCCCGAACGCCCTCACCCGAGACCTCAATAAACCCCTCGGTCAAGTACACCCCCTGGTACCCTCGGGGGGGCTCACGAGGGCGGCACACAGCAAGCCACACCCGGCTATGGCGGTCGACCCCAGCCCCCGACCGAGAAAAACCGATGGAGTACCTCACCCGAGGAGAGCTACCCGAGGACAAGACCGAGGCTTCGCCCGCTAGCCCGAAGGGCGAAGTCCTTCACACCGATTAGAGAGAAAGAGGAACTCTACAAGAGAGGAGCCTCGAGTATACATGCGATGCATACCCCTAAGAAGGCCAAGAATTGCTCGTTAACACCCACCGCGGGGAATGCGGTCATCACGCCGCCCGAGGACTCTAGTCGGTAAAGTCTTCGTGCAAGGCTTCTATCGCCCTCGGCGCGTGCGAGACGCCAACCAAGTCGCGGCGTACCGCAAGGAATGCCAATTCTACGCCTTCGGGACGCACCTCCCAGGCTCAAGCACCGCAAACCATACCTCTTACGTGGCCATTTACGGTGTGGGGACTCGACATGATTGGGCCCCCCGAAAAGGGCGCCCGAGGAGGACACACTCACGCCCTAGTCGCCATTGACAAGTTCTCCAAATGGATCGAAGCCCGAGCCGTGGTGAACCCTCACGCGGGGAAACGGTGAAATTCTTTACGAATATCATTTCCCGTTTTGGAGTCCCGAACTCCATCATCACGCATAACGGAACCAACCGTGGGGAAGAAGTTCCTCGACTTTTTCGACGACTATGGCATCCGAAAGTGGATACCTCGGCCGTAGCTCACCCGAAGACCAACGGTCAAGTGGAGCGTGCCAACGGCATGATCCCCGCAAGGGCTCAAGCCGAGAATCTTCAATCACCTGAACCAATACGGGAAAAGATGGTACCAAGAGCTGCCGTCGGTTCTATGGAGCCTTCGAACAACGAAAAGCCGAGCCACGGGTTCAGCCCTTTCTTTCTAGTCTATGGGGTCGAGGCAATCTTGCCCACGGACATCGAATATGGGTCCCCGAGGCCGCGAGCCTACACCGAGCAAGGCAACCAAAGAAGAGGCAAGACTCCATTGACCAAGTTGATGAAGCCCGAGACGTTGCGCCCCTGCACTCAAATGAGATACCAACAAGCTCAAGCAAGTATCACGCCAAGCGGCCGAAGCCTCGGAGTTCCAAGTCAACGACCCCGTGCTCAGCCGAAGACCGGACAACAAAGGGCGCCACAAACTCACGCCACCTCGGAAGGGCCTTATTTCATCACCGAAATATTAAGGCCCGGACATACAAGTTGAAGAACGAGAAGGGCGAAGTCTACTCCAACGCCGGAACATAGAACAACTACGCCGCTTCTACCCTTAAATTCCGCACTAGAAGTCAAACATCGGTGTTTTTTCACTCAATAAAAGATCTACATCTTTTACGAAAAAAAGTGCTTCTTGGGCAAACCTCAAGGGAGTCTTAGCCTCGTCCCAAAGACAAGACTAAAACTCCCTCGGGGCTACATGGGGACCCCTGGGACCCCCTTTTTTTCAAAAACTTTTTTCAGAAAAAAAGTTTGCTCGCATACCGAATTAATCGCTTAAGTTGCGAAGGTCACGCGACGCACAAATCCAAAGCAAGATAACCGAGGCAAACGGATCGCCCCTAGTGGCACCCGTATGGACTGCCCCTGGCGCCCACGGTTACTATCTCGCGAGGCGGAGAAAGCAAGCGACCCGCCACACAATAAACGAGATTCGGGAACGCAACCTTAAAACATGAGTGCACCCGCCAAGGCCATAGACCTCGGGCGGCGCCATTGTTTATACACATCCATCTCACAAGCTCCAATCTTTTCATGCAAGGAAGGATCAGGGGCAAGGGAGGCCTCATCTACTTGTGCCTCACGGCCGACCAGACGAGGAGGCTTCGGCACGAGCAACGCCGGCGGCCGCTCCTCCGAGGGTGGCGTCGGACCCCTCGGCGCATCCTCGAACATGGCGTCCATCATCTCCGTGTCCGCCTCGTAGGTGGACTCCATGGGGAGTACGGGGGACACACCTCGTCCTCAAAACGCGAGGACAAGCCGAGAGTCACGGCGCCATCCACAAAGTTATATAGACTTTGGGTCTTGGCGGCATCGGCGGCATCCCTCTCGGCGGGATCAACCTCCTCCGGCCACGGAGCCGAGCAAGAAGCCCTTCGCGACACCGCCCGGCGTCTTGACTCCATCGGGGAAGTGGGAGCGTACCACCGCCAGCATGTGCGAATGCCGCCCGGAAGGCGCTCGAGCTCGGACCGAAGATAGCGCCCCACGGCGCCAGCGACCGGAAGCCGTGGGACCAACCTCTAGGTTGTCCGCCCCAAAGCGGCGGATCGGTCGACAGGGCATCCTCCAGGCTCGGTATGACTTACGCTCTTGCTCCTTGGCCACAGGCAAAGCGTGGCGGCGTTGTCTACGGCCTCGGTCCGGACCTTCTCGCCTCCGCAACGCCCGGCAAAGATGGCGTCGGCAAAATGAAGTAATCAAGAACGGAAAAGCTTATCGAGGATAAGGGCGCGCCACAGCGCCCGGCGCCCGGCCAAAGATGGCGTTATGCTCCTCGACGATGCGACTTACGAAGCCGCTCTTTCTCCTTCCCGAGGGTCTCGCCCTCGGACACCAACTTCGCCGATGCGAGTGTTCAAAAGCGTCGCACATCTCCGCCGCCGTCGCCTCCTCCCGGGACCGGTCCCGCCATATGGGCCTCCCCGGAACACAAGGACCGGGTCCGAGCCTCCTCAAAATCATGGCTCATCGAGCCATGTCACCGCCATCTTGCCGGACTCGGACTGGCCTTGATCGCTCGGCCTCCGGGGTCCACCGCTGGGACTCCCTTTCCTCGGCGAGGGCAAGAAGCCGGAGGTCTCGCCTGGGCCTCGATCAACTTCACCCGAGTTTGACCAAGGGCATTCCGGATTCGGGACGTTCGACGGAGCTCGGACTTCTCCCGGAGAAGCGACGGAGAGTCCGCAACGACAATACTACTCATCAAGACGCAAGCACAAAGGACATGCATGCAGGATGGCCATCAAGATACTTACCGCCGACTTCCGCGAGATCGGCGGTTATGGTCTCCCGATCCTCGCAGGCCCTCGGCGCCCACCGACGGATCCGCTCATGGGTCCTCCACTCCAAGACCCTCGACGATCATCGACAACCAAGGGCGCCAGGACCCCGGGCATTTCGCCCGGGGTCGAGGCGGATCGCCCCGAGCCGAAGTCGACTCGAGAGGGATACATCTCCCCACCGGCAGCCTAACGCAGCTCGGAACCCGGACCCGATGTCCGGGGGGCCCCCTGAGCCGACCACGTGCACCGCCCCGCTATGGCCGAAGACGACGCCGCCAAGGGCCGCCTCGAACCCGACACGTGGAGCAGCCGGAAGTCGGGGTTATACGGCTCAGGCGCCCTGGGTCGGGCGAGCGCCGGAGCAAGCGGAGACTTGCGCGGTCTCCGCCGCGTCGAAGAGCTCCTCTTGCGAAACTCCCGAACAAAGGGGACCGCCTCCTCGGGTGAGCGGTGGCACGACCTCGGGCGGCGCCACTTGCTCGGCACCGAGCCGGTGTCCCGTGGCGCGACCGAGCTCTCCGTGTCGATCACCATCGGCCGGGCAGCCAACCCACCATCGCCACCATGGTATCGTACCGCCCGGCGCGGCCTCGGCGGGTTTGGGACCGACCCCACTTGGGGCTCGCTGCCGGCACCACAGAGGACTTGACGCAGCCGCGAGGGATCTTGACCGACGACCCCGGCTTTGCGCCGCCGGCGAAGGATTGTGCACTAGCCTTTAGGGCCTTCTTGGGGTGCGTATAAACGAAGTGGCCCCCCGCTTTCCTAAAGTCAAGCGCACGCCAAAACAAGGCAACCATACACCGAAGAAAATCAAGATTGCAAAGGCGAAAGGAAACTCACGGCCCGAGGGATCGCCCCCTGGCGCCGACGAGGCTCGATGGTCAGCGACCTCGGGCGTCGCACTCGACGCTGCTGCCGTCCCCACGACGCTCAGACGCGCCGCGGGCTGGATCGATGGGGGTCGCCGGCCGCGTCCCCGAACCGTGCCAGCGGGGCCGGTACCCCGCGACAGTGGCGTCGACTCCTCCCTTCGGGCCTCACCCCCGTGACGCCGAGGTGCCTACATGGCCAACGCCAATGGTCCCGAGGACTCGGCCGAAGGGCCCTCGGCGCACGGGTGTCGGCAGTCCCGACGCCTCGTGCTCGTGCTCGGGCTCAGAATGAAGCCCCGACTTCGGCCGGAGCCCCATGGCTCGGTCCATCCGAGCCGCCATGTCGCCATCCGACGAGTTCACGCAGAACTGGTCCTCCGGATCCTCGCCCTCTTCGTGGTCGAGGTGTCGTGACTCGCCCCGCCTCGCCGCCGCCCGACGCTTCTCGCGAGCCACGTTTCTCTTCTTCTTCTCCTCCTTCTTCAACGCCCGGCGCCGCTGCAGCTTCTCGAAAGCCGCGGTTCGCCGCCCGGCGATCGGCATCCAATGCCGGCACAAAGCGGAGGGGAGTCGCGGTAGTTCGGGACGGCCCCTCGCAGAAGAAAGAGTGAGAACTGCCATGGCGACAATGCACCGGTAATGCAAGGACACCGGCCAAGAAGCACTTACCAGGAGATATACCCTCTGCCGGGCGCATGGGGATCTCGGGATATGTGTCGGGTGTTGACCCCAACGCATCCTCACCCTCTTGGCCAAAGCATCGGTGGAAAGCGTAAGGCCCGACATCCGCACGCACCAAGACCGGGCGGCCTCGGGGTCATCTTGCACATGAGCAAAGGGCGAGCCATCAACGGCAACACCCGACGCCGATGGAAAGCGGCGACCACGGCAAAGAAGATTCACGCCCTTCCTGAGCCGGAGGACCGGACCGCCTTAGGCCCTCCAACCGATGATGATCCTCCGAGGGGGACCCCGCCCCACTTCGCGGGCGATGCTTGAGGACACGCCCGTGTACACGGAAAGCGTTCTCCTCGTTGGGAGGTAGAACCACCGATCTTGCCACCCCTTGTTGGAGGAGGTGAGCTTGAGACGATGTACCCATCAGCTCGGTTCGCTTCGCACTCGCCCGAAGCGACTTGAGCGCACAAATTCTCCAACGCGCAGCCGCCCTCCGTGGTTGGCCCCGCGCAACCGAGGCGGTGGTAAGGTCCGTCTTGAAGAACCACAACCAGAGGTCCCAATGCGGCTCGATCCCCGTGAATCCCTCACAAAGGGTGACGAAGATGGCGGCCCGAGATCGAAGTTTGGGGCGTATGATGAAGCTCGATTTCATAGTAGTGGAGGATCGCCTGAATGAACCGGGCGGCGGCATACCGGCCGCGCCGGTGAAGATCCATCAAGCTCACCACGTAGCCATCGAGGGTTAGGCTCCTCCTCGCCCAATCGAAGCAATCCACTCCGACCGCTTCATCGGTGGGGGACGAAGAAGCCCTTCATCGACGAGACGCCGGAGCTTCTCCTCCGCCGCCGCCGCCCCTCGGCCACGCCAAAGCATCGAGCACCTCCCTCGCGCCGTCACCGCTACCCGACCGCGCCATGGATGAAAGGGAGGCGAAGGGTGGCAACCGCTAGCAACCCCGATCACACGAGCGCAAGGCAAGTGAATCTCTCCCTTAATCTCTCCCACACTATCTCTCTATCTCCCGATTGCCGCAGCAAGAAGGCAAGAAGGCGATGGCAAAGAGCAAAGGAGCAACTATCATTCCCCGGCGACCCCCATATTTATAGGGAAGGGAAGGCAAACCGCCGGCCCGGGCAACCAAACCGACTCCTAGAATGGACGGCCCACGATGGAACGGAACCCACTCATCCAACGCCAAGCCGCTGCGGTGGAACCGCCAGCGCATTAATGCACCTTGACGGAGCCCTCGATCTCCGCCCCTAACAAGAAGACGTAAGGCCGCGTCCCATCGATCGCAATGGGGCCAAGCGCCACCTTGGGCGAGGCGACTAGACGCCCCTCGTCTTCCGGGCCAGGGTAAACCGTCCGCCACCCATATCCAGCAAGCGCCCGACCGACGGGCAAAAAGTCATCCGTTGACGGTTCCCGCCCCGGCGGAAACCAAACGAGCCTCGGGCCGACACACCCTACGCTCCGCAGGTTGCGAGGCCGGGCCCACGAGGGGATTCTACGCCTCAGGATAACCCGAGCCAGAGACGGGAGGGAAATGCACAACCAGCCTATACCCGGCCCCGGGGCTCCGGATTTCCCCCGAACGTGTTTAAGGCCCGCGGGTGCTCCTTATAGAGATGTCCCATCCGTGAGGCCCACAGCCCTGGGTTGGTCCGCCCAAACCCCGGGATCTCGCTAAGCGGTCCGTTGTTCTCATGGGGTGAATCCTCACATAGCCGACCCCCTTGCTCCGGCAAGGGCACGGGGCACCCCGCTTAAATGCACCGCGCCATAACGCCTCACCGAGCACGACACATTCGGCTTACGGGGGCATTGTGACGTGTCTCCCCTCCTCCTCCCTTCGTGAGGGCGACAGAGGAGCCGTATGATCAAAGTCGAGGAGGCCTCAGGTCGACCTTGCGCACATAGCGCGGGCCTCGGCTGCCCACGCAAAATGAACGCACTCGCACAAATAAGCGCACTTAAGAGCTTTTTCGCCTTGCCGGCGTGAGAGATATAAAAGACCTCGAAGGAATCCGCCATTCCATTCGAGGCCTCTGGGTTAAAACCTTCACCCGGGAGAGCCACACCCATTGTAGACAAACCACCCCGAAACAACAAGGCGACGGGCGAACGGGCGGAACCCCCGCGAGTCCTCACTTTCGCCGGGGCTCGGCTACCGTCGGGGACCTAAATATTGGGCCCCCCGAGACATTCCTCCAAACTGTGAGAATCTGCCGCCGCCAAGGCCCAAGAAACCTAGCCCGCCATCATCCCGCCCGACGGAGGGACGGCCCGACAAATGGACAGGCCATGGAGCCACGACGCCACACGACGACGGAATCGGCCTACGATGCTCTACGCACGGCCCACAAAAGCGGCCCAAATGGAATCACCACGACGCAAAGAGCTTATTACGCCACGGGCGACAAGGTCAAGGACCTCGCAAAACAACGAACCATGACGCTCCACGCCGACAAAGAAAAAACCATGGCTCGGACTCGACCACGCATCTCCCGTTTCGCCCGAGGCTAGCCTAGCTCACCACCCCGAGAAATCTCCCGTCGGCCGAGGGTGGCCGAGCTCACCACCCTGGGCGCAAAAATCCCCGCCGCCCGAGGGAGACCAGCCTCCATCCTCGGGTGAGGCAGCCCAACTAGCCCGCCTAGGGTCGCCGACCCTGGGCGCTGGAGGTTCCGTCCCGAGGAAGGGAAACCGCCGCATTCAATCGCGGTCGCACGCAGCAGCGAGGCGCCGATTACCATCGATTACGCCTAGTCAAATCGAATCGCCGAATCGTCTCTCCAATCTGGATGATGGGGCGCAAAGCCGAACCGCGATGACATGTTACGCCACCCGCACGGAAACCAGATGACACTGTGCATTTCCCGTAGCACCGTCAAAGCGCCACGATGGGCCGAGACCCTCTGGGCACACGACACGCATAGCGACCTCTCTGGACCGCCCTCGCCATGCGGATTGTGAGGGCGCCTCACGCACCCTCGGGGGCGCCCGGGGCGGCACGCCCACCATCGGATCGGGGCGCGTGTCTTCGCTCAAGCGACATCCAAGCCGGCCGACCCCTCGACAAAGCCGCGGGCAACGGGCCGCCTCGAGGAATTAGCCACCTAGGCGTCCACGGTGTAAACATTATCTCTCCTTCTCCTATAAAAAGGGGAGTAATGCCTCATTAGAGAGGATTCGATTCGAGCCCGCTCAACTCCAGTTCACGGAGGAAACCGCACACCACCACCACCATAACCACGATCGTGGGGCTTGAGACCCGCGTCTCTCCCCCCGGCCGCCTCAGTAACCCCTACTGCAGGCTCACCTTTGAGCGCGAGGTAACACGAGCAGACACACCCCCGCTGGACGTAGGGCCCCATTGGCCTGAACCCAGGATAAACCGCCAAGGCCCCGTGTCCATCTTGCGCCACGCCATCGAGGGAGGAGGCACACGGCTTATAAATTCTTTATTGCCGCACCCGAGGCACCCACCGCTTCCTCAAACCCGACAAATGTCGTGGCAATGGATGACCTCAATGAATGTTGTCATCGGGGAAGTATTTACATGATATTGATCATAATTTATGAGACTTGAAGATCTCAAATAATACCTAAAAGGTGTTATTGGAAAGGGTGAGTTTATGATGACCCCATTTATGTAAGTGGGCTTATTATTTATGTATAGTTTTATTCATGTGTTCCGTATAGCATGACATAAAGGTTATATATGAAACGATCTTGACTATGCATGCAAAGATTCTTGCTAAGTCTCTATGTGCATATGCTTCCCGTCGAAGGCGTTTTTGGCATAGCGAGATATTTACGCAAGGTTTAGGGGAAATTCACCTAAAGTATTAGCCCTTGAACGAGATTATAGAGAATTCAAAATGATATGATCCGTAAAGGTCACAACTTGTCCGTAAGACATATGTTGTACTCTTTTTTTTCCTTGATGAGTTTTTCCGAAGTTTCTCATGTAAGGTTTTTAATGAGGCAACAATGTGCAAATGCATTTAATGACAATAATGTACTCTTTCTCCATATTTTTTTTTCCGTTGGGTTTTTTTTGAGTTTTAACGAGGCATATATTTGTCATGGTATTCACCCAAGGGGAGTGTTAAGAATTCCTCAATCGGAGGAATGATGGGCTCATACCATATGGGCCTTGAGGCTACCATATATGCCCCGATGGCTACATCTATATAAAGAGACTATCGTGTACCTATAATGACTAATGAAGAGATGACTCCCCTCATACATCTGTGTCTCTCGTGTGTTGTTTTTGGGATCAGGCAAGGAAAACGGGATCTATCTACAACTTCTACACGCCTCTTTCTTGGATCAGGAACGGGAAAACGGATCTGGTAATCCGTGAATAGGTCGATTCTCAACATGTATAATCGAAAGAATGAGCTTTGCCTTTTTGCGTTGGCGTAGGTCGAACGCCCAATCGCATGTGGTGGGCGTGCGTGCGTCGGTGCGTGGCGCCACATAAGGGTTTTGATTATTATTTTTTTCTGAACAAGCTGCAAGCCATCACGTTCTTTCGAACTTGATCTTGTCTATTTTTAGTAAAAGCCCAGTAGGGGATCCTCCCCTTCATTAAAAAAAAAACTTGATTTTGTCTCCCCTTTGTTTTATGGACGGATGCATCTTTTTTTTTTTTTTTTTTTTTTTTTTTTTTGCGGCAAGAAAGGTACCAATCCCAACTGACCGTAACCATCTTCGGAAGATGCACGGAACGAATCCATCCATAGCCGGCCGGCCCAAGTAGCGTCAGACAGGATGGTCAGGATCACGCGTTCAACATCAGATAGAAGTGTGTACTACATCATCCGGGCCACACCAGTACCCGGCCCAGTTAACGCAGGCCGAGATCGTGTGTTCCCGAAGGACGCTGCAGGTACGATTTAAAATATTTTTCGTGTGAAAAACACGCTCTACACGGCCGGCGGGATTCTAAATTTCGAATCCTCGAACTCCTCTCCCGCGTATTCCCTCTTCTTTTTTATTATTGTTTATAATCTATTTTGATTCCTCATGTATTATGCTAAACCGACCGTAAATTGATCGTTTGAGTTCCTAAATGAATTCGAATGCAAAAATGGTCAACTATAAAATTTCATAACTTTTCAAGATCTATAATTTTTGTTTTTTTGGTTTTTTATCTGAGGCCATCTAGAACCTGTTAGCCGGAGAGCAGCTAAAAGACATATTCGCCTAACTGGACCCACAAGATGTTTTTAAATGAAGAAGTTGAGGCAATTGAGCTGATGAACTTCATCGACCCATAGTTTCCACAGAGCCCGAGCAGAAGTATGGATTGGGCGGTCTTTCTCCGTTTCTCTCACTACCCGACTTTCTCCCCGGTCTCTCAATCTCTGTTCTTTATTCTCCCTTGACAAAGACACATATTCTTTGGTCTCTCCCACTTTCTCCCCAATCCCTCAATCCGTCCGTCCCTCATTTTTATCATTTACGTGTTTTGATTTTAGAGTCGTATATATAAAACCTTTATCAAAGCTGCTGGTATATTATTAAGGATGATATTGTTAGACTGTTTGATGACTTTTATACTAGAAATATGGAGATTAGCAGATTGAATTATGGTATTATCACTTTACTACCAAAAGTAGATGATGCTTCTAGAATACAAAGAAGATAGACCAATATGTTTGTTAAACTGTTTGTATAAACTCTTCACACAAAAGTCCTGACAATTAGACTGGAAGGGGTGGCAGAGAAATTAATTCATCACACCCAAACAACATTTATGAAAAATAGACACATTGTCTCAGGAATTGCTTGTTTACATGAAATTTTGCATGAAACTAAGAGAAGAAAAGAAATAGGTGTGGTGCTAAAACTAGATTTTGAAAAGGCTTACGATAAGGTTAATTGGAAGTTATTGTTTGAATGTTTTGAAAAAAGAGGTTTCCAAAAAGATTTGGTGTGATTGGATGAGAAAAGTTGTTTCAGGTGGGACTATAAGTGTGAAGATAAACAACAAAACTGGACCTTACATTAAAAGTTACAAAGGTGTGAGGCAAGGAGACCCACTGTCTCCTATTCTATTTAATTTTGTTGCTGATTGTTTAACAAGGTTGATTCATAGTGCACAAGAGAATGGATTGATAGTTGGTTTGATAAGTCACATTATTCCTAGTGGGGTAGCAATTTTGCAATATGTCGATGATACAATTATTTTCCTAAAGAATGATATGGAGAATGCTAAGAATATGAAATTTCTGTTATTCTTGTTTGAAAGACTTGCTGGGTTGAAAATAAATTTTAGTAAAAGTGAGGTTTTCATGATAAATGACAATGAAGAGTTGGGTTGCAATTTTGTTGATTTTTTTAACTGTCAAATAGGTGTGTTTCCTATTAAATACTTGGGTGTGCCAGTTAGCCCAAGCAGGTTAAAGGTTAAAGACTGGTTACCTTTGGTTGAAAAAAGGCAGTAAGAAGTTAGATATTTGGCAGGGTGGTTTAATGTCAATGGCTGGGAGGAAAGTGCTAATTGAATCTAGTTTTAATAACACACCAACTTATCACATGTCAGTGTATCTCTTTCCAAAGACAACTGTAGAATGTATGGAGAAACAAAGAAGAACTTTTTTCTCGGCAAGGGGGTATAAAGAAAAAAAATACCACCTAGTTAAATGGGTTATAATTTGCAAGAGTAAAAAAAAAAAGGAGGATTAGGGATTAAGGAGTTGAGAAAAATGAATATGAGTTTGATGTGTAAATGGTGGTGGAAGTTGGAAAAGGAAGATGGGTTGTGGCAAACAATTGTTAGATATAAGTATATGAAAAATAAGAACATTCATGAGGTTGCTCACAAAAATCAATGATTCTCCTATGTGGACTGATTTGTTGAAATTAAAAAGAGATTTATCTACAAGGAAGAGAAGTGGAATGTGGGAATGGAAATTTAATCAGATTTTGGCTTGATCCTTGGCTGTATGATGTATCACTGTGTGTAAAATTTCCTATTCTTTTTGAACTAGCTGAAAACAAACAAATCTCTGTACTGAAGTTAGAAATGGTGCTAAGATTAGCTTTAGAAGATGGCTGGATTTCTCTTTAAGAAGTTGCTGGAATGATATTTTGTGTGACATGAATAATTTCATATTCAAAGAACAACCTGACAATGTTTTGTGGAAACTCAATAAGAAGAAGAAGTTTACTGTCAAATCTTTATATGAGTCACTGACAATCTCTAATTCTGGAACTTATTATAAAGTTATCCGAAAAGTAGGATCCTTGAGAAAATAAAGATATTTTTTGTGGCAAATTTCTAGGGATGCAGTGTTGACTAAAGAGAATTTAGATAAAAGGAAGTGGAAAGGAGATACTAGCTGTGCTTTTTGTAATCAATTTGAAACTGTTACTCATTTATTCTTTATCTGCCCTTTAACTAAAGTAGTGTGGTCAATCATTGCAATTTGTTTGGGTGCATCGAACATTCCACAAAATTTTGAACAGTGCTGGGATTGGTGTCATTTTTGGTTACCTTATGGGCAAGATTTCCATGCTGTAGGAATAGGAGCCATATGTTGGACTATGTGGAAAGTTAGAAACAAAGCAATTTTTGATAATAAGATCATTAAGAATCCAGTTGAGATCTTCTGTCAGGCTCATTCTTTCATGGTATACTGGGCAGGCTTGTTTGCAGAGGAGGACAAGGCGTTCTGGGTTTCTGGAGCTAACTCGATGCTGCAAATTGCAAAGAACATACTGCGTGAACAGACGGCAAGACAAATTGATATATTGCTGCTTCAAGGTGTTGACGAGCAGATGATGGAAGACGAGGAAGTGGAGTATCAAGCAAACATATGAAAGATGGATGGATGATCAGAACCTGACAGACCTCTGAAAATCAAGTCTGAAGCAAGATGGCTGTCTGAAGACCATTTCATTCTCTTTGATGTTTCAGTTGAATCGCTGGAGAGTTTCTAGAAACAATGTCTTGGTTACCATGTTGATGTATGTCTGGGTACCTGAAGTAAGATAGTTCGCAAGGCGTAGTAGTAGGTTGGTAGAACAAGGCTTAGTTGTTGCATGTCAGCAGGTTTTACTTCTTAGGCGTTGAACTGCCTTGCTCTTTTGCTTCTTCTGGAAACTCTAAACAATTCTGTATTTCCGTTGAGTTAATGGAAATGAGGTTTCTCGGGTGGAAAAAAAAATATAAAACCTTTATTGACGCAGCTACGTGCCATGGGTATTTTGGTCCGGACACATTGTCCCGCTTGCCTTCAAACTTCAATCGCACATCAGAAAGCAACCTGCACGTACGGCTGTACAGCGGCAGCTTGCGGAGCTGGACAGCTCTGTCAAGTGATTGTATGGTCCAGGACATGCGCTTCAGCAGTTAGCCAATAAATAGATTGGAGAGGAGCAGATCGACAGGGACACACGACCAAGTGAGACAGTTTGGACACTGGACGTCTAGAAAGCGCGCGTAGATAAACCTAATCGTTACAGATATCCAGAACAAGTGTCTGATCAGTAAACACAATTTTTATCGGCAAATACAGATTATTATTAACAAGCCTCAATAGCGTTGTGGTACACAATTTCACAGCACGCGTGGAGAATTTGGCCAATCCCGATGCGAAAACAACAGGGGGGGAGACGAATGAAAACACTGCAGAGCACGAGCAATAATGGTGATGTGTTGAACAGCGGCTGATAGCGTCGTCGTCAATTAAGTGTACTTGTCGGCGATGTCGGTGAGGCAGCGCACGAGCTCGTCGGGCCTGGAGAGCATCACGACGTGGTCCGCGACGATCTCCATCACCTCGTCCACCGGGTTGTTCTCCACCATCCAGCGCTGGAACTTGTCCACGATGGCGTGGTCCTCCGTGCACACGATGTACACCTTGCGCACCGACCCGTACCTTTCCTTGCTGTAGGGTTGCTGGAGTACAAGATCCTCCACAAACATCGAGCTCACCCTCAGCAGAGACGCCGCGAGAGTGATGTCCTGCAGATAAGATGACGACACATCAGCATGCAGATTGAGTTGATTTGAACAATAACAAGGCTATATATATGACACATCAGCGCGCTGCGTGTGGAAGGGAGGTCTGGAGGACCAGCAGCTACAGCTACATCTACCGTACTCTATGAGAGGGAAATGAGCGGATGCAGCTAGCGGGTGGCTAAATAGTGAGGTGAGGAAGAGAACAGAGGAGAGAAGCATGTTTGCTGTCAGATTAGGCATACAAATAGAAAACTACGCGAAAGAGACATATGTGTCCTTATTAATATATGAAGAGATAACTATTATATGGGGGCGTCCCCAACAATTGACTATACGTAGCTAGCTGATGTAAGATTTAGTCTGACGTGGATCGAACGGAAGGTGGAAAATGAAATCGGCTGACGCTTCACTCTTCACCAGCTCCCTTCTCTCTCTTCCATTCTCACCCCTCCACCTTAGATTTTGTTGACGTGGTAAACTATACAGCCTGCTGACTGTACCTTATAATACTTGGTCTAAGCCGGCTATATTATTATTAGTCTTGTTGTTTCACCGAACAAGCCCAGTCACCATTTATTACTTTCCAAATGCTCAGCATCTGTGGTCACCTGGTGCTTGATCAGAGATAGCCTTAATTTTTTTAGGAACAGAGATAGCCTTAATTAATTGGCCATGTAGGCTTCTAGCCCGGCTTCCCGGGCAATTTGGGAAACCAAGAATGATCTGGTGTTCTGAATAAAATAGAAAAATCGACTAAACATAATGCTTACTGCAAGGCAGTTGGTTTGTTTAAACAGGAGGAGACACATCACCTAGAAAAGATGCCGGAAGACTTAGACAGGACTAACGAAGTGGTGAAGACTGAAGAGCTACCGTTTGATATTTAACACGTTTTTTTACCAGTTTTTTTTTTTTTTTTTTTTTTCGCACCCATTGGCACGTGCTTCATTAAGGGAAAATAGAGTTTTACACGCCGCACACTTTTTAGCCAAAACAATTGGCCGAAGCGCACGAAAACACACATACAAGAATCACCGGCTAAAACGGTGGAGCCTTACGATTTTACCAGTTTTCTTGTGTTCAGTAGGCTTTTTATATCTATTTTCAATCAGATTCTGTTTATAACTTTATGCGTAGCACGGCAACACCCTGATTGGCCAAGAGGTGTTGAGTTGTCGACAGATTTTGGCCCACGGCCCATAGATGTGGCCAGTGTTGATAGATAGCTACGTACATCCAGATGGTCCTTCTAATAATATATATAATAATAATAATAATAATAATAATAATAATAAAAAGAACTTTGGCTTGTCCTCGGTTCGTCAAGGTCCATGCATGTCCATGGCAGTTGGCATGCACAGCGATATTACTCCATTCACTGTGCGCGCGTGCAAATATAGCCAAATAGCCGTCCTTCTAGTCCAAGATGACGCTCAACACATCCAGTGATCAGTTCTTTGATGCACGCTAGCTACTCATCCAGTGATCGACGAACGTTTCCTATACAACTCCACTCGCACGAGCGGCCAAAAAAAAAAAAATCACTAGCTAGGTCACACGAAACACAAACAAATCAGACTACTCGTGCATATTGTAAAAAAAAAAAAAAAAAAAAAAAAAAGACTCATGCTACCATGCATAGATACGTACCTCGGGCGAGCAGAGCTGAAGGAACTTTTCTCGGATGATCCGGGGCCCGAACTTCATAGACATGGGGAGCTTGCCCTCGGCGTCCTGGGGCTTCATCTCCGTGTCCATCCAGTCCAGCCACTTGCCCTCCACGAACTTGATTCATTCGAGAGGTAGACACAACGCACGATCAGTTCCTCTCTCTTTTTTTTTTTTTTTGAACAATTTGAGTAAATTAAATTCATGCTGAAGAAACGCTGTTCGATACGGACACGATCGAAGCAAGGCATTGGCCGGTCATCGTCTCATCTTACCTAGTGGGCCAGTCGCTTTACTCTATTTCTACCAGGAAAATGACACCTTGAATCGATGTTCTCTCTATGGTCAGACTCAAGAAAACGACGCGCACCACCAGGAGGGAAGGGGGGAACATCTCAAATCTAGGGGAGAGCTAGCTAGCAGCTGGGCGATCGCGGCTGGCCGGCCTCACCTTTTCCATCACGTGCGACGGCCGCGCCGCGCAGTCGGGCATGAAGGCGCAGAGGAACACCACGGCGGCGACCTTGTCCGGGAACGTCTCGGCGGCCAGGGCGACGTTGACGCCGCCGAGGCTGTGGCCGACGAGCACCACGCGTTCCCCGTCGGGGAGCGCCGCGAGGAGGTCCAGCAGCGGCTGGGTGTAGTCCCGGAACGTGGGCACCGCACGCAGCGGCCGCGGGTCCACGCCCGACGCCGCCAGGTCCGGCGTGTCCACGCGGCACCCCGCCGCGCGGAGCGGGGTGGCCACCTTGAACCACGACCAGCCGCCCAGGCACGCGCCGTGGACGAGCACAATGTGCTTGCCGGCGCCGCTGCCTTCGCTCGCTGCGGGAGCGTCCATTTGTGGAAGAACACTAGCTAGAAGCTAAACACAAACACACCTGACAACCCCAGCTTCCCTCTCGTATGCGCGCGCGCGTGGCGAGACGTGCCTCAGCTCAGGTGGGTGACGGGTTTATATAGATTGTCATGTTTATGAATTATGAGGGGCTTTCCAGGAAGGATAACCTTGTTCTAAAGCAGTAGTTCCGAACAATTCCGAACCAAGTCAACTTTGGAGGCCTAGAAGAGACAGCAAAAAAGTAATGAACGAGATGTGCTATGATCTCTCTCGTAGAAAATAGAATAATGAGATTCATTCTGTTATACTATATACACATAGACTTCTCGTCCATCGCATGCTACCATATATAATTGTAAAATAAAACGCAAGGGACACCAAATTTGCGCCAGGGATAACTAATCATACAAAAATAAAATGCACGAACTGATACTAATTAAACTTATCCTTGGTGTGTTGAATGCCAATCATCGAAATAGCTAGCGCAGTGCGCGTGGCGTGTGAATCAGGCAAATCATTCTCCAAACCGCCAAAGCCATCGCAGTTCCCTGCAGGGCGGACAACGACTCCGTTCGTCATCGCCTGGGTGTGCACCGCACGGCTCTGGGCGGCTGCTGGATTAACCGGTTGTCCACCGCGGCTGGCTGCTTGCCACAGTGGCCTGTTGCACTAGTTACTGTAGAATACCTTGGGAAGCCAGCCGCATGCAGCTGCGCTGAAAGCAGCGGCGGAACAAATGGGAGTACTCTGTATCATGCATGGAGCTTCCGGTGATCTGATCTAATGGCTACAGGCTGACAGATAAGCACACACACAAAAAAACAAAACAAAAAAAAAAAAACAAACTAGGTGTCAACGCCAACGGTGCGCTGCGCCACTTGCAAGTGGAGTTGCTGCCTTGGCCCTTGGAGACAATAAAAATAGTGCATGCGCCACACAAGTAGGTACTCACGTCACGTTGAGCGCGCGTCGCGTAAACAACTCCATCCTCCAGCTATACACCGAACAACTAGCATTATTGGCAACCAGTTCTCCTGCAGCTGGGAGGTTCAGAGTTCAGACATGCATGTTGCTTACTACAGAGCGTTAAGTCACAGATCAGATGTCACGACATCAGCTAGAAAGCTTTTCCGAACGCAAAAATACTTCTGAGGCGCCAGATAATCCCACATTTCATATTCTACAGGTGCCTGAAACTCTGAAAGCGAAGATGAACTAGCAGTAAGGACAAGGTGCACGGTCGTAATGATGAGTATGAGTATGAGTATGAGTAGTGATCGTTGCATTTAGTTTAGATGGATGATGTTCGTCGCCTAAACAGAAAGCAAAAGTCAGGTGTATGTGATTTAACAACTCTCTTTGTTTCCAACTCCTGACGTCGTCGTGGCATGCGTGCATCTAATTACCTTACTTTCTTAGAAGGTCCACGCACCTCAACTACCGCCGAGAAAAAGAGCACTTTGACTTGAAATTTTGGACATGCTACCATGCATATTCAAAGATCAAATCAAATTGGGCACTTCATCTTTTGTTTCCAGGTCCCGTGCCACTCCAGCAGACCTCGGTTTAGTAACATTTAGTCTAATCCAGCAATTATATACAAACATTATCAGTGGATTGACGAGATTGCCATTTAGATCAATCAAAACATATTTTACCCATACGTTTGTCCAAAAAAAAGTAATAACACTAAAAAATGATCTATCGCCAGAAAGTTCAGATCTGAACACTGTCCAGATATCTAAAATGTCCTACCGTTGCCACAAAGAAAAAAAAGATATTTGAAGTTTTTAAAAAAAGATATTTGCCTAAACTATTTGGTGTCTGGAATTTTTCGAAACAAGTCGTGTCTGGAACTTCGAATAGTATTTCCTGTTAATCCTAGGATCAATTTTGCAAATTTTGGATGAAAATCATATTAAAAGATATAAAAAAGGTCCAACAACAGCCACTTATACAGATTTTAATATTGGAAATAACAAACAGCCTTTGTTTCAGCCGATAACTGGCATTTCAAATGGCCACATTTATTGGTGTAAGAACTGTTCAGCGCTCCTCATGAGAAAAAAAAGATTTTCACTCAAAACTTTATCTGCAATAGAACTTTCCTGTGCCTATGTACAAACATCTCAAATCAGGAAATCATGGTGATATTCGCAGTGACGTGGCTACTACATTAGCAACCAGCCAGTTGTTTAGTTTCTTATGTACACATATTAGTAATGCTATGGAAAGCAAGGTTATCACTCGCCATCAGCTTGACCACCTGTCGTCTTCCCCATGGAGAGTGTAAAGTAGAGCAGAATCAAAGTGCCCACGCTGGACCTACAAATAGAAGTGTACGTAAATGAAGTAAATGTTGCAACAATACAGGAAACTGTGCAGCACATTCTCAGCAATTCGTTGATATTTAACATGTTTACGACATGGTTACTATACTCAAACTAGTAAATCGTACGGAGTATGTTCTAAGCGTTTTCTTGTGTAGAGTGTGTATGTAAATCCTCAATAAACTGATACGCAAAAACAATATATAGAGACATGGTTGTACGATTTTTTAAATAAAAATCAATGTTCAGCTGTCCATATCATTTGACTTTCTCTATTGTATTATGATTCATCATTGTTGACTTTCAGAAATCCTTTAGTTGTTATAATACCGTGTACATTTTGTCCAGCTATGAGAATGCCAAGTTGAGATGAGTTATATGCTTGCACAACTCGGCAGCCCAAAAAAAAAAAAAAACGAAAGGACTGAATGCTCCTTGTCTTGCCAGGATTAGAAACAAAGCCACGGTTAAGGGTCCTACAATGTCAACCAGTTTCATCAGATGACTTTTGAGGCTGGACAATTGCAGCTATAATTCTCACATTTTCTTTTCTTTTTTTTTTTTTGTGAAAGGCAGCTATAATTCTCTTGACAACGTAGCAGTACATTAACCTGAAATCTAACATGAACTGGGACATACAGAATTCAGAAAAACGCAGGCAACAATGAAAAAATTTGGTAACTACTTTTATTATTATTAATTGCATTCGTGTACAAATACTATGTACTAAAGACTAGTGTTCAGATCAGTGGCGATCAGTATCAATCAACAGCCGAAGCATAAAATATCGAATACATTCCTTACATCATGTAAAATTACTGTAATTTCTGACGGGATCTATCTGATAAATAAAAACGTAGATCTATCTGATAAATAAAGCCAGATGGAGCAGAAATGGTTCTGCCTGAATCCTGATGCTTTTAAGCTAACTATTGAGCTTTTCATCAAAAGAAAAGGAAGAAAGCAACAAGGTTCCTAACAGCTGGCCATGACACATACAAGGCAACACGCACGATTGACCAGCAAGGGGCCCTTTTTTCTACTTTAATCATGTAGCTTGAAGATGACAGGAAAAACAAAACCTGGAATAGAAGAAAAAAAATTCTTCTATGGTACACAGGGCACAGCACATGGTCAGAGTATAGGCGCTGTTTACTTACAATGCTGCAAAGGCGAAGAGGATTTTCCTGGGATCGCGCCATCCCGGAACACGGCGGTTGGAACGACGACGCTTTGCACCTCCTGCAGTTGGCGTGGATGGGAGTAAGTGTTCCCTCGGGCTGTCATCAACATGCACAGGCACCGCCTGCTTCTCATACACACCTGCGCATACATGAGGAAGGGTAATCAGATGATACGTGTACAGTGATCGCCAATCGACTATAGCAAAAACTCTAATGAACTATTTAAAAAAAAGTAAAGAAAGGCACATAAAACACGCAGAAAATCTGGGAGGTTGGGTTTTCTTGAGCCTCAACAAATTCTCAAGAGGCCTAAAACTACGATGGCTATGGAGCACTTGGAGATCAGACAAGAAGCCATGGGTTGGGATGTAGATACCGTGCAACACAGACTACCAGTTATGCAATGCAGCCACATCAGTCACCATAGGCAATGGTGCAAAGGCCCTGTTTTAACACTCGACTTGATGTTAAATTTTGACCAGAGTATCTTGCACCAACTATTTTTGTTCTGGGAAAGAAAAAGAACTTAACTAAGTAGCAAGTTCTCATAGAAGATGCTTGATTCCAAGATATAAACACTCAGATGGTTGGATCATCCCAACAGCTACCTCAGTTTCTGGACCTCTGGCAGAGAACACAAGAGGTCCATCTCAATCCAAATAAGATGAACCAGATGACTTGGAAACTTAGCATGGACAGGGAATATTCAGCGCATTCAGCATACATGGCCCAAACGTGAACGGGGAATATTTCTGGACCTCTGTTATTATTTGGCACAATCACCGAACAGTTGCCGAATGGTGGCATGCTGCAGCCAAGATCTCTGTTGGTTCTAGTTGTCTGTTTGTTTTTATTCTTTCAGCTGTTTGTATTTTTTTTTTTTTTTTGTTCGTGTAACACTCTTCTTCTCCTATTAATATAGCTTGGCAGGTCTCCTGCTGATTCTTTTCTCCTGTTTGTCTTTTTTTTTTTTTTTTTGTTCATGTCACTCTTCTTCTCCTATATTAATATGGCTTGGCAGGTCTCCTACCGATTCTTTTCCGAAATCAAGAGAGCAGAGCGATCGTGTGTGTGAAGTACGGCCTCTTCAATTGAGTTACCCATACAATAACTCTTTCTAGCATTTTTCATTACTCACGTTGAGTTGTTAAACATTCTTATAACAATTCAGATCATTTTTTTAGGACTGATCGACATCTATTTCAGAACACAATTGTTGCCACTACTGCTTTTTCCTCACACATACGAGACTTAAGCATCTCGAGGAGGGGCCTTACTTAGGCCCCATCCTATTTATGGATGCTAGGAGCAAAAGACCGATTCTAACACACCCTAGAAGTAGAAGGTCCTTAAATTCTCACCTGAAGCCCTCGTTCTCGGAAGTCACCCTGAAGCCCCTACTTTTCCGTTTCCCACCATTCCCCTCCCACTCCCGCTCGAACTCCGTTGGCGTGCCAAATCTGACGCCGACGCCTCCCTCGAGCACCCGCAATGGCTAGCTCATAAAACTAGCTCTTAGCATTGTTTTCATATTTAATATTTTTAATAGAAGGGAGAGAAAAGCTAGCTCTTGATTAAGAGCTAGGCTCATACACACATTCCAAGATCATGTGAGAGTGTCAGGCCTAATCATGCTATGAGCCATTGCTAAGAGCTAACATTATTGGAGAAGTTAGCTTAGAGATATTAACTGATTTGTACCATTGCGGGTGCTCTCAGTCTCTGTCGACCAGAAACTGTCCCCCTTTCCTTGGTTGCCTTCCTGCTCAGGATCCCCACTCCTAGCCTGTTGTACCGCCGCCACACCCTTCCCCAACCCACCTGTACCGCTTGTGCGTCCTGCATATTGAGAACTCGCGACAAGTTCGAGGACCGCTTGTAAAGTTTACTCTAGCACCACCTATTGATGAACTTTGTTTTTAAAATTTTGAATTGATGTCTTTGAATTCGTGGATTTGAATATTGGCCATTTGTATAAACTCATGGTATTTTTGTCCAACTTTATGTCAGGTCAATACATATCATGCGTAAATAAAGTAAATCAAAACATAGAAAATAGAGGCCTTGGTTTGGGCTCTTCTAGAGTTGGGCCAAAACAACAGGACAGCCAAAAGTAGGAGAAACCACCAAATCAAAAATAGGGTCCTCATTTAAGGGCTTCTGCTGGATATGCTTTAACTGAAGCAATGCAATCTTTCTCACTGTACTATCTATCTGTACATAGGGGTGGTGGGAGGGGCAAGGCCGCAAGGGGGACAGGCACCCCCGGTGAACCCTCCTATGTACACACAAATTTGCCATTAATTCAATGATAAATATTCTTTTTATCTTGGCACCCTTGGTTCATGTTTTCTGGACCAACCTCTCTGTACATCTAAGAAAAAGAATACGGCAGGTTGGCAGGTCGGACCTGACACGTTCTGTGATGCATTAAGACTAAGATGGCCGGTTGCACTCACGTCTATTCCCCAGGATGTTAATAATGCAGCTATCCTATCCCAGTACCCCACGCAAAGCATCTGACATGACCCACAAGATTGGGGACCTGCATTTGATGAAAAGTCTTGCCAAACTTGTGCGTCGACTCCTCACCTACACCCCTTGACGTGATCCGCGAATTTAGAATAACAAAGTTAAGTATGAGATTGATGCTAAAGTATCTAACGGCACCAAGCAGCAAGGAGTTGGATATTTCCCCTTCAGGCTTCAGTTGAAGCTGTGGAGATTTGGAGTGATCAACGCTATCCTCAGAATTCAGAGATAGGAGGAGAATGGACACACTGACCGGAGGATGAAGAATTGACGTCTGCTCTCCGATCCCGCTCGAACTCTTTAGCAGCGACGACCGATGATTCCATCAGCTTCTCAGGCCCAATCGATTATCACAACAGCAGAATCAGAAGTACTCGGTGAAGCCGGAGCCAAAAATCCAGTCCAACAACGAGTCTTACCAGTTCCGGGTCGTTCGCAGGCGACTCCGCCTCGCCCCGGATATCGAGAGCCACGAACTCCGCAGCGGCGCCCCTGTCCGCCTCTCGCCGGACGAGGTCCATGGAGGCCGCCCGCAACCAGAAACCTCCCCCTGCCGGCTGCCGCTCTGCAACTCTGCTCGTTTCTCGAGAGCGAGTCTCAGCGGCCAACAAGCAACGCGGCAAAGGGACTTGAATATCACGGGTGGCGTCCGACGACCGCGTGGTGAAGTGGAGTAGAGTTCCAGTCGCCGCCGAGACTTGAACCGGTCGCGGCCCTTGACCCGTGCTGTGTGGTCTAATATCTCGCGCGCGCTGGGGAGGAGGCGAGGTAGAAACAGTGTAACCGCACCGCTGTGCGGGCGGGCTGGCGGGGACGAGATGCCTGCGGCGGCGCGAGGAGGGGAGGAACCAGAGAGATAGAGAGAGAGGCTGCGTGATATTTTGGCAGCGTGCAAATTAATGGCGACCGAACAACCGAGCAGGGCACACGGCAGGGGAGGGAAAGCCGAGGCGGCCGCTCACCGGAAAGGGGCGCGCGGGAGCGGGAGACACGTCGCGGCGGGGCGGGGAAAGGAGGCGAAATAATTTGGTGTCGTCTTATTTTTGATTTCCCGGAGGAAAATACAACTCATGCGTGCGTGATGGGGAATTTTTGAAAGAAAGGGATAAACATGTGAGCTGTCGCCTTTGGTTTAAGCAAAGCTTCGGATAGGAAAGCCTTCTTTCACTCTTTTCCCACCAATCACAAGTGCCTAGTCAAAAAAAAGTTAAAAACAAAGAAAAAGGCAAAAAAAAAAAGGTTCGAACAGAATTCAAGTGATTACAAACCGATGAAATTCTATGCCTCACACGCTGACGTCACATAATCGCTAGTACATCGCAGGATTCTTTTTTTTTTTTTTTTGAGCAACTCGAAAAATACGTAAAAGCGAGATGGCCTCGATTTTTTTTTAGGGGAGAGACATGGCACTTCGCACAGGCCATGTGCCTCGACTTGGTAGCCCAAATAAGTTTTAGTTTTTAGCAAGGCAGCCCAAATAAATGAGATGGCCGGGCTGTATGAAGGCCTGTACGGCCCATTTTGTACGGCCCATTTTACGGCTTAATGGATCAGTTTTGAACCTGACGAGGGAAGCACCAAATATACTCACTCCTCTCAAAAAAAGGAAAAAAACTCACGAGCAGAGAAACCAAGCCCAGGGCACATTGTCGTACCGTAATATACTGCCCCTATAAGAGTATCCCCCCGCGGGGGCTAATTTAGGAGTTCTCGGTATGGTGGTCCATCGTTATTAATAACAACAACAACGTAGCAGCGCGGTGCTCCCCTCCTCTCCACCCAATTTGCAATTGATTGATTCTTCTCCGTCTTCCACTAGCCACGGTAAATCATCATTATTATCCACCACTAATCAATCCCACCACGCAGCTCCTGCTTCCTTATAACTGCCATGCGCAGGCAAGTTCCCTGCTCAACGCCGCCATGCGCAGGTGAAGACCAGAGGCCGCCATGCGCGGTGAGAATCCCACTAGATGCGTGAATGAAATCCCTCCACCCAAATTAGGCCGCCATGCGCAGGTTAGGACCTACTATTTCTATGGGTGGTGGTGACGGTGAAGATACAGCAGCGGGAATCGACCAACTTATTTCCTACGGTGGATGGATGCGGGCTCAAACTTGTGGCCGGGCACAATCCGAGGAAGTCGTGATGGGGCTGGACAATTTGTCGAGGGGAGCCGCACCGGAGAAGAAGAGGATTTTTTTCCTGTTTATTCTTTGACAGCTAACGCTTTGTAGATTAAGCACGGTGAATAAAAAAATCCCAGTTGACGGCCAAAGGTGGTATATCTCACCTTGGGTCATGTACTGTAGTCTATCTACAAAATAATTAATTAAACTTTTGCTTGCCCGAGCCTGATAATTTTATTATTTTATAAGAGGCTTTCTTATATATGTATAACAACTTTTTTCTATATGGCAGGCAACGGTCTATGATCACTTGCCATCAATTTCCTTTAGTACCAAGCATTAACATTTTCAAATTTTAAATGTTTGTCCATAATATCAAATTAAAATTAAAATCTCATGTCCATCCAACTCCTCTTTTTCATTTCTATAATGAATTTAGTATCTAATCAAATTTATTCAATTTTCTTTTTACATACCCGCAAAGAACAAAGAATACTTAGTTAATAATTAATAGAGAAGTGTCTCAAAAATCATAGTGAATAAAAAATACATACCTTCTTAACACTCTAAATATTTACCGTTTGTGCTTCCAAAAAACTTAAATTAAATATATTAAAACATATTAATGTTTATGGTACATAATTAGTACGTCCCTAATTTATCATTGATAAGACCTTTTAATCTACTATTTTATCATTGATAAGATCTTTTTAATCTAGTATTTAATAATTTTATTTGAAGATACAAATATTACACTTATTTCCTATAAATTAAGTCAAACTTGTGGCATGCACAATATTTTATTTAGTGATGGAGGGAGTAGATCTTGTACCGTGTGAATCCATAACTTTTTTTACACTTTTTCTAATGGTTAGAATATTATATGTCTGAGTGGTATCTTCTCTTCAAACTAACTGTCTCCACCCTGGCTTGATTTTTTTTGTCCATCGAGCTATCATTTCTAATATATATGGATAGAGGTTTTAGTTAAAAAATATCGTTTATCCGAATTTCACTTTAACCAAAGGTAGAGAGCGAGAATGACTCTCTAAAATAATATACAAAAACGATTGAAGGGTACAAAGATATAGGAAACAATTTCTACTCAAATGACTTTTACAAATGATTTTTTTTAGATTACGGAATAGAGTATCCCAACCTTCACATTCATTGAATGATTAGAGCTTAACACTTAAAGACAGGGCTAAGCTGGCTAGGAAGCTTTTCAGGTTTCTGAACACTTATGTGGTTTAGTTTAGACTTTTTGCAAATGATGATTTCGAAAGGACCAAATATTTAGAAAGACACCGGAAGATGCTATCATCCTAGTTCCACCCATCATTATGGGAGGCGGGCATTACGGAGCAAGGTGGTGGTTGTTGGAACATGACAAGGAACATACGGTTTCCAATATTAGGAACAATGAGCATGTGTACAACTAAGGAACGGTCAGAGTGTCAGACCGCTAGCCGCTCCTCATCAATCACCTAAGCTTAATAGCTGATTTGGTCGACGACATTCTTTAATTAGTTTAGCGATTTTGGGGTCTACACTCGGCACATATGTCCAGTTTTACAACTCTATATCCTGCGAAACTAGATAAAACTTGACTTTGAATAAGTAGTAATATGCGTAAGCGTAAGCCCGGAGATCATCCGGCAGGTGGACTAGTTCACCAAGAAAGACATCGGCGGCCTCCGATTTGCTGATGCATGCTGGGGAGGGGAGCGCTCGTGCGCCAACCATTTCTCGGTCAGCTCTCTGCTAAGCCAACTGGACGAGCTCAACTCTGCTCTCCCTCCTCTCCAGCCGGACTCCAGTGAATTTTTCTTAACAAAGCTTCCAAGCCATGGTGCTTAAGATTGAAAAAAAGTCGAACAAACTACAATTTAGAACAGATTTAATACGTTCCAGCGACCCGGCTCCATTTGAAGACAATTCGTAGCCTCCTGTCCTGATGAATAGCCTAGCTAGCTCATCCTCCGCTCATCCAGGTCCCCGTGTAGACAAGGCTCTGGTAGTCCCAAATCGGCTGAAAGAATCCGTTGACGACGGCCAGCCAGCCAGGGACCCATCAGTTCACCTGCTGGCTGGTCCCGTGTGAAATGGCTGTTGCCACGATTCTCGTATAGTTTCCGCGTTGCCTCCCACGTTCCATTCCATCGCTCTGCCTCGATCGATATTCGTATTCCTAGTATAGCTAGCTAGCGCTAGCCGCCGAAGTCCGCCTCAGTTTTTTAACCAATTTGCCTATTCTCATCTCATTCCGAGATCCCCGAAAGCGAGGGCCGACCGACCTACCACTGCCACGCTTTCCGCGAAGACTTTCTCATCTCTTCTTTATACTCGCGCCCAACCGGGGTTTGATTTGCGGGAGATGGCGGATTCTCGCGATTTTATACTCCAGTTGTAGCTGTACGCAGTCCGGCCGTTTCAACGTTTCCTTGAGCAGCTTTCGTGAGTCATAAGCAACGACGCCGGGACGCCGGCGACGACCCGATTAATACATCAGTTCCGCCAGTGGTTCAATCGGCGGTTTCGGTTGCCGATGGCATTGAGGCAGCTGCTGCTGGTGGTGGCCGTGGCGGCCGTCGCGAGCTGCGGGTCGGTCCACGGCGACCCCGCGGTGAGCGTGCTGCCGGGCCTCCCCGTCGCCGGCCTCGCGGTGGGGTTCTACAAGGAGTCGTGCCCGCAGGTCGAGGACCTGGTGCTCGCCGAGATGAGAAGCCTCGTCGACAAGGACAAGACCGTCGGCCCCGCGCTGCTGCGGTTCATGTTCCACGACTGCCTCGTCCGGGTGCGTTGCTATTACTAGTCTTCTCTCTCAGTGCCTACTGCACGGCAGCACGGCCCGGGTGTGATTGATCTCGCTGGGTGCGTCGCCGGACGCCGGCCGGCCGTATGTATTCGGGTGGTTGATGCTTTTTTGTGCGCCGGGTGCAGGGCTGCGACGCGTCGATCATGCTCGTCTCGCGGAACGAGACTGGGGAGAGGGACGCTGTCCCGAGCTACGGCCTCCGCGGCTACGACGAGATCGAGCACATCAAGGCCAAGGTGGAGGACGCGTGCCCGATGACCGTGTCGTGCGCGGACATCATCGTCATGGCGGCCCGGGACGCCGTGTACCTGGTAATAATAAGCAGCCTCGATCTCCCTTTGTCGTCGCGTCGGCCATGATGAAATGCATTCGTGAACAATTGCGATGTGAGCTCGATCGCCGGCCGGCCGTGAGACGACCTTTATTATTGCTCTCCCTCGGGTCAACCTGCTGCACACATAGAACTGAAGCGGCTTCTCCTTGTTCCAGAGCAACGGGCCGCGGTATGCTGTAGAGACCGGCCGGCGCGACGGCAAGGTGTCGGCGGAGTACGACGCCAACAACGACCTCCCTCCGCCTTCCTCCAAGATCGTCGACCTCAAGACCTACTTCAGCTTCAAGGGCTTGGGCTGGAAGGACCTGGTGGTCCTGTCCGGCAGCCACACGATCGGGCGGGCGCAGTGCTCCACGTTCGCGTCGGACCGGCTGTACAACTACAGCGGGCACCTGGGGCAGGACCCGTCGCTGAACAAGACGTACGCGGCGCAGCTGCGGGAGGTGTGCGAGCCGGGCGTCGCCAACGACAACACCATGGTGGACATGACCCCGGGCAGCCCCAACAGCTTCGACCTGAGCTACTACCGCAACTTGCGAAGCAACAGGGGCTCTTCACCTCGGACCAGGCGCTCCTCGACGACCCGTGGACCAGGGCGTACGTGGAGCGGATGGCCGACGCGGCGTCGCCCGACGAGTTCTTCGCCGACTACGCCGCCGCCGCCACCAACATGGGCCGGATCGAGGTGCTCACGGGCGACAACGGGGAGATCAGGAAGGTCTGCAGCGCGCACGTTGACTAGGTGCCGTTGTTGTCTTGTTGAGCTGGTCTTGTCGTGCAAGTGCGAGTGGTGGATCGATCGTCGGTGGTCACGTCACGTGGCGACTACAACGTGGGAGCCAACCAGGATGCCATTGTGGTATTCTCCTGTTTGGGTTGGGGGTAGAGAATTGACGTCGCCAAAGGCGGATTGCATTCTTTTCCGCCGTCGGCGCCGAATATGAAATTGACTTCATGCAAAAAAAAAAAAAAAAAACATAGAGAGAGTAGATTGTAAAGTGAAAAGCTCATCTGATTTGTTCTTTCACCTTTTGCGCCTCCATTGTTTGCTGAGACGTTTTGCTTGCTCATTCACACGAGAACAAGGAAATGGCAGCTGATATTCCTCTTTATTTTATTCCTATATTCGGTTCAATCGACCATTTTTTTAAAGAAAACAGACTATATATTATTAACGCCATTACGGGGTACAAAGTTTCCCCTCAAAAAAAGAAATAAGGGTACAAAGTTCAACAGATACAACATGTATAGCATGCATGAAAATACAGTTTCCAACATGATTTGAATTTTTACATGATACAGAACCTGTTGGAGGGGACACTTGTCTGATTAAAAGCCTGGATAGCTAGCAAGTGTGCAATTACATTTGTTTTCCTATCAGTATTCATCACTTGCCCATTTCTGTAGCCCAAAGAGTTGATACCTTTGTGTGAAAGGTTTAATCCTCCAATCTCGGGGAGAGTCAAGTTTGTTGCCAGCAAGGAAATTAGAAAGAACTTGACAATCAGCAAGGAAGGAGATTTGGTTTATTTGGAGACGTTCAGTTATGCTGGTAGCTAGCTTTAAAGCAGCCGCTTCCGCCGTGAGCACATAAGTGCAATCATTAACCTATGCCTTTACGAGGATTTTGATCGATTGAACAATTTGGCGTCTTCTCATGTTTTGAGTTCTGCGAGCTCGACACCGCGGCGCTTGCCGAAGGGCAAACAACATCTTGACGTACTCCCTCCGTCTCAAAATAATTTAACATTCCAAGTTTAGGCACGGAAACCAAGACCAAAGAAAAATTATCAAACTACCCCTATAAAGAGCCTGACATCTAGCAGGGACAAAAAAAAATTCTAGTGACACGTGGCTCTCCATGAATGGACAAAGGCAATAATTTTTTTTTTTTGAGCCGGTAGTATACAGACTCTTCTAGCAACGCTGCACTCCCTGGTTTTCTATTTTTTTTAATCAACCAACAAAGCCTAGCACTGCGACACTTCAGGTGCTATCGAGTCCTTTCATTTTAAGATTTTTTAAACCGTACGAGTAAAGATATTACGAGACGGAGGGAGCAGCAGGTAATGTGGTGAGCCCAGGCTCAATAATCCGGCCCAGCGAGGCGGGTAGGCCACCAAAGGGCCTCAGGGTCATGTGGCGAACGGCCCATCGCTAATGCAAGAACGCTAGCCGTTTTGAGCCCGCGGGACCAAAGTCTGCCCATCTAGCTCACTCGTCTTGGTGGATGTGGCCCGTTTAGCAACTGGACACGTTTCTCTCTCTCTGAAAAAACGAAAAAAAAAAAAACGATCCAAAGGGCACATGCCTTTTACATGCCTTTTTGGTGCCCGGATCTCTTGTGCGGAGGCGAAAATTCCCTTGCTTACCGATTGTTTCCCGCCGGGTCTCTTGTTTTTTTTTTTTTTTGAGATTACAAGCCGGGTCTCTTGTGTGATTCCCATGCTAAACACGGGCGCCCTTGCGTGTTCCACGAAGCATGTTCCACGTTATCGTGGTATCATCGCATATGCAATCGACATTTTCTACGCTCCTAGTTGCCGGACGTTGGGGATAGGTCGTGAGGGCACTCAACCAACCGCCAGCTTGCATATCCAGGCATTCCAGTCTGGACTTCTCTTATTTATATATAAATATATGTATACTATACGACTCTACGAGGCAATTTGCCTTGGAAACCAAGATTCCTGTTCTTGCTACGACACTTTCTGTTCGTGCTGCCGTCCATGTGTTCCGAACGGGACAGACATGCACGTAGCCATCGTACGGGTTGGCCATAAAAGTCCGGTCGAGAAGGCGAGATCCAAGCCAGATCAGCTCAGCTCTGAGCCTCTGACACCAAACCCGTTCACAGAAACAATAAAGTAGGCGGCAGCCAGCGACGCGAGTACTACTCCAACTTGTACACGGCAAAGGTACCAAAATACCCAACCGGGGAGCAGAGCAGCAATCGTTAGACGACGCTTGGTTTGCCAGCGAAGCCAGCGACCGCAGCCGCTTCACGGCTTCACCTCCGCCGCCAGCAGCTTCTTCTTTCCTTCACCCCATCGCCCATCTCCCGCCTCGCCTTGCCCCCGTGTAATCCTCTTCTTCTCCCCACACACAAACGAAGCCAAAGCCAACACGGAGCGGCAACCGGTTCCAAATCCGTAGCTTTATCCCTTTCCTAGTTCCCCTCAGAACGCCAACCGATTAGTGTTAGCATCAGGATTCCATTCCATTAATTTTTCTCTCTGCAAAACAAAGCAGGAGCCAAGCCTCCTATTCTATATTTCACCTAATCCCCTCGCTCGCTCGCACCCCTCCCTCGTCCTCGAAAAAAAAGGAAGGAAAACAAAACAAAAAAAAACGAAACCGCAAGCAAGCAAACCCTCGCTTTCTCCGATCGAATTGCTCGTCCCCGTGCAACCACCACCGGTTCGTCGGCTCCCCACCACCACCAGTCGTCCCTCCCTCCCCGTCCCCGCGCCGGACGATCTAGGCCTCTCGCCCGCTCGTGCCGATTTCCCCCCTCCTCCCTCCTCCTCCCCGCGCGCGGCCATGGCGAGCACCTGAGGATACGGTCGGTGGGCTGTTTCTTTGCGAGAGTCTCCCCACGAGTCCCCACAGAAACAGCCCGGGGGCATCAGCGATCCATCGATTGATTATCCGGAGCGCCTTGGTTTGTTTGTCTCGTCTGATTCCGTTTCCCTGATTGGTGGTTTCGTCTCGGCCTCGGCTTCCTCAACTAGCTAGCTTGGAAGCCAAGTCTGGGCTTGCTTCGTGTGCCTTTGCATCTGGGGGTGGGGAGGCGGTAGCGTGCACGGGTGGGTGAATTCCCGGACCCGGACTCATGCGGGACGGCGCGCAGGCTCCTCGCGCCGGCGGGGGGCTTCTTCTCCGCAAGGTCGCTCTCCAACTACATGAGGATCGTGTCGTCGGGGGCGTCCACGGCCGCCTCCACGCTGCGCTCGGCCGGGGCGTCGCTGGTGAACTCCATGGCCAACCACGAGGAGGACGCAAGTCGTGACCAGGTTCGTTTGCTTGCTTAATCGATATATGTCGCTCCCCTTTTTTTTTTTGTGTGTGTGTGTGCATATATGATATTTAAATTTAATAGCAGCATGGATGATACCCTGCTAATTATTGGGCACTGAGGAGGCTTTTAGTTGGTTCACGTGTGAGTTAGTTAAAATGAGCTAGAAAGTGTATTTATGGCTGGAAGACACTTCCATTTCTGTTTCTGCCCCAAGTCACACCGACTAGGATTTGTACTTATTGTCAGTTTTTCATGCATTTATGCAGACCATTGGTATATACCGACTCTGTTGTTTGAACCAGATGCTCGTTTAGTACTTCATCTATTGTTTGCACTGGATGTTCTTTTTAGTACTTCATCTATTGTTTGCACTGGATGTTCTTTTTCAGTACTTCATCTGTTGTTTGAACTAGATGCTCTTTTTAGTACTTCATCTGATCAAGTCCATTTAGGTTGTCCTAAGTCAAACTCTTTTTTACCCTTGCAATTAATTTCTTAACATAGACTGATAACACAATTCACAATATTATTCTAGAAAAATACTTCACTATGAAAAAAATATGAAAAATATCATAATATATAGCTCTTCCCATTTCAGACAACATGTTTTCAAACATATTGCTATACAAAGTGTCATACTGGAGACCATTCTGATCGGTGTGACTAGTGTACTATTTTAGTAGTTAGTTGTGTTTGTTCAGAACTAAGAAGTTAGCAAATGCGCTGAGATGATTTGGGTGTTATCATACAAGCCAAGCTGCTGATATGGAACCATGCAGCTTCCACAAATAGTCTAGTTAGCTTTGGGTCCTGCTTTTAATTCTTGGGATTCGGAAGTCCTGTTTGGTCAAGACAAGGACATTATCACACTGTATATTCTACATCCTTTTATTCCCTCGAATGGTATGTTATTATTAGTGAATTGTTATAATTTCAAGATGAGGACAGAAGTTATGCTCTGGTTTACTGAGTTATGGTTTCCCACTTTGTCATGAAAATTGAACTTCAATTTCACCATGACCCCTGCAGAATGTAAGATAGACTCCAATGCTGATCAAAAAGTTTGTTATGAACTATGACCTCACATTAGAGTTCCTTGTTGACAAATGTATTATAGTAGAAAATAAATATGTTTTGACCATGCAAAATTGTATGTAATCTTTCACAGCCTTTTCTTTGTTTGTACACATCATTCTTTATGCATGTTTTGAGCTATATTGAAATTGACCACCATCTTTGGCTCTTTGCATAGTGAGTATAAAGCAAATAGCAGTATCTATATGTTTGTTGTTTACAGTCATGTAATCTGTATATACATCAGATCAATGAATGATGCACCTAAGGCTTACGGTTTTCACTTTTTGAGTGTTAATTCATGTAAACAATGAGCTAAAACCCTTCTTATCTGTCATGATTTGCAGGTGCAATGGGCTGGATTTGATAAACTTCGAATGTGGGGGTGGCTATCTACGACAAGTTTTGTTGCTGGCTTACAAATCTGGCTTCCAAGTGTGGGATGTGGAACATGCTGATGATGTAAGACAGCTAGAATCCAGACACGATGGTGCCGTTTCGTTTATTCAAGTGCTAAAGGATCCAATTTTCACAACAAACACTGGAGACAGATTTGCAGATGCACGGCCATTGCTAGCTCTTGCCTGCGAAGGAACTCACACAGGAAGTGGAAACAACCATGATACTAATGTTCCTGTTTTTGATGGAACCAATGGTGCTTTCCATAATTTAGGTTCTGAAAACCTTCCTACTGTCATACGATTTTATTCACTGAGAACCCATGAATATGTGCATACATTGAGGTTCAGATCAGCTGTTTATTCCATAAGGTGCAGCCCAAGAGTTGTAGCTATTTCACAGGCTACTCAGGTATGCAATTTTCACTGTTTTGAAGCAGTTTTTGGATCATGAGTGATCCTGATGGGAAAATACCTTTTGCAGATACACTGTTTTGATGCTGCGACCATGGAGAGAGAATATACTGTTCTTACAAGTCCTACAGTTGCACAAGTTTCAGGTTATGGCCCGCTTGGATTGGGTCCTAGATGGATTGCGTACTCTGGGATTCCAGTTCCGGTTCCAGATACTGGACGTGTTAGCCCTCAGCTTCTTAGTCTGTCTCCCTTTGTTCCACCTCCTGGTTCAAATGGTAGTGTGGTGGCATATTATGCAAAAGAATCAAGCAAGCAACTGGCTGCTGGCATTGCAACACTTGGTGAGGTTGGATATAAGAAGCTGTCCAAGTACTATGCAGATTTCATTCCAAATGGTAATGGTACCATAAAGCAAAAGAAGTTCTGGCTACAAAGCAAATGGAGTAACAAACGGCCACCTCATTGACAGTGAATATGCTGGAACGGTACGAACCTCTTCACGTACATATTTTCATCGTTGATTCTGTTATATCCCGGAGTTGGCAATAAACTTGGTTAACGCTGTTGTGAGCATTACCATGTCATCTCTGTAAGTATTAGTATAAGAACCAACCAGCCCTAAGGCTGTTAGGGACTTCGGGACTCACCTGACCAGTTCGCTAACAATTTGATGATGTGGCTATTCTTTTCCTCAGGAGTTGGCCAAGGCTGATCTTCTGTCTCCTGCATTTGTATACATGCTTTACAGAAATAATACTAATACCCGTGGCAGATTGTGTACTTCACTTTACAAACCTGGCATTTTGTTCAGTTATTTGCTATGAGCCAATAAAGTGAGAACAATATTGTCCATTGAAACTAGATCAGATAGTGTAGCTGGTAAGGTTTTTGTTCTGGATGGGATGGAATTCAAAAGTAAAGTAGCCTAATGGATGTGGGTGGATGGAAAATTTCTTATCAATGTGATTAAGTGTTCAACGTATACAAATGTTCTTTTATTTTTTTCCATTACAAGTTCAATTAATATGATTATGCTGTATTTTTCTTTACTTATTTCACAGAATGTTGATATTGCAATGGCAGGTCATTGTTAGAGATATTGTCTCTAAATTATTGATAGTTCAGTTTAGGGCACACACAAGTGCCATTTCTGCACTTTGCTTTGATCCAAGTGGAACTTTACTGGTGACAGCATCTGTTCATGGTCAAAACATGAATGTTTTTAAGCATTATACCTCCACATGGGACATCAGAAGCTGGTCAAATTGGAACCTATGTCCATCTGTACAAATTGCAAAGAGGCATGACCAATGCGGTAAGCTGGCGTACCTATTTATTGCTCATTATTATCTTGTAAAGTTGGTTGACCTATAAAAGTATCACTTCTCTTTCAGATCATAAAAGACATCAGCTTTAGTGATGATAGTGACTGGATAATGATTAGCTCTTCAAGAGGAACTAGTCATCTGTTTTCAATCTCTCCATATAGTGGATCAACAAGATTCCGTTACAGTGATAGCAATCCTGCAGAAAATGATTACATAGTGGATTCAACAGTTAATCATACTGCTCATTGGTCCCAAAATTCAGCGAACTCATTAAGTCTCAGTCAAAAGACTCTCTTTGTATCTGGACCCCTGTCACATTATCTGTTGTTAGTAGGATAAGGAATGGGAGTAACATGTTTAAGGGTGCTGTCCATGGCGCTGCCGCATTTGCAACTGGTGCTTCCAGTCCAATTTCTGGTGCTATTGCTTCAACATTTCACAACTGCAAGGGTGGTGACATTAATTCAGATGGCAGTTCGCGAATGAAGTATTATTTACTAGTATTTTCACCATCAGGAAGCATCATACAATATGTTCTCCATCTCTCAACTGAACAGGATTCTGGATTTGATTTCCCGACAGGCCCCATTTCTTATGGGCCAGAGAGAGAAACTGATACAAAATTTGTTATCGAAGCTCTTCAGAAGTGGGATGTTTGTTATAAAAGAAATAGAAGAGACAGCGCTGAGAGTTTTGCATATAGTGATTTTGAGAATGGAGAAAAATAATAAACTTTTCCTGAAAGCTATGAGGAAAGGGACTAGTGTCTACCCATTTGACTCTTCTGCTGTTGGAAGACAAAAGCTCAGTGCTGATGAAAATCGTAATTTCTATATTTCTCAGAGTGAGTTGCAGACTCATGTTGTGCAAACTCCACTCTGGTCTAGACCTGGGGTATTTTCTTGCACCTTTTCCCCTTTCAATGCTGCATTTGTATTTTCTGTTTGATTGACATGCTGGGACTTATAAATTGAATGCATGCTTATTGACTGATGCCAGATACACTTTCAAGTTATGGAGGGTGAAACTTTAGAAGCAGACAATGCTGATGTAATTTCAGGGGAAGTTGAAGTGGAAAAAAAAATCCATACCCATAACATAGAATCAAGGTCAAAGAATCTCATACCAGTCTTTGACTCCCTCCATACATCAAGGTTTCAACAGACAAGGTATGTTCAAAGCTTACACTTGAGCACTTCTTGTTAGTGATTGATTAATGCCAGTACTGATACATAAGGTATTTCATCTATATGGTTGATAAAAGCTGGCTATTTTTTTTCTTTTTTAAAAAAAGCTGGCTAATTTTTGTTGGATAGTTCACTAAGTTCAGGCCTTAATCCTGCTTTTGGAAATTGCTATTATTCTTCTGTCCGATTAGATTTCTCATGTGGTGACTTCTATACTTTTACCCTTCAGGTTGAACACTCCTGATAACAATAGGTATGGACTGCTGGTGCGACAGAAGTCTGGGGTTTCAGAAGATGGTAGCTTCTCTCGCAGAAGCAGCTGTAGTTCTTTGGACTGCCTGTCTGAAGGGCCCAAAAGCTCTGATGACGGTGCTTTCGGTAAATATGTAGTAGATGATAACAGTTCTGTAAATAAATAACAATCAAGTGTTAAATTCCATGCCGAGCTTGTAAATAATACTGGGAGCCTTAAGTCACAGGCCCAGCTCGGATTTGTAAATAGCAAAGAGGATGGTGAAGATGGAGAGCAACTCCCAGACTTATGATATTGACTCTGTAAGGTAAGTGCTTTAGCTTACATTGTTACGTGAATAATGCATTTGATAATTGGTATCCTACCATTCAAATATCTATATCTATATATGTTATAAAAAGTAAACCCCATTAGCTTTCAATCTCAACATGCATGGCTTTCAACATGCTTGCAGATGATCGATGGTGATGGAGGAGCCTCTTTAATCGCTGAAGTCTTCACTGTGCGTGTGTAGCTGAATTCTTTCATTTCTCCATCCGGAGTTCTTTACCTCTCTTCTGTAGTTCTATTCATAGGCATTCATGAAAATTTTACCGAGAGAAAAGATAGAAAGGGAGGTTGAATTGTGGCCCTATGGTTGTGGAAGCTTTGGTGATGTGAGTTGGGTATCTTAGAAGAATTTGTACATAAATAACATGATTGTTCATTGCATCTGCAATAATAACACGTAATTTGTGAATATTTAAATTTAAATACTAATTTGTCCAACTGAGCTACGAGACTTCCACCAGTTCAGACGTGCCTTTTCCTTAGGTTGCAATTCCTTTTGTAGGTTGCAACTGTTTGAACAGAGGATGTCATCCAGATAACCCATTTACTCAACATTTTGAATGCTTTTAACTTTCCTTGGTAATTAAATTCTCAATCATTGCTTATCTGACTAGAAAATTGCAGCTGTTTAAAAAAATAACCTCTCTGTTCTGATACAACGAATGAAGGAGGTGAAGTGTTTTGTACTGTTTCATCCTTATTCATTGATTTAGCGTAGAACTTTGTTTACTGTGGGCTTAAACAATTATTTGTTATGAAATGGATGGGGTAAATTGAATAGCTGATGATAGAAATTAGACAGGAATATAAAATTGAGCTACGAATCGCACGAATTGCCTCAATTTACCCTAAAATTAGACAGGAATATAAAATTGAATAGCATTGGCTTTACACACAACATACCTGAAAAGCCAATGCTATTGTCAACTCATTGCCTCCAACTCAGTTGTTGAATTGCTCACAGCAGTTCTTTTTCCTTTTCTGAAAAAGCTAATGCCCTTCACCCTCTCCCTCTGGGGATGCCGGATGAATAGTGTTAGAATGGGGCCATGGCCTTTTCAAACTACTACGTAGTACTGCTATAGTCAGGGCATGTTTGGTTCATGGACTAAGTCTATTGAAATAGAGGCTAATTGAGACTAAAAATTAGTCTCTAATCCCAATGTTTGATAATTTAGGGGCTAAATGAGATTAAAAATTAGTCTCTAGTTTTATGGGACCAAACAGACTCTTAATCAAATAATATCGATGCGAATTTCCTTAACAACAAGATATGTCTCTTTCTATATCTGTAACAGCACTTCAAAACTTTTTCTTAACCTCTTGTGTGTGAAACACGAGATTCATCAAGTATAAACTAGGTTTAAAAGATTCGTCTCGCAAAATACATCCAAACTGTGTCATTAGTTATTTGGTTTTAAATTTGATGCTCCATACATGAGGCAAAAGATTTGATGTGATGGGGAATCGTAAAGTTCTAAACTTTGGAACTAAACACAACCCAAATATAAAATTTGAAGATTATCCAATGATTTATCTACAAAATCTTGGCCAGTACATGATCGAGGATGCCTTGCAGATGAGACAGGGGGAAGGTCTCTGCCATGGCCAGCACCGACATAAAAGCGTAAGGGGCCCCACGCCGATAATAGGAGTCACTCATACTTTGGCCCGTTTGGTGCAGCTCCGGATTCTCCGGCGACTCACCGTAGGCTGCACTGTAGCCAACAATGTTGCATGAATCTGTTTTTCTCTCTCGCCTTTCCTCTCTCGCTAACAACGCTGGAGCTGGAGAAGCTCGTTTTCATGGCTCCTTTGGCTCTGCCTCCCATGCGCTATAGTGGCGCTATACTCCGTAGTGCCGTAGCCAGAGCGCCTGGGAGCCACCCAAAGAGGGTCTTTGTTGCACTGAAGGCATCACTTCCTCCTGTAGCTATACCCATAATATAGGAATAAAAACTCCACCGGCACCGAGGCATGAGCTGCTCCACGTCGGCGCTCTACCTAACCGCATGAGGCGCTTTCGCCACACCAGTTGGTAGATTTGAGCCAATTACAAGTGGTTGTCCCATGTCATTGTTTGTCGATTTGGATTTGAAGGCCTTGTTTGGGTGTTGATGTTTGACTTTGGAGCCGAGTAAAATTTTGAGCACCCAAAAGTAGCAGGGGGCAACCACGGCATGAAAAGTACAGGAGCCTTATATTTTTTGGGCGGAGTTCGAGTCCACGTGTCCACATCGAGTCATCCTGCTGGACATTAGTCCAGCCAGCGTCCTCTCTAGTCTACTGTACTACGTGACTGCGTCGATTTTGACTCTTCGATGGGTGACCGCGCTTGGTACGGAGAAGGGGCGGAGCCGCGGCCATCGACGTCGGCCGATTTGTGTCAAGGCCCAAGTATTTTGGAGAACGTATTATTCTCCAATGTAGAGATGTCCTTTAGTTTTGGGCCGGGGCGGCTCGGTTTGTTTCTCTGGGCTTCGATAAACGCAGCCGCATAAGCATAAGGGAACTCGGTTCAATCGCAAGGATCAGAGATTGTCGTGTACACGTGTCGGCCATCCGAGCGGTGCTGCATGAAAATCCCTAGCCATCACCCCTATATATATAAATAAAAATCCGCCGCTGCCAATAATTGTGCAGGAAAATCCTTCGAGTTAGTCGCCGAAACCAACAAAGCGAAAACCCTCCTTCTGCTTCTCTTGGCTGCTTCCATGGCTAGCGCGAGCGCCGACCCGTGCGGCATCTGCCTCGGCGCCATCAGCCGTGGACAGGCCGTCTTCGTGGCGGAGTGCTCCCACACCTTCCACCACCGCTGCATCTCCAACAACGTCGCGAGCGGCAACCACGACTGCCCGCTCTGCAAGGTCACGTGGCGCGACTTGCCGGCCACCATCGACCCCGTCCCGCCGCCGCCCCGGAAGTACGCCGACGACGAGGAAACGGTGGCGCAGGGCGTTTCCCAGGCGGTGGCGGAGTCGATGGCGCTGAAGACGCACTGCGAGTTCCCGACAGTCGCGAGGGACGCGCCACGCGACAACTTCGCGGTGGTCGTGCACGTCAGGGCGCCAGATCGGGACGGCGGTGCCGACGAGGTGCGCGCCCCGCTCGACCTCGTGACGGTGCTCGACGTCAGCAGCAGCATGCAGGGCAGCAAGCTGGCGCTGGTGAAGCAGGCCATGGGATTCGTCATCGACAACCTCGGCCCCGCCGACCGCCTCAGCGTCGTATCCTTCTGTGACGAAGCAAGCCGCAACATCCGGTTCACGCGCATGTCAAGCGACGGGAAGGCCTCAGCGAAGCGCGCCGTGGAGTCCCTGGCTGCTTGTGGATGCACCAACATCTCCAAGGGCCTCCTCGTGGCATCCGAGGTGCTCGCCGACCGCCGGCACCGGAACGCCGTGACAAGCGTCATCCTCCTCTCTGATGGCCAGGACAACCAGTCCGGTGTTGGTAGGAACCACCAGTACCTCGTGCCGCCTCTGTTCAGGGACGCCGACAACAGGCCGGGGCCGATTCACACCTTCGGCTTCGGCACCGACCATGACGCGGTAGCTATGAACACCATCGCGGAGGTGGCGTGTGGCACGTTCGCCTTCGTCGAGAACCAGGAGGTCATCCAGGACTCGTTCGCGCACTGCATCGGCGGGCTTCTCTCGGTAGCCGTGCAGGACGCGCGCCTTGCCGTGGCGTGTGTGCACCCCGGCGTGCGTCTCCGGGAGGTCAAGTCCGGCCGCTACAGGAACCTCGTCGCCGAGGACGGCCGTGCCGCCTCGGTGGATGTCGGCGAGCTGTACGCCGATGAGGAGAGGCGCTTCTTGCTGTTCCTGGACGTGCCAAGGGCGGAAGCTGCAGAAGAGGTTACCCGCTTGATCAAAGTGAGCTGCACCTACCGTGACACCGTGACTGGGCAAAATGTGGATGTCGCTGGCGAAGATGCCATTGTTGAGCGGCCGGTCGAGGTGACCAACCCAGAAGCGTCTATGGAAGTGGAGCGGGAGCGTGTCCGCGTGGCCGCCGCCGAGGACATCGCGGTGGCAAGGGCGGCAGCCGAGCGCGGCGAGCACGCGGAGGCCGCACGGATCCTCCAGCAGCGGCGGCAGTCCGTGCTGCAGTCGGCGCCCGGTAGGGCCGGGGCATTCGACGCGCTTGCGGAGGAGCTGCAAGACTTCAGCGCCCGCGTGGAGGACCGGGCTGAGTACGGGAGGACGGGGCGCGCGTGCATGCTGACAGGCATGAGCGCGCACGCGCAGCAGCGCGGCACCTTGCTGGCGGTGCGGCCAAGGTGCGGACGGACGTTGCAAACCGCGCGAAAATCGGCGGGGCAGTACACGCCCAGAATGGCGAATCACATGGTCTTGAAGTCGCGTGCGCAGCGGCTGCAGCAGCAGCAGCCGCCGCCGCAGCCAACGACGTCGATGACAACGAGGAGCAAGGCGAGGAAGTCGCGTGATGAGCAGGAGTCGTTGGCGCCGCCGCCGAAGAAGATGAAAGGATCAGGAAGCAACAGCAGCCATTAGTGATGAGCGTCAGAGAAAATTACTGAATGATGGTGATGGCCAGATGGAGGCTGTATCTGGGGTTACGCTTCGAGCCGGTGAAATGCTTATATATATAGGAATATATAAATAGGTTAATAAATAATTAGGTCGGTTTATTATGAGTGAATGCTTATATAGGAAAAATTATATATATATATTAATAAATATTTAGGTCGTTTTATTATGAGTACCATGGTTTCTTTGAATAAATTTGTGCAAAATTATTCCGAAATGCTTAGATATATGTACCAACTAGGTAAATACCCGTACATTACAACGGGAAAATATAGACCACAATAATTATAATTTGCACACATGTTCTACCATAACAAAAAAAAAAAAACGATGTTTTCAATGTGATCTTTGCAATATTCTATTTGTAGCCAATATAGTCATTATTACATGAACGTAATGAAGCAATTACAATTATAACATAAAAGAACGCTTATTTTGAACAGTAAAATAAATAGAGTATCTATTGATTGCCCCAAGCTAGTTGTGATGGCTTCCGTCGTGATGGCTTCCACAACGCTAACTCACCTTCTGATAAAAGCATAAAAACAAAAGGTGATTAGCATATGCACAACCCATATGTACAAAGAACGGAGCAGAGTATCACATACAGATTTCTGATGGAAGCAATGTTAGTTTGTAACAATACCCAACTTCAAGTTTACTATGAATCTTTGATCCAGAAGGGAAACCTCTCAATAATCATACTGGAACAATATCTAATCAGTCATTAGCAAGAACATGTTTCAAGTAGGAAGGGGATCAGTTTACTGGCTAAATCAGTCCATTAGAAATTATGATATAAACTTAGTACAAGATCACATGCTTGTTGCTACTTCTATGTAATATAAATATATAACTTCAGAGAAACTGATTAGAGGATCAGAACATTGGTAGCAAGGCGTTGTTTCATCATACAGGAAATATAAATTTGTAAGAAGGATCGGCGAAATAATATGATCTATAAAGAACTGGTTACTGGTATTTGTGGAGCTAACTGTTGAGCATGACCAAATTTCTGAATAAGGGATTATTGTGGAGCAAACAAACACAAGCAAAGCCGGTCTCTACCTGCCAATCAGTAAGATCATAGAACAAATTATTCACAATCAGTTCACACATGATTTCCACCTGCTCAGGTTCTCACTCTGAACAGAAAATTTGAGCAATTACCTCACCTATATAGGGACTGCTAATGTATAGGAAACAAATATTCAAATAGTTAGTCCATGTACAGATCACATATGGACATGCCAATGCAGTTGCAGTCCACAGGTTATTTCTACAAGATTATTTTTTTGTGGAAATGCAAAAGTTACAGTACATCTGTTCTTAGGGCTGGCATTTTGGATGCCTGTTTCTAATTATGTTTGAGTTGTATCTTAGAGTTCTACTGCAGTGCAATAAAAATGCTAAGTAAAAAATAATATTGATATTCATTCAGATGTACACTAAAAATTCTAAATCCGACTGGATTTTGATTTAGATTAAGAAGAAAGCAAAATAGGGTTCCTGAAATTTGCACCTGAAAGAGTGATATGATGCCCTCACGGTGGTGCCTCGAACAGTTTATTATCCATCCTATGTCCCGGTGACTGCACAATGCCCTATAAGCACAAGGCAAGCATCAGGCCTTGAGAAACAGCGCCAAATTGGGTGGGATTGTGGGAGGTCGTCCTCTGCCAGCAGCGACACCTGCATCCAGTATATACACGTTTCATAAAGTTTTTCAATGCTCTTCGCTCCAATAGGCTGACAACAATCTAGAACAACATGGCTCATTAATGGTCTCTCTATTATGAAGGCTGACGACTCATGACTCATGAGGGACTCACAAGGCTTTGACATCACTGGCACCAACCAGAAACATGATTTCCAAAAACCACAGATACAATGGATTGAAGGAATAATTAGGAAAAAATAAATATTACCATAGTCAATGAAGAACTTATGAAAGTGGAAAATATACAACATTAAGAAATCTGGGTTCCTTCTTTTCATAAATAAGTGGTGCTTGAAGATATGATGCTCCTACATATCCAGAAGAATATTTAAGCTTAAGATGACTGTTCAGTAACTAAAATGTTCAACTCATACAGTTCAACAAGAACTCATACAGCCATACATGTATAAAAAGCACCAAGTAGGCTAGTACATAAAGAGTCTCAGCCATATATAGAATTGTCACATATTAATGCAGTGAAGGCCTATGTGTTCTTTCAACTTGTCAGGGGCTAGTACATAAAGAGTCTCAGCCATGTTTAGAATTGTCAAGTATCATGAACAAAACAAAAATGTGAGGGGTGACTACATACCCCTTTCAGTTCCTCAATTGCTTGCAGCCTCTCTTTTGTTTTCTTTAGTTCAGCTTGTAGTGCTTCTATTGTCTGCTTTGGCATCATCGTCGACTCCATGAGTATTAACCATGCGCAGTACTTTTTGTGCTTGAGGCAGAGTAATCTCCATGACTTAACTGTCAAACATGACAAGAACTTTGAAGTATGGATACTCCACTGAAACTGATAAATCTACACAATTAAGAGATCAGCAAATAAGAACTTGCCCTAAATGTGCAAAGAGCAAAAGTCAAGAATATGTGCTTTTGTCTAGCAACCAGCAGAAGATTCTATTGTAATGCAGTTGTGCGACAATCCGATAATCATGGGAGCAATTCCTTATTTTTTTATTGGTCAGGTTGACTGAAATAGGTTTCTTCAGAAAAAAAAAAGGCCTCGTTTAGGAAGACCGGCATAGTGGAACAAGTGTGTGCATGAGCAAGGAAGCAAGCAGGAAGACTATCACATCGTTGTACTGTAGAGAGAGAACCTAATGCCTCCCATTTAAAGAAAAAAAATTGTGGACAGAATATTTGTGTTAACCTGCTTAGCACGTATTAATCTAACTTTATGACATCTTAGTGGTTTCAGCAGTATATCCAACAAAAACAAATTTCGATAATTATATTGAGGAAACGAAGTCCAAAGCCTGAGAGCTAAAATCGTAGGATGTAGCAACGGCACTCCACAGAAGCATTCTAACAAACACTTAGCATGCAAAACAAGAAGCATTGTAGCAACCCATCCGTTCTCATATATACCAGTGAAATGATATGGTGTTCATACGGCAGTTGAGTAGGATAGAGTTTGTCTTCTTACCAGCTCAGGCTTCCGTCTTAGAAAGGAAGAGGGCAAATTTCGTGGACAATCTCTGAAACTGAACCAATCTCAAATTCTCAACTTGAAGAAGCAAACAACCATTCTGAGGGAGGGAGTCGATACCAGGGATCGGGGACGGCGGCGCGCGGCCAAGGGAGGCTGGGTCACGGCGGCTGCTTTCTGCGTGGAGCAGACGTGGCCTGCTGCGGTGCCGCCGGCTCGTGCGTCCCGCGGCCTAAACCGTAGCCAGAGCCGGGCGCCTGCTGCTATGTTGCAGCCTGCTGCTGTGCATTGGGGAACAGGCCGACGCCGCGATGGCCGGGGCGGCGCTGAGGCGGCGGTGTGGGGAGGACGGAGGGGATAGTAGATGGCGGCGGTGGAGACGCTCGGGGTTGGGGTGGATAGTTTAAATCTCCGACGCGGGTGGGTGTGGGAGCAGGCCGAGCGCGCTGGGCGAGGGAGTCGGGGTGAGGTGCCGGCGATCGGAGGCACGACGTGGTCAAGCTCACCCCTCCTCCGCCTGCTCGCCGAGGTCCTGCTACTATTGCTTGCGCGACTGCGGCCGCTCCTCGCCGTTGATTTTGTCGGGCCCTAGTGTTCCGGTCGATTTCAGAGGCTGAGAAGGCGACGCTGGCTGTGGTCCTGGCAGCCGTAGCTTCGAAGAGGAGGGAGCTGGCGGCGGCGCTGCGGTTCGCCGTCGCAGAGAGCGGTGGCGGGGGCGCTGTGGGCGTCGGCCTGGCGGCGTTGTGGGTGGCGGTCGGGCTTCTCTCGGGGAGCAGAGGGAAGCGGCTGCGCGTCGCTGCTGGAGGAGCAGGTTAGGGCTGCTGCCGAGCGGCACGGAGGTAGTCCGGGGCGCCGGGGCGGAACGAGATCCTCTACGGTTGCTGGAACAACCTGTCTCTACGGTTGGCCAATCTCTGCCGTTCATCTTTTATCCAACAGTCAGCTCCAGAGAAGCTAGTTTAGTAGGCCTCCAACCGGCCCAAATAAGCCCATCGTGGTGCTCTGCATCTCCAGGCACGATCGGCCAATCCCTGGCGTAGTTACTTTGCCGCCCGGAGCATGCTTTTGGCGCGAGAGTAGAAAGGGCTGTGGCGGTGGATCCGATTCTGCTGCTAGTGCTCGTGCTCATGCTCGTTCTCTCCATCTGCTGCTCGGACTCGATCAATCTGTTGTTCGTGCTGCTGCTCTCCATCGGTTAGTAAGTCCCAGAAATCTCTACACTCACGTCACCTCTTGCTCTGTACAGTGTAATTAAGCTAGGGTTATTCTAAGTTTATTGTTTTTATTCTTGATTCTTTGGATTTTGCTAGATTTGATGGACTAAAGGAATCTGATATGGAAGTTTGGTCGGAACATCAATTTGCTTGATTGAAAATTTTATTTTTCATATTTAAGATGGAAGAAAAAAAGGTGTGTAATGCAGTGATTTTTTTTTGTGGTCCAACTAATTTGGGGATAGATTTCAGTTGTTCGGTTCACCACCTAATATGATGTCATCTATATCTATTTTCTTGTAGAGGGGGGTCCGCTTCCTAATCTTTTACCTCAAGTTGGCATGGAGTTCGGTACTATAGATGAGGTTTGGATGTTTTGGATTAGCTATGGGGGTCGAAAGACTTTGAGGTGAGGAAAAGTTACACAAACAAAAGAAAAGAAAGTCGGATGGGAAGATTAGTTCCTGTAGATTAGTTTGTGCAAATGAGGGTCACGTAAAGCCGGATAAAAGAGATCATCTAACAAAGTGTCCAAGAGCTGAAACTAGAACCAACTATGAAGCTCGTATGGGGCTTATAATGGACAAGAATAGTGGAAATTATAAAGTGACCGACGTGGTTTTGGAACACAATCACACCCTTCATCTGCCACAAACCTCACATTTAATGGTGTCGCAGAGGAAAATTTCACGCTTACAAGGTTTTGAAATTGAGACGGCCGATGATGCAGAATTGGGCCCAAAGTCGCTCATGAGTTGGCTTGCATCCAAGTTGGTGGCTCGCTTTAATCTCGCTACACTCTTCAAGACCACAAGAACTAGCTTTCAAAAAAAAAAAAAAAAAAAAAGACCACAAGCGACAACGGGAGATGGCATATGGTCAAGCGGGAAGCATGCTTATGTATTTTCAGGAAAAAAATTGCGAGAACCCATCATTTCAAGATGCATTGCGGATGGATCGGGAAGAACAGTTGCAAATATATTACGGGCTGATGCTAAAATGCTCACTTGACTATGCATATTTTGGTGATGTTGTTAGTTTTGATACAACCTTTGGTACAAACAGGGAGAGTTGGCCTTTTGGCGTATTTGTTGGGTTCAATCATTTTAGAGAAACGGTGGTGTTTGGTGCTTGTCTCATGTATGATGAGACATTTGAATCCTTCAAGTGGCTATTTGAGACCTTCTTGAGAGCCAATAATGGCAAGCAACCCAAAACAATATATACTTGATAAAGATTATGCAATGGGAAAGGCAATTAAAACAGTCTTTTTAGAATCATGGCATGGTTTATGCACTTTTCACATTATGCAGAATGCCGTCAAGCATATACTTGAACTAGCTAACCAAGAATCGATGGTTCTCCCAAACAAGAAGTAGAAGGGAACAATAAAGAACCAAGTATTCTCTCGATTTCAAAGTCGCGTGTATGTATGAGTATGAAGATGAAGCAACATTTGAAGAAGCATTTAACAACATGAGATCAAAGGCAAGCAAGCAAACTTGGTTGGATAGTATATACAAGGAAAGGGAAAATGGGCTGAATGTTATATGAAGGATGTGTTCACATTAGGGATGAGAAGTACACAACTTCGCTGAGAGTTTGAACAAATGACCGGGTTTACATTTCAAATCTGATTTTGATATGCTTAGATTTCTCAAGTAATTTGAAAGGGTTGTGGAATATAAAAGAAAGAATGAATTGTAATCTGAATTTGATTCAAGGAAAAAATTACCTAGAATCAAAATGAGGACACCTATGTTAATCCAAGCTAGCAAGTTGTACACACCAACCGCTTTTTTGAAGCTTTTCAAAGTGAATATGAGAGATCAATGGTAGCATGCACCAAAACATTGGAAGGAACAAATGAATATCTTGTAGCAATTGGGAGTCTAGATGAACAAATGAATATCACCTTAGAGAAGGAGTACAAAGTCATTGGTGATCCATTAGAACAGACTAGTACATGCAACCGTGGGCAATTCAATAGACTCGAATACTATGTGGCCATGCTTTAAAAGTCCTTGATTTGATGAATATCAAATTACTTCCCTCACACTATGTAATTGAAGAGATGGACGCGGAAGCGCCAAGCAGTTGGAAAAGTACAGACAACAAAGGCCGTGACATAATAGAGAATCCAAAATTAGATGAATTGTTGAACTACAAAGATATGGCTCGCAAATTCAACAATTTGGCACATCGAGCTGCAAGCCATCCAACATGCATCTTGTTAGTAAACAAAGACACTTGACATGCTCGGCAAGCAAATTGAAGAAAAAATGAATGGTGTTACAATTCCTATGGATCCCATCATCGCCCCCACCAATGTTACGGTGCCTAATGAATTGTTGAGTTCAACAAGCCTAAAGAAAAAAAAGAGGTGGAAACAAAGACCTCAAAGCGCTAAAGCTTGGTATGAGAAGAAGCGCAAGTGTGCGAAAAAAAGGAATTAGAAACAAAGAAAATAATACAAAGGTGTCGACAAGAAAAAAAGGAAAAGGGTCAAAGGTATCCGACAACACATATCTCTCTAACTATTTTATTCTCTTGTTGTGATCGGAAGCAACATATCCGATTGTCTCTAATTGTATCCATTGCAAAAGGTTTCAATAATATTTAAGTATTTCATTCTCTTTTATTTGAAGGAACAAGAAACTATACAAGTGATGGATGACGATGCCACCACGGCCCAAAAGTCATCTTTACCGGAGGAAGGAATTTCTAACAATATGCGGACATTAGTTCCTTCTCTCAACTATTGAGAGTAACGGCCCGGATGGTGTTATTGGTGAATTCTAGCAAAGACTGATCATCCATGGAATATATGGCTCACCAACAACAATGCCATCATGTTCGGTTTCTAGTTCGTAGCTCAAGTGTAAATATTAGCGATCTGCTATCGCCTTTTGCAAAGAATATTGTATCGGGTTGGATGACAAAGAACACATAATCGAAGAACAACATTTGTCCAATGCAAAGTGACAAATGCATTCCAAACATCTATGTATAAACCAATGTCATCTTACAATGAGTGGAGTGACAATTTACATTTTGCTAGCATTCACACGAGAATAGCACATTTTACACTCGAAAGATTTACGTAACAAAATGGTCGCTATGGGGCGGCAAAGATCTGGGGCTACTAGCCGAAGGCCGCGGTGGCGACAGCGTCGTCGGGCTGGCGCTTTTGACGAGGAGCGTTGTGCCGCTCCGGGGACGCCCTGGGCGAGGACGGTGGCCGGTCCGCTCCCGGGATGCACCCGGCGACGACGGCAGGCCGGTCCGGCCTGAGCCGCGCCCGGCGAGGACGGCCGCCTCCGGCTCAAAGGACCGGGCGCCCAGCGCGCGGATGGCTCGCCGGATCTGGTGGCGGTACGAGACGAGGACGGAGCACCGCGCGCCGACAACGACGAGGGTAAAGCCGCGCCGCCCCGAGCGCGAAAAACGGCGCGGACGGAGGTGCGGTCATGGAGTCTCACGCTCGTGAGGGGCGAGTGGCGGAATGGTGTGGATGGGCTCATGGGCCTGTATCTAGGCCTTAGATTAGTTTCTGGTATAGCTCACGGTTGGATCTCGTATCAACGGCCCGGATCAAGAACCTGCGAGACAAGTTATTTTGCCAACCGCAGAGGATCTCATTCCGGGCGGGGCGGCGCAGGGGTCGCGACGGAATTTTTGAATTCTTTTTTTTTTGAACTCGAAAAGTAAATTCCATTAAACATTGGCTCTAGGCATATCCCTAGAGACCAAATGAGATACAAAGTCCGGTGCATGATCGGTATACATACAAGCTTCAATACCCTCCATAGATGCACCATAGGCGGCTAGACAAAGGTGCTAATTGATTGCGTGTTCTATTGCAAATGAGATTACACAAGTGCTAAATTCATACAACAGCAGATCTCTAATTTGCCTAAATAAGCACTCATATGGACTCCTATCCCAATTTATTGTTCTAAGAGCATCACCCGGAATGGCCGCATCCATCTCTAAGATAATACAGTTCATGCCAAGTTGAATAGCTTTCTCAATACTCCAAAGAGTCGCTAAAGTTTCAAAGATGTAGTGGACTGGAAATTCTTCTGAGATTTCCTATGCCCGCCTCGCAACACAATTCCTTCATGGTTATGAATAACAAAACCCAAACCGCCATGGCCATCACTAGCATGGAAAGAGGCATCAACATTAATTTTATAGAATTCTTCTGGTGGTGGTATCCAAATAACCTTAGGAAGTTGTCTTGCTGATTTTTGTTGGTTCTCAAGCTTCTCATAAGCTTTCAAATGATACATGACTGAGCTGCAAATCTCGATTGATGAGCCATTTTGTCCCCTCTATTGGCTTTATTTCTTGTCGACCACCAAACCCATAAAAGAGTTAGAATATTTTGACAAACACTTCGCTCCATCTTTAGGATTGTATCAATAGTTTCAGTTCCCCGATTTGCATTGAGCAAGCCTTTGGCGTTCATGCTCCAAATTTAGATCCCGCCAACAGGCTCTAATTTTCTTGCATTTAAAAAATAGATGGCTAGAGTCTTCATCAAAACGGTTACAAATCGGGCAAATTGGATCTACCTTGACACCTCTTCTCACAAGATTTCGACCTTTGGTAGGCTATTGTGAGCTAGTCTCCAAGTGAACATTTTAATCTTACTTGTAAGCTTCAATTGCCAAATCGATGCCACTTTAAATCATGCTTGGAATAATTATTTGAATTGGACCCCGATGCATCCATTTGAAGGAGACTATCCCTGATTTGAATGGCTAACTTGTAAGCCGACTTGACAGAAAAAATTCCTTTGGGATCATAGTGCCAAGTCGGCCAATCAAACATCAAAGGATCTATAGGAATCGCCATTATAGCTTCAAAGATCATCCCCCCGAAAGTCTCACATACAAGTTGTTCATCCCAAGCACCTGTATTAGGATCAATCAAATCTGACACCCTTGTTAACAATGAGCAACCTTTTGGTGTTGCAGGTCGTCTAGTTACTCCTCTTGGCAACCATGGATCTCGACCATATATTCACCGAGTTACCATTTCCAATCCTCCATATTATACCTTCTTTTAACACACTCGAGCACCCCATAATATACTTCTCCATGTATAAGAAATTCCATCCCGAAGAATATTTTTATTTGGGAAATATTTAGCTTTCAGCACTTGTCCACAAAAGAGTGTCTGGGCAAGTCAACAATCTCCAAGCTTGGCGGGCTAGCATGGCTTGGTTAAAAGATGTAAATCTCTCAACCCCAAGCCGCATTTCTTTTTAGGCCTTGTGAGTTTTTCCCAGCTCACCAATGGATCTTATGTACATTGTCTTGTTGGCTCCACCAATATCTTCCAATCATCATACTCAAATTCATCACGTAACCCTTTAGTCAAATCAAAACAAGACATAGCATATGTTGGGATGGCCTGTGCTAGCGCCTTCACCAATATATTTCTTTTCCAAATTTTTGGATAGGAGCTTCTCTTGCCATCCTTGTATTCTTGCCCAAATCTTACGCTTAATGTATTCAAAAGCCTTTTTTCAGAATCTTACCAATTGATACAGAAGGCCTAGATACTTCTCATTTCTAGCTTCATGCTCAATTGAAAGAATTGTTCGATCCTCGTTTTAGTAGAATCATTAGTGTTAGGGCTGAATAAAATAAAAGATTTGTCCCGATTTATTACTCCCGCCCTGATACATCCTCATAGACCGAATGTATTCTTTTTTAGTTCTTCTCGCTTCACCATTTCTTGCTTGCATTAAGATTAGGGAGTCATCGGCAAAGAAAAGATGATTTACACCGGGTGCTCCTCGACACCTTTAAACCTTTTAATTTTCCATTCTCCTCCGCTTTTTGCAAAGATAGCCGATGGACCTTCAACAAATGAATGATGAAAAGGTAAGGAGAAAGAGGATCACCTTGTCTTAAACCTCGCGAGGGTAAATTCGTGTGGTATATTCACCATTTACTTTGATCCGATAATTAACAGTAGTAACACATTTCATAATAAGGGAAATCCATTTCTCATTAAAACCCAACCTAGACATCATTTTCCTTAAGAAAGGCCACTCCACCCCCGTCATATGCTTTACTCATATCAAGCTTGATGGCAAAGAACCCCATTCTTCCCTTTCCTCTTATTGTTCAAGTAATGCATTAATTCATATGCCAACAAGACATTTGAAGGGTCGAGATGGGGACTAGAGGGGGGGGGCTAATAGTCCTTTCTAAAACTAATTGCGCCCGGCTAAACAAATATAATGCGGAATTGAAACTATTCGTTTAGCCAAGACTTCACCCCTCTAGCTATGACTCTAAATCACCTCACAAAAGATCCTACACAAAGCAAATGAGGTGATAAGCCAAGCTTGAGCTCCTAACCGTTTCTATTGCAAGGTCACACAAACCTATGCACTAGTACTTCAAACAAGGGTGAGCTCCTACACAATTCTAATGAGCAAAAGCACAAAGCCAAACCTAAGCTCACTAGATGCACTAAGGACAAGGCGACACACGCCTAACCCAAAGGCTCAAATTACTTAGCTACACAAACTAAGCAAAGCAACTAATAAGCTACACAAGCTATTAATTGTAAGAGCTACTCCACAAGCACAAGCACACAAGATATATATGAATGTAAATACGAAGCTTGTGATTTGGAGAAGCAAACCACCGAGAAGAGTAGACAAGTTGACACCGGTGATTTTTTTACCGAGGTATCGGGAAGCTTGCCAACTTCCCCCTACTCCTCGTTGTGTCGACCAACACCTTGGGTGGTTCCTTTGGTGTTTCACCTAGATGGTTCTTCGGTGTGATTCTCCGATCACTTGCCCCTCAAGGCACGCCCCGCAAGGCACCGCAAGACACCACTCTCAAGTGAGCCACTCAAGGCACCGCTGAAAGGTCCTAATGGCTAGAGGGGGGGTGAATAGCCTATTAAAAAATTCTTGCAACAACACTAAGCACCCGGGTTAGACAATAAGATGGCGTAGCAAATAAGCGACGCTTCAACTAGTTATGCAAGCCACAATTCAATTCTATTGTCTCTAAACCACACAAGAGCTAAGTCACTAGTTTACTCCTAGGTGGACAAGCAATTCTAACAAAAACAACCACTAGGAGCTAAGCTACACAAGCCAACTAAGCAAACTAGCAATTCTACACAAGTAAGCTAGTGAAGGTAAAGCGAAGAGGCTAGAATACGATACCACCGCGAAGTGTAGAGGATGATGCCAATCACCGTGTACAATGAGAAATCTCCAACGAGCTCAAGACAATAGACACGATGATTTTTCCCCGAGGTTCACGTGCTTGTCGGCACGCTAAGTCCCCGTTGTGGCGACACACTCACTTGACGTATGCTAAGCTTAATGGCCGATGCCAAATCCCCTATGGGAGCTCAAGCAAACGATCACAAGAGAGGGTCCAACAAGCCACGAGCAATCCACTAGTGCTCCTTTCGCGAATCTCTCGCGGGGTAAGGAACGACCCCTCACAATCACCACCGGTGTGGCCTCAAACAAGCTCCACTTGAGCTCAACACCGCCTCTTGCTCCAAGCCGCTAGGGAACCGGGCAAATTCCCAAGAGAAACAAGATCCCGCGGCTTCTCCAAGGATGAAGTGTCTCTAGATGCAAGAACAATCAAGCAATGCACTTCTATCACTCTCAATCTCACTCAAGATTCGAAGTTAGAGTGAGGGGATGAGTGGAGAGGAGTCTCACAAGCTCACAAATGAGTTAGGCTATTGAAATGTGCAAGAGAGACTCAAATGAACCGGCCAAGCTAGTATATATAGACCCCAAGTCGAAAACTAGCCGTTGGTCCAAACTTCCCTCTTCTGTCGCCTGCGCCGGACGCGCCAGCGGTCTTGATTGCACCGTGCCCAGACGCATCGCGTCGGATCGCCAGCGCCCGCGTCCGGCCGGTGCCCTCCCCGACACCCCTTCTTGGATCAAGCGGCGCCGCCGGACGCGCCAGCAGGCGCACACGGCAAATTGCACCAGACGCACGGCCGGACGCGCCAGGCGCCGCGTCAGGCGCTGTTGAATTCCCGTTGTCGGATTTCGGATGAACTGCGCCGGACGCCAGCATCCAAAAAGGCCGCGTCAGGCGCTCCTCGCCGGACGCGTCAGTCGCGCTGATTTGAACATTTGCACTGCGCCTGACGCGCCAGGCGCCAGCGGCCCAGCGTCCAGCGCAGTACAAAATGTTCCTCTTCATCGTTGCGTCGTCGTCTTTCCATCTTTTCAGGTTTCGCTTCTTGTCTTGAGTTGCCAACACTTCGAATGTGTCCCGTGAGCACAAGTGTTAGCATGTCGCGGTCGGTTAGACAAGAACGAAGTTAGTGCTCTCAATCTTAAATGCATATGCAAGTCAATTGGACCTATAAGCACTTCACCAAAGGATTGTCGTGGCATCCCCTCTTGATAGTCGGCTATCTATCCTATAATGTGATCACACGCTCTATCGTGTCTTGATCACCGAAAGGAAAACCCTATCAAGATACCTTTGCCTTGATCTCCCGGTTTCCTCTCAAGCCGATCACTGAGCTTGACGATCCATCATGTCCACCATCATCGTCCATGTTCATGATCATCATGCTCCTTGTCATCCATCTAATCCTATCTCATAAGTCACACTTAGAGCAAAGGATTAGTCCACAAGTGTGTCATCAATTTTCAAAACCAAACATGAGATTTCAATCTCCCCCTTTTTGGTAATTGATGACAACCAACTCACAAAGATATGAAATAAAAATTCAATTGAACTTGAATTGCTTGCCCATAGCATTTTGATCATGAATCAAGGGTTGGACAAATATTTTAAGGTTCGGTTTTGGTAGTAGTAGCTCCCCCTACATATGTGCTTCCATGTGTTTGGATCAAGTTGGCACATATGTATGGATAGAAAAACTTGGGGAGAGATACTAATACCAAAAAGAGATGCTAAGGTTCTAGAATTCGGACCTTTGAAGCGTGAAACCATCGGAGTCCTTAGCATCAATGTAACTAGACAATCATCAAAACTCAACATACCCATGAGATCAACATTATAGGCTAAATGTGAGCTTTGTCTAGATACATCCTATGCATGCTAGTTGGTCAATCACCAATCAATTTTTAAAAACTAGCATACACCAAGCAATCATGTATATTGAATTTAGATTGCCAATGCAACATCTCATTATGACCATGCACATACAAATGCACAAATAGTCTATGAGCTTGCTCCCCTATTTGTGTGATTCTTTCCTCGCATCTTTGTGACTTATTTCTCCCCCTTTGTCAACAATCACCAAAAAGGTGTAAATGAGAGAAATCAAGTCAATCAAAGTATCACATGTGGTCTCATCTAGATCACTTGCCTTTCCATGTATTCAAGTTTGAACCAAGGACAAGCTTTTTCACACCTCATATGCATAAGGGTTATCTTGCACCATGTTAGAATACACATCAATAGCGCATTTTCTAGAGTTGACACTAGGATTGCAAGCACATAAACATGTCATATGCCACCACTAGTTCATAGAACCAATCAAAGCAATAGTGGTGCCACACATACATTGAGAGCATTTTATTTTTCATGAATGAGCCTAATAAGCATGCATGATGTCTAGATGCACTAACAAGTCCTTAGCAACATATGAATGCCACGACAACCAATTTTTACCTTGGGGTTTGTCGAAGGAGAGGCATGTCATATAAGTGGGGTGCATCAACTCAAGTTGGAGAAGTCAATAATGTTCAATTCTCCCTTTAGCATGCAAAACCTCTTCTCATCAAGTGGCTTGGTGAATATGTCGGCTAGTTGATCTTCGATGCCAATGCTCATGATACAAATGTCACCCTTTTGTTGATGATCTCTTATGAAGTGGTGCCTTATATCAATGTGCTTTGTTATTGGATGTTGAACCGGATTTTGGGTCATCTTCCTTGCACTTTCATTGTCACAATACAATGGAACTTTGTCAAATTTGAATCCAAAATCCTTCAATGTTGACCTCATCCAAAGCAATTGAGTGCAACAACTTCCCGCACTAATGTATTCGGGCTTCTCGGTTGAGAGAGCAACACTATTTTGCTTCTTTGAAGACCATGATACTAGTGATCTTCCAAGGAATTGACATATGCCACTTGTTCTCATTCTATTTATCTTGCACCCTCCATAGTCGGAATCCGAATATCCAATCAAATCAAACTTGGATCCCTTTGGATACCATAGTCCAACATCTTGTGTGCCCTTCAAGTACTTCATAATTCTTTTTGTTGCCTTGAGGTGACTTTCTCTTGGATCGGATTGATATCTAGCACACATGCCCACACTAAATGCTATGTCCGGTCTTGATGCGGTTGCATAGAGCAAACTACCAATCATAGACCTATACTTCTTTTGCTCAACCATGTTGCCACTTGGATCGGGGTCTAGACTTCCATTGGTTGCCATAGGTGTGGACATTGACTTGGCATCTTGAAGATCAAACTTATTGATCATATCCTTGATGTACTTGCCTTGACTAATGAATGTGCCATTCTTCAATTGCTTGATTTGGAGACCAAGAAAGAATGTGAGCTCTCCAAGCATTGACATCTCAAACTCATTGGCCATCATCTTAGCAAACTCTTCACAAAACTCTTGGTTGGTTGACCCAAAGATAATGTCATCAACATATATTTGCAACACAAACAAGTCTTTGCCAATCTTCTTGGTGAAGAGAGTGGTGTCCACCTTGCCCATCTTGAACCCTTTAGAGAGGAGAAAATCTCTCAACCTCTCATACCATGCTCTTGGTGCTTGCTTCAAGCCATACAAAGTCTTCTTCAACTTGTAAACATGGTTGGGATATTTTTCATCTTCAAAGCCCGGGGGTTGTTCCACATACACCAACTCATTGATGAAGCCATTCAAGAATGCACTTTTCACATCCATTTGATAGAGCTTGATGTCATGAGCACATGCATAAGCAAGCAAGATTCTAATTGCTTCAAGTCTAGCAACCGGTGCATAGGTCTCTCTAAAGTCAAGACCCTCTACTTGAGTGTACCCTTGAGCTACTAGCCTTGCCTTGTTTCTAACCACAATTCCATCTTGATCTTGCTTGTTCTTGAAGACCCACTTGGTTCCTATCACATTGTATTCCTTTGGCCTTTCCACCAATTCCCATACATCATTCCTCTTGAAATTGTTCAACTCTTTATGCATGGCATTGATCCAATCTTCCTTCTTGAGTGCATTTTTCAATGTTCTCCGTTCTTCTCGTGCTACATAGGCATGGTGAGCATAAAAGGATGACAATCTTCTTCTAGTAACCACTCCACTATTGATGTCACCGACAATTTGATCAATTGGATGATCTCTTGCAATGTTGGATGGTTGCATCACTTGCACTTGATGACTAGGATGAGGAGTTGGACTAGCTTGTTGCTCTTGATCTTCATCTTGTGTACCACTAGTGCTTGCTTCATTTGCATTGATCTCAATTGTAGTGGTAGGCAATGGAGTGTCATCATCATCATCAACTTGTCTTGGCCGAATATCACAAATATCCATGTTTCTCATGGCATTCTCCAAGTTTGGAACCACTCATATCATCATGATTTTCAACTTTATTTTGAGAGCCTTGGGTTTCATCAAATTCAACATCATGCACTTCTTCAAGCTTGCCACTACCTAAGTTTCAAACTCTATATGCTTTGTTTGTGGTTGAATATCCAACTAGGAAACCTTCATCACACTTCTTGTCAAACTTGCCCAATCTTGTGCCTTTCTTGAGAATGTAGCATTTAAATGTAGGTAATAAAAATAACTAATTACACAGTTTGGTTCTAAATCGAGGAGACGAATCTTTCGGCCTAGTTAATCCACGATTGGATAATATTTGTCACAAACAAACGAAACGTGATACAATGTTAAATTCTAATTTTCTATATTTACCTTAGAAATATTTGCCAACTAAACTACGCCTAACCTTCGTGGCCTCCGTCGTGGCTCTGGCCGCGGTAGAGAGCGCCATCCGGAAGTCGGCCAGTGCCTCCACCTCGCTCATCGTGCTCGCGGTCGCTGCCATCATGGCGCTCACTGCTGCCGTGACACTGCTCCCGTGCGGCCCGTGTCTGGCCGCAGTATGGAGCGGCCGGGAGTACATGGGCTTCAGCCAGCTGCCCTGCTGAAGAGACAGAATGCAAACTTACTGCCACGGACTCTCCAACGTGACGTGGCCATTCGTCCCCTCCCGATCCGGCGTCCATGCCGGCAGCGGCAAGGGGCGCGTGCGGGCGTGCCATACTGCCATCCTCCGCTTTTGCCAAAAAGCGAGCCCAATCTCGCTATGTTCTCGGGCGCTTTTGGGCGCACTTGCGATCGATCAGCCACGGCGCTGCGCGCTCACGCACGCACATGCACGGCAGGACCGGTCCGGCGGTCCGCGGCCGAGTGCTAGCTCTCTCGCCCAGTCCGGCAGTCCCTACGCTCTTGGACTCTTCACCCCGGCCGCATCCTGCTCCGGGCAGATTCCACGGTCCTGTGGGAACGGATCGAATGTTTCACCTCGGTCTCTGAACCCTCTTCCTCCTTGCCTGGTGGCTGGTGCGCGCGTGCGTTCGCCGGAGTACTGGAAGGCACGGACAACGGCAAGCCGCCGTGCGACAGGGCGGTAGGGACGCTCGGTCGGCGCATGCGCGACATGGTTCTGTTTGCGGAGCTTTCCATTGTTTTGCACCGCCCAGCGCGTCGCGTGTCATGGCGGATTTGTGAGGGGGTCTGCGGCGCGCGCGGTAGCATGCATGCTGCAGCGTTTCCTTGCGGCTGGATGCGCTTGTCGGCGAGCGGCGGCGAACTGTGCAAGCCTCTGCGCGTGCCCACTGCCCAGGGAATGTACCGTTCGTCTGGACTTGCGTGCACATGGCGTGAACATGGAACTTACCATTGCAGGAAAGGAAACGGGCAAGAATATACACCACTGTTACCAGTTCCAAAAGCTGATCTACTCTGCCAAACTGTTTTGAGTGACACATACCAACTCCTTTGGCTGTTTCCATGTACCATGACTTGTCATATGGTGAAATTCCGTGGCATAGTTTGTAACCGTTGCAGCGTGTAGGGTTACTGACGACGCAGCGGTGATCCCTTCGCGTATATATGGAGGACCAGAGACTGCACCTTGTTCTGCCTCTCTGGTCTCTCTGGTGCCATCACGTACGCCCTCTGCGCGCGTGGAAGATGAGGATGATGAAGGCACTGGCGTGCGTCGCCTGGGTATTTTCACTGATCAATGTCGTGATGGCCGCCGACTACGTCGTCGGCAACCCGGCCGGCGGCTGGGACGGGAGGACCGACTACAAGTCCTGGGCCGCAGCCCAGACATTCGCGCCGGGAGATAGTCTAAGTAAGTGTCATCAACTTACTCTTTGGGCTGTGTCATTGTGCGTTGCATGCTTTCCATAGGTCTCTTAATTAAAATTCCTATCGCGTTGATTCCTATGCACATGGAACATGATGCAGCCTTCAAATACAACTCGTACCACAGCGTCATGGAGGTGACCAAGGACGGCTTCGAAGCGTGCACGACGACCGACCCCATCTTCTACGACAACAGCGGCAGCACCACCATCGTGCTCACCATTCCGGGGACGCGCTACTTCATCTGCGGCGCGCCGGGGACACTGCCTGGGCGGCATGAAGATGGTGGTCGAGGTCGCCGACCGACCCGCACCCACCACACCCAGTTCGCCACCGGCGCTATCACCAGCGTCTATGCCGTCGGCACCAGCGCATGGGCCATTGTCACCCTCGCCGGCACCCGGGGCTGCGCCGCCGAGACGTGCAGGGCACAAGAAACACAGGAAGAGGTACTGCCCGCCTGAAACCCTGCAAGCGCCGGCACGGGCACCCACACCCACCGTGCAGGCCGTCGAACCAGATTTTCCGGTCGCGATGTTTGCTCCGATGTCAGGTTCGCCACCTCCGCCGCCAACGTCGGGCGGGCCTGCCGTGTTGCGAGCAACGTGGGGCGACGCCACTGCGGCTCTAGCAGCTCTTGGCTGGTTCATGCTTGTAGCGCTGTGAGCTGGAGGGACAAATTTCAGAGGTTTTAGACACCAGGTCGTCGTATGGATCATGTGCACGTTTATTAGTAGATTGTGGTATTTGTTGAGACTTTGGACTTGTATGGATCAGGTGTTTTTGTTAATGAATTGAGCAACTCCAGCAACTGGTTTGACAATTTCTCTTGTTTGCCAACTCTCAATTCCAAATGACAAATTTAAAAAAAAGTTCTCCAAATAGTTTGGCGCCAAGCCTCCACACATTAATCCTACCTGTGCGTTAGGAAAAAAAATGCTACAACTTCTCATAATAATCAGAAACGCCCACCCATCAAATCAAATACTCTAGTCTCTAGTATCCATCACCGATGGATCCATTATAATTATCCACATCTGCCATTATATA